>LPNX011215671.1:117459-132332 GCA_001517045.1 Pseudotsuga menziesii | reverse complement strand
CCCCCCCCCCCCCCCCCTCCCTCGACAAAAAAAAAACAATTTACGGTATTTGGGGGTGATCCTTAAAACCCCCTCAAAAGTCTAATTCTTAGGAATTTTTTTTTTGGGGGGGGGTTATAAAGACCCCCCTATGTTGATATATTTGTAGCTTCCAAATGTATTCAGTTGTATATTTTATGTATTGTACCCCGATGTTTATGCTGGGAAGCATCTGTAATGTAATCGAGTCATGTCATGCACCAATGTTCCTATTAGGAGATTCAATAATGTAAACAAGTCATGTAAATTCATAGAGGGTAAACCCTCCTATTGATCAAGGGTTAAATTCCCCACGGTTGTGGGGCCCTAGGGTTATTATACTCTCCTAGAGAAGTCAGCCCTAGTGAGTTATTATCAAGTCGAGAATTAGTATAAATAGAGAGTGAGCCTCTCTACTTATCACACATTCACTCACACTCAATTGTAGTGCATAAATAAGAGAGAAGAAGTTGCCGGGACAAGAGAGAGAGAGAGAGAGAGAGAGAGAGAGAGAGAGAGAGAGAGAGAGTACTACCGTTGGGAGATCATCTTACTGTTTTTGGGGTTTTACTTTTGGTGTTGATTCTATCTTTGAGGAAGTTGTGGGATTTTCTCCTTTATGGTTTCCTCAAGGAAAATATTTGTGTCTATTTTCTGTTGTGTTTGATTTTCGTGCTTGTTGTTCTCTTAGTTAAAGATCCTAAGTTAATTCTAGCTTGAATGATAAAAATCTAACTTGGTAGCAGAGCTAACCTGAGAATAAGACACTGTGCATCTGTGGAAACTAGGGCTTCCTACTTTTTTGATCTCTTGCCATAGATTTTCAACAAAATAAGGTTGGGTTGACTCTCCTCTCTAGGGCGCATCTTTCTATCGAAGCAAAATCTAATTCTGAGCATTTTCAGTTTTTGAGCCAACACTCCTACCAAAAATTAGGGCTTTCCATAGAAGTGGAATTTTTTAGTGAGCCCAGCCGTGGATTGATCTCCTCCTCAAAATCGAAGTTTAGAGATCAAGATCAAATTTTTTGGTTGGGAAGAACTTCAGGAAATTCAAACCCTAATCTGCTCCTGAATCAGCTCTATAGAAATTCAGCTCTAGATCTAGTTCCGACATCTTAACCTGGTAAGATCTAAAAAATTTGTATTTCCATTTGAGGTTCTCAGTTAAGATGTCTCGTCATACAAAGCTTGATGAAAATATTGAGGGAGATGATATCTTCCGAGACTGGAAGTATAGGATCTCCTTGGTCCTGGAAGAAAATGAGTTGGACTCTTACATCAATGAAGAGGTTCTAGTTCCTGAGGGAGATGAGGCTAAGGCCTTACACAAAAATAAATTGGTCATGGATAAGAGGATTATTGCTGATTCAATCAAGGATCACCTCATACCATAGGTGTCCTCCCTAAAGACACCTAAAGCTATGTTTGATGCCTTGACCAAACTGTTTGAAGGGAAGAACATAAATCGAAAGATGAATCTGAGAAACCAATTGAAGAATGTAAATATCCAGAATGTGGAAGCCATCCATCCTTACTTTACAAGAGTCTCTTAGATCAAGGAACAGATTGAAGCAGTAGATGAAGAAGTGGAGAATGTAGAAATTGTGATGACCACCTTGAATGGACTCCCTAGATCATGGGACTCCTTTATTCAAGGGATCTGTGCCAGAAAGAAGCTAGTCAAATTCAGTAGACTGTGGGAGGAATTCTCACAAGAAGAAGCTCAGATAGTAGCTTGAGAAGAAAATATGGGAAGTGAATATCAAGCTCTTATAGTAAACTCCAAGAAAAGAAGAAGAAAATCTCATCACTCCAAAGGTAAGCACTTCCACCAGAAAAATAACACTAGAAGAGATTTATCTAAATTCAGATGCTATACATGTGATGAAAGAGGACACTTTTCCAAATATTGTCGTAGAAACAAAAATAGCTCTCACAAGAAGAAGGGAAACAAGAGAAGACATCATGGACATGCTGCAAAACATGATGAACCTTCCACAAAGAGAATCAAACAAGAAAGTGTTGATTCTTTAGGTGATGAAGAATATGTTTTGATTTCTGCTTTGATGGGAAATATCACACATGGAAGAAATGATTGGCTTATAGACAGTGGTGCTTCCAAACATATGATGGGATTCAAAGAATCTTTTGTGAAACTATCAGAACATGAATCACCCCACAAGGTGAAACTTGGGGATGAGTACCAGTATCCAATAAAAGGTAGCGGGGAATCCTCCTATAAGCTAGACTGTGGAAAGTCTATGAAGATGAAGGATTTCTTGTTTGTACCAGGACTAAAGAAGAACCTCCTCTCCATATCTGCATTGGATGAAAAAGGCATGATGGTTGCATTTGTATATGACCAAGTTCTTATGTGGCCAAAGGGAAAGAATATTGATGATGCAGTAGTGATTGGGGAACAAGAAGGAGGTATATATAAGTTGAAGGGCCAACGATAACAAGCTTTGGTTCATGACTTGATAGAACCAAATGAACTTTGGCATAGAAGGCTTGCACATGTGAACTATAGGGCACTACGACTTGCAAGCAGAGTTGTTGAAGGTCTTTAAGAAATAAAAGCTAATGATGAAGAAGTATGCAAGGGATGTGCGAAAGGAAAGAACACAAAGAATACATTTCCAAGTAGTGAAAGAAAGGCTAAAGGAATATTAGAAATCATTCACTCTGATGTATGTGGTTTGATGTCATCTAGTTCATTAAGCGGGTATGTATACTATGTTTCTTTCAATGATGATTTTTCTAGGAAGACATGGATATAGTTCTTAAAGAACAAAGATGAAGTATTCAGCAAGTTCAAGGAATTCAAAGCCTTGATCGAGAACCACAAAGAAAATAATATCAAGACCTTTCAATCAGATAATGGCAGAGAATTTACATCAAATGAATTCAAGGAGTTATGCAAAGATTTAGGGATTAAGAGGGAGTTAACCACTGCATATAATCCACAACAAAATGGGGTTGGAGAAAGTAAGAATAGAATGATCATGGAAGCTACAAAGTCCATGCTTCATGACCAAGATCTTCCCATGCATCTATGGGCAGAAGCTACTAGAACAACAGTGTATCTACAGAACCGTACTCCACATAGATTACTTGAGAACAAGACACCTAAAGAGGTCTTTTCAGGAAAGAAACCAGAAGTTAGCCATCTCAGAATATTCGGCTGTCTAGTATACATACACATTCTAAAAGAAAAGAGGACAAAGTTAGAGTCTTCTAGAAAGAACGGTATATTTGTGGGATACAGTGAAAGCTTGAAAGCTTACATAATATACTTCCCAGGATTCAAGAAGATCGACATCAGCAGGGACGTAAGTTAGCTTACAACAAATCCAGAAAGAGACCTATTGAAGAACAATTTGAAATAGATGTACCAAGAAGTCATGACACAACCATGAACGAAGCAATTCCAGAACAAGATCGAAAAATAGGAGAGCCTCAAGAAAAGAATTCTCATAAGAGGAAACCTACATGGGTATGAGAAGATATCCTAGGTGCAGAAAGATATGGGGATCCAGAAGAAACACACAGAGAAAGAAAGAGAACTAGGTCCTGCTTTGGTTACATGGCCCTTCTATGTGACATTATAGATAAAGAACCTTCCAATTATGAAGAAGTGGCAGATAAGAAAGAATGGAAGGATTCTATGATCATGGAGTATGATCACGGAGTACCAATCGATCATGAAGAATGATGTCTAGGATGTTGTCCCTAGACCAGAGGGGAAGTCTATTGTGACTTCCAAATGGATCTACAAGATCAAGCATGGTGCAGATGGTATCATAGAGAAATATAAAGCAAGATTTGTGGCTCATGAATTCTCCCAGAAATAAGGAATAGATTATGAAGACAATTTTGCACCTATAGCCAGATACACTTCCATTAGATAAATACTTGCTCTGGCTGCAATGATGAAATGGAAGATACACCTGATGGATGTTAAGGCTGCTTTCTTGAATGGTGTAGTGGAAGAGGAAGTGTATGTGGAGCAACCACTCAGTTTTTAGACATATGATAGGGAGACTCATGTGTGCAAATTGAAGAAATACCTGTATGGTTTGAAACAAGAACCTAGGACATGGTATGGTAGAATTGATAGCTTCCTATCCAGTTTCGGATTTACCAAGAGTAAAGCAGATTCCAACCTTTACTACAAGGTTGAAGAAGGGAACCCAGTTATACTCTTGTTGTATGTAGATGATCTGTTTGTAACAGGTATGGATGGGTTGATTGATGATACAAAGAGAAAGCTTGCTGCCGAGTTTCAAATGAAGGACTTGGGTATGACACACTATTTTCTAGGAATGGAGGTGTGGAAGAATGTAGATGGAATTTCCATGGGACAAGAGAAGTATGCAGTATAGATCCTGAAGAGATTTGGGATAATGGATGGCAAGGCCATGACCACACCTACGACATCAAACCTGAAGCTATTGAGTGATGCATCATCAGAAGTAGTTGATGCTATGATGTATCGTTAGATGATTGGGTCCTTGATGTACCTAACGAATACAAGAGTAGATATTTGGTTTGATGTGAACATGTTGAGCCAGTTCCTGGCAGATCCTAGACATGTTTACTTGATTGATGCAAAGCATATTCTAAGGTACCTCAAGGGTACATTTGATTATGTGCTCAAGTATAAGGCTGATCAAAAGATTAACCTAGAAGGTTATGTTGATTCAGAATGGGTAGGAAGTACCATCGATAGAAAGAGCACTTCAGGGTGCTGCTTCAATATGGGATCAGGTGTGATTTCTTGGTTTAGCAGGAAACAGTATTCCGTGGCACTGAGTACAAATGAAGCAGAGTATGTCGCAACTTGTTTAGCTAGTTGTGAGGTAGTAAGGCTGAGGAAGTTACTGTTTGATTTATTTGATCTCTATTTGGATGCTACTTGTATATATTGTGACAACCAGAGTTGTGTGAAGTTGTTTAAGAACCCTGTGTTCCATGACAAGTCGAAGCATATCAAGATCAAATATCATTATATCAGCGATATGGTGCAGAGAGGAGTAGTGAAGCTCCAGTATGTTGTGATAGATGAACAGATAGTTGATCTGTTGAGCAAGCCATTAGCCAGAGTGAAGTTTGAGTACTTCAGGGAGAAGATTGGTTTTCTCCAGATCGAGGTTCCCTCCAAGGGGAGGTGATGAGTCCGAGAGCCATTCTGATGTGACTGTAGGATGTGTTTCGACATGATCAGATGTAAGTGTGGAGCCATTCTGATGTGACTATGGGATGTGTTCCCACATGATCAGATGTAAGTGCAGATCCATTCTGATGTGACTATGGGATGTGTTCCCCACATGGCTAGATATAAGTGCTGAGCCCTTCTAGCATGGATGTGGGATGTGTTTTCCACATGGCTAGATATAAGTGCTGAGCCCTTCTAGCATGGATGCGGGATGTGTTCCCCACATGGATGGATATAAGTGCTGAGCCTTTCTGACATGGTTCTTGGATGTGTTCCTCCCACGATGAGATATAAGTGCTGAGATTTTCTGACATGGTTCTTGGATGTGGTCCTCCCATGGTCAAATATAAGTGCTGAGCCTTTTCGATATGGTTCTTGGATGTGTTCCTCCCATGGCTGGATGTGATTACTGAGCCTTTCAAATATGGTTCTTGGATGTTCCTCCCATGATTAGATGTGAGTGCTGGGATTTTCTAACATCGTTCTTGGATGTGTCCCTTACATGGTTAGATGTGAGTGATGGGCGTGCCTCTTGGACATGGTCATTGGATGTGTTCCTCCCATGGTTAGCTGTAAGTGTTCGGTGGACCATTCTGACATAGGGTGAGATATAAGTGCTGAATAATACCTACATGGAGGATAGGCCTACAAGTAGCATGAAAAAGGGTTGGCTTTGTAGAACTTCCTATGACAAGAAGAATCGAGAGATATCACCAGTGATGATGACCCAGTGATGATCCAGATCAAGTGATGATCCATATCCAATGATTATGATCCAGCAGTGATGACCTAGATCATGTGATGATGACCTAGAGATGATTCGGATCAAGTGATGATCCAGATCCAGTGATGATCCAGATCCAGTAATGAAGATGACTTAAATATAAAGATGAATTGAAGATAAAGAGAACTTGATGATGATCTAGATGATACAAAGAACAAGACCTATGCTAATAAATTATGTTGAGAGAATACCTTCCTAGTTAAGAGGGAGTGTTGATGTATTTGTGACTTCAGAATGTATTCACTTGTATATTTTATGTATTCTACCTTGATGTTTATTCTGGGAAGTATCTATAATGTAATTGAGTCATCTCATGCCCTGATGTTCCTATCGAGAGATTCAATAATGTAAAAAAGTCATCTAAAGTCATAGAGGTTAACCCTTCCTATTGATCAAGGGTTAAAGTCCCCGTAGTTGTGGGGCCTTAGGGTTATTATACTCTCATAGAGAAGTCGACCCTAGTGAGTTATTATCAAGTCATGAATTAGTATAAATAGAGAGTGAGCTTCTCTCTTTATCACACATTCACTCACACTCAGTTGTAGTGCATAAGTGAGAGAGAAGACGTTGCTGGGACAAGAGAGAGAGAGACTACTATTGTCGAAAGATCATCTTACTACTTTTGGGGTTTTACTTTTGGTGCTAATTCTATCTCTGAGGAAGTTGCGGGGTTTTCTCCTTTATGGTTTCCCTATGGAATATCTTTGTGTCTATTGTATATTGTGTTTGATTATTGTGCTTGTTGTTCTCTCAGTTAAATATCCTAATTTAATGCTATCTTGAATGATAAAAATATAAAACCCTAAAGGTAGTTTGCAATAGGTTTGCTAAACCCCGCAAAATATTTTTTAAGGNCCCAACCCATAAAGGTGTCTTGTGGCGATTTTGCTAACCGCACCCCCCCCCCCAAAGTTTTTTTTGGTATTTCATGGTGGTCCTTAAAAATCTCCCTCAAAAATCCTAAGATCCACACTCAGAATATTTTCACCATCATCGTATGAGCTATGGTGGGAATATTCCTAAGGCTGTTTATGCATATTTTACCAATAGTTCCATACATGGACAATCTTTGATCTTCTCCCAGGCTTGGTCTAATTTCCCTAATCCACATTTTTGGCAAGTCCATAAATTTTTTTTCAGGGTGTCGTTGGACAAACCAAGACCATGTCTGAGTAGACAAAAAAAAACCTACAATATACCCATGTGGTGTGGGAATTTTCTTCAACACACAATTTGTGGCGGGCATCCTCTTAAGGCTACTTGGACCAATATACCCATACTTAGTCAGTTTCCTAATTTTCACTAGTTTGTCGTACTTCTCGAGAAAGATGTCATAATGTAATAATGATTTCAACTTCATTCCACATCATAATATATGCCATGCCATGCCATACGAGAAACATTCTTAGTGCAAGCATAAGCCTTAATGCGGGCATCACTTAGCCCCTTTACAACACTTAGCCATTTTTTCTTTGTCTTTAGTATGCAAAATAAGATTTTTTTTTTCTATTTTCCTTATTTGATCACCATAATAAAAACCAAGAGCATAGATAGATATCTATTTCAACAATGAACAAGACCATATCATATGATGAATGTTAGCACTAAAGGAAAACCCCCTTGCATAAATTTTCAAATGCTCTCTCAAACTCTTTGTCTAACACTTAACCGGTTCTCCTCAAACTTCATTTTTCCTTCAAATTTGGCAAGTGAGATAACCAATTCATAGATTCCAACAAGGTGACTCCAACAAGGCCACTTTCATCTTTTGGAGCATGTTTATCTCTCCTCGATGGGCATTTTTCTGGAGCAGTATAGATATGGCCGAGAAGCACTTTTGGCAGACAAATATCTTCTTATTGAAAAATGTTTTGGTCAGGATAATGATATGGTTGGATGCACCATACACCACTCTAGAGATCCAAAATCTAAGAATATTTTTATCATCATCCTATGATATGTGGACGACATTTCCCTATGGCTTGTTAGGGATATTTTACCAATAATTCCATACTTTGACAATTTTTTATCTTCTCCTAGGCTTGGTCTAATTTCCCTAAACCACAGCCTTGGCAGGTCCATAAATTCTTCTTCAAGGTCTCTTTGGACAAACTAAGACGTTGAGTAGATAAAACAACATCCTACGCTATATCCATGTGTTGTGGGCATTTTATTCAACACACAAATTATGGTGGGCATCCTATTAAGGCCACTTGGACCAATTTTCCCATACTTAACCAATTTCCTAATTTTCTCTAATTTTTCGTATTTATCCAGAATGATGTCATAATGAAACAATGATTTCAACTTCATTCCACATCATCATCTATGCCATGTCGACATCATCCTTTCTGTGGGCATCAACCTTAATGTGGGAATCACTTAGCCCCTTTACAACACTTAGCCATTTTTCCTTTGTCTTTAGTATACAAAATAACATTTTTCTTCTATTGTGGCAGGTTGATATTTTCCCTATATAATCACCATAAGAAAAAATAAGAGCATGGCTAGATAACCATTTCAACAATGAACAAGACCATATCATCTAATGAATTTTATCATCAAAGGAACACCCCCTTGAGGGAATTTCCAAATGGACTCTCAAAATCTTTGGCTAACACTTAACCAGTTCTCTAACCATCATTTATGAAGTGCAATAAAATTTCTAAAACGTAATTTTGAAGGGTCATAAAATTTCTAAACCATCATTATATTAAAAGTTTTTTTTTGAATATTACTAGCAGTATTAATATATTTATCTTATATAAAACTATACTTTCTAAATTTCAATTTAGAAACCACACACTCACTAAATTAGAAACATCTATTAAATTAAAATTATTAAATTTGAATTATTTTGTTCCCTTTCTATTTGCAAGTTGCATTGATTTTTCACAAAAACAGAGAAACTTATAGAACTCAATGAATTTTCCATTATTTTCTGAGTTTTTTAATAATACAATGAGCATCTACAATCTACAAATAGAGTTTGATGCAACAGGTAGAATGAAAACCAAATTCGAACATTGTTCCCACCTTGCAATTATTCGGAGGGCCAACACAGTACACATATCCAGATTTGGCCTGGTCCCATGGCTTCCTTCCTAGTAGCTATAGTCAATTACCAATCATGATGCCTCTTATGGAATATTGATAAATAGGGGGCACTGTTATCAGTAAGCCATGCATTAACTCCATTATCTATGTTCATTAATTTTTTTCTAGTATGGCCGCATATGTGCACAAACTTGATTTCACTGATAGTATAAGTGAAATGGGTAGAATTGGAGACAATCTCATCCAGGTTCGATGGATTTAACGAGTAGTTTTATTCCATCTTATCATTTTTATGTTCATTTGGAATTTCTTTCCCATCACTCAGTGAAGTCTTTCTTGCATTGAGTCAACACCCTCTCCCTCTTCAACAACTTGAGCATTCCATCTCGGTGGCATAGAAGTATTTATTTCTTCAATTCCAGCGATTAATTTATCCATACAAGATGGGTATTGCATGTTGTTTTCCGCCGAGCCATTTTTGTCTTAGCATTTCTCTTGTCCTCATCATTTTCTTATTTCATTGGAATTTCCCATTTTTTTGTGATACCTCTCACACAATGTGCATCACTATTATAATTCTTCTTTGCTCTCATCTCCCATCTAGATAACTCGAATGCAACTTCCTCTTCCACTCCTTTTCTACCCCTGTTGTTAAAACATGTCCACTTTAGCCTTGTTTTCCCCCCTCTGTTGTACTGTCATGTTAGCCTTGTTCCATAGTAGTTGGTATCTTTGTTTGAATCTAGGAAAGTACAACATAGGATGGGTTGGCTCGAGGGTGAATCAACATTTCAGATTCACTCTGATGGAATCCACTTGTAACATGGTCAATCCGACCCTTGAGGTCTATAAATAGAATGTAATAGGTAGTAGGCACAATTATTATTGAATAAGTTGTTTGATGTTACTAATTCAACTATACACTAGCCCTTTGCTATGTAATGAAAGAATAATATAATAAAAAATTCTCTTGGGCCCCTTTTAAAAATTTCTTGAGTATCGATCTGGTCATATTTTTGCATTATCTTTGTTTCTTTCCTTGGAATGTATTATATCTATTATTTTCTTGTTTATTTATTTCTGTAAGGAAGGATGATGCTTTATATTATAATAGAAAAGATATAGAGGATACAAACTTGCAGAGCCATGAGATTGGTTTCCAAACGTTTATCCAATTCAACCTATTTTCTAAGTTGTCCTTGTGATGCCAAAATTATATAAATACAAGATTTACTAGAGAAACTATGGTGCATGTGAACAAGAAACCAAATTTGACAGTTGTTCTATTCTCATTTCAAATGTTGGATGCATTCTTAATTCACAATAGAATTTTTTATGTCTGAAATTAAAACTATACTAGTCTAATTAGCTTTTTGTATGTAAACTTCAAAATTTCATACCTAGAGTGTACTTTGATTGGAATTGGTGTACATTTTTAGTTATGGCCACAAAAAAATTGGAAAATACTATCAATTGTTATTTTGCATGACTTGGATTTTACTGTAGATCATATAATTTACAGAAATGACTATAAGAGATTGAATAAAATTTTGGTATGTTATAGTGCAATTTATTCAATATAACATGAAATGTACACCAATATGTGCATTTCCTCAAGGGAATCAACCCTGTTTTTTATAATGTGGAAATCACGTAAATATGGAATTTCCTTGTAGAGAATAAGTTTTTATCTCTAAAATTTAAACATTGAAAGCTTATTTAGGATTTTTATTCCTAAATAGACACTGTGTGGTTTGAATCAGTGAATTTGGCTTTGTAATGGAGGATGGGTGTGCATTTGAGAGAAGCTATCCAAAATTTCCTTGCTTCAGTAAAATGCACGCACATGCCTGATTTCTTTGTAAAATTCAACGAATAAAATAGGAGAGTATTTTTTATTATTATTCCTACACTTTTAGCATTTTAATATTTCCATTTTTTTACCTGATGTTTTCTCCTTTAGAATTTTTTTTAGCATTAGACAGACCAAGTGTTAATTTTTCATAACCTCCAGTGATCAAATTTCAAGGGCCACATCGCCATCTATGCCATGCCATGATAGCATCATCCTTAGTGCAGGAATCAACATTTATGTGGCCATCACTTAGCCCATTTACAACATTTAACCATTTTTTTTTGTCTTTAGTATGCAAAATAATATTTTTCTTCTATATTTGTAGGTTGATATTTTCCTTATCTGATCACCATAAGAAAAACCAAGAGCATGGATAAATAGCCATTTCAACAACGAACATGACCATATCATCTGACAAATTTTATCATCAAAGGAACACCCCCTTACAATAATTTCCAAATGGTGTCTCAAACTCTTTGTCTAACACTTAACTAGATTTCCTCAAACCCTAGGTCACCAAGGTGATTTCATTTTTCCTTCAAACTTGGCAAGTGAGATACCCAATGGGTAGAGGCCAACAAGGTGAATCCATCAAGACCATTTTCATCTTCTATATCTTCTTTCTCTCTCCTTGGTGGGAAATTTTCTAGAGCAGTGCAAATATGGGTGAGAGGCACTTTTGGTAGAATGGTATCTTCTTCCTGGAATACTTTTTGGTTAGGATAATGATATGGTTGAATGCACCAAACAACACTCTAGAGATCAACACTCTCATAATATTTTTATCATAATCCTATGAGCTATGGAGGGAATTTCCTTAAGGCCAGTTAGTCATATTTTACCAATAATTACTTACTTGGAAAACTTTTTGATCTTCTCATAGGCTTGGTCTAATTTCCCTAAACCAAAATTGTGGTAGGTCCATAAATTCTTCTTCAGGGTCTCTTTCGATAAGATAATACCATGGTTGAGTAGACAAAACAAAACCCTACAATATCCCCATGTGATGGAGCCATTTTATTCAACAAACCATTTATGGCAGGCATCCTCTTAAGGCTACCTGGACCAATTTTCCCATACTTATCCAATTTTCTGCTTTTCACTAATTTGTCGTATTTCTCCAGAATGATGTCATAATGCAACAATGATTTCATATTCATGCCACATCATCATATATGCCATGACATGCCATGTCATCATCATCCTTAGTGCTGACATCAACGTTAATGCGGACATCACTTAGCCCCTTTACAACACTTAGCCATTTCTTCTTTGTCTTTAGTATGAAAAATAATATTTTTCTTCTATTTTGGCAGGTTGATAGTTTCCTTATCTGATCACCATAATAAATCCTAATATCATGGATAAATATCTATTTCAACAATGAACACGACCATATCATCTAATGAATTTTATCATCAAAGGAACACGCCCTTGCAGGGATTTCCAAATGGTCTCTCAAACTCTTTGTCTAACACTAAACATGTTCTCTTCAAACCCTAGATAACCAAGGTGATTTCATTTTTCCTTCAAACTTATAAAGTGAGATGTCGAATGGGTAGAGGCCAACAAGGTGAATCCATCAAGACCACTTTCATCTTCTGGATCTTATTTCTCTCTCCTCGACGGGAATTTTTCCGGAGTTGTGCAAATATGGCTGAGAGGCACTTTTGGAAGATTGATATCTTCTTCCTGAAAGACATTTTGGTTAGGATAATGATGTGGTTGGATGCGCCATACAACAGTATAGAGATCCACACTCTCGTAATATTTTTATCATCATCCTATGAGCTGTGGCGGGCATTTTCCTAATTCCGATTATGCTTTTTTTTAAAATAATTCCATAGTTGTACAATGTTTGATCTTCTCCTAGGCTTGGTATAACCTCCCTAAACCAAATTTTTGGTAGGTCCATAAATGCTTCTTCAGAGTCTCTTTAAACAAACTAAGGCCATGGTTGAGTAGACAAAACAACAACCTACAATATCCCCATGTGGTTTGGGTATTTTCTTAAACACACTATTTATGGCAGGCATCCTTTTAAGGATACTTGGACCAATATTCCCAACGTTAGCCAATTTCTTGATTTTAACTAATTTGTCGTATTTCTCCTGAACAATGTCATAATGCAACAATGATTTCAACTTCATTCCACATCATCATCTATGCCATTCCATGCCATGTGGGAATCATCCTTTGTGTAGGCATCAACCTTAACGCGGGCATCACTTATCCCTTTACAACACTCAACCATTTTTTCTTCGTCTTTATTATGCAAAATAACATTTTTCTTCTATTTTTGCAGGTTGATATTTTCCTTGTCTGACCACCATAAGAAAAACCAAGAGCATGGATAGATATTCAATTCAACAATGAACATGACCATATCATCTGATGAATTTTATCATCAAAGGAATACCCCCTTGCGGGCATTACCAAGTGGTATCTCAAACTCTTTGTCTAACACTTAACCAGTTCTCTTCAAACCCTAGGTTACCAAGGTGATTTCATTTTTTCTTCAAATTTGGAAAGTGAGATTCCCAATGGGTATATTTCAACAAGGTGAATCTAGTAACACCAATTCCATCTTCTAGAGCTTCTTTATCTCTCCTCGACGAGCATTTTTTTTGGAGCAGTGCAAATATGGCTGAGAGGCCCTTTTGGAAGATTGATATCTTCTCATTGAAAGAATTTTTGGTTAGGCTAATGATCTAGAAGGATGCGCCATACAAAACTATAGAGATCCACACACTCATAATATTTTCATCATCGTCCTATGTGTTGTTGATGCATTTCCCTAAAGCCAGTTAGGAAGAGTTTACCAATAATTCCATACTTGGACAATTGTTTATCCTCTCCTAGGCTTGGTCTAATTTCCCTAAACCACAGTTGTGGTAGGTCCATAAATTCTTCTTCAAGGTCTCTTTTGACAAAATGAGACCATGGTTCAGTAGAAAAAACAACAACCTACAATATCCCCATGTGTTGCGGGCATTTTCTTCAACAAACCATCTGTGGTGGGCATCCTCTTAAGGCTACTTTGTCTTTAGTATGCAAAATAACAATTTTCTTCTATTTTGGCAGGTTGATATTTTCCTTATATTATCACCATCAGAAAAAGGAAGAGCATGGATAAATACCCATTTCAACAATGAATAGGACCATATCATTTGATGAATTTTATCATGAAAAGAACACACCCTTGCGGGAATTTCCAACTGGTCTCTCAAACTCTTTGTCTAACAATTAACATGGTGATAACATGGTGACTTCAAGGATACAGATGCAAATGATGGGGCCATCTGAGTGACAACAGTGCCATCAAGGATACAGAGGCAGATGACGGGGCCAACCCGTCATCATCATGACGTCACCTCGCAATTACCTACTCAATGGTTGCACATATTAACTCATCTATCGTACGTTGAAATCTCCTAGATGCTTGAAGGGATGCTTCCATCACCTCATTGTGGGACGAACGTAATGCATCTCCTTGGTTCCTGAGTCGACATGCCAATAGTTTGATTCCCACGATCCCTTTTCATTTCTACCAATTGCTCTCTTTTCTCCATTTGTTCTCACAACTATGTTCTAATCTTTCTCTTGGTCACTTGAACCTTCACAACTTAGTCCATGGCTCTAACCTCACTATCACCCTTCATCATCTAGCCATGTCTCATAGACAACAAGATATCCCTCGACGTGGTCATATGGGGAGAGGCACTCATTCTGATCAAAAAATTCAGCTCATAGTCAAGCTAGTGGTGAGGGTTTTGATGTCGGGATCCCTAAATTTGTGCACCTCATGGTTAATGAATAGGAAGATAAATTTTTTGGTTCCCTCAATGTGGTTGGTCACACTCTAGAGTGATGAAGAAATTATTGGGTAATAAAAAAACTTCTCATTCATCTCATTCTCTACTTCCACTCTCAGCCTCT
>LPNX011215671.1:26054-113955 GCA_001517045.1 Pseudotsuga menziesii | reverse complement strand
ATGAAAAAAAAATATTATTTAAAATAATAATTAAACAACTAACCTCCGCCACAGGCGTGATTTCAACATGAGCATTTTGTACCATAGGACACTGTTTATATGATCAATAAGATATTAGCCTTCATATCATTACTATGAAAATATGTATACTTAGACAAGAGTAAAGAATTGGGCACTGAAACTTTCTTTGTTGACCACATGTTCTCTCTCCATATCTTCTACTCTTTTCAGTAGTTCAATTATTGTTGTTTTCAAATATGATATTTCCTCTGTTTTTTCTTTCCTGGTAGCTTGGCTTACAGCTAGTGCCGCCTTGTATGGAATTTTTCCAAACAAGTTGGTTGGATTAACTCCTCATCCAATGCCACGACATCGTCCTCTAGCATCAAGCCCTAGTACCTTGGCAAGGGCATCATCCATAGCTACAAAGTCTTGAGATGCAACTTCTACTTGTGCTTGTTCAAGATTTTGCTAACATTGACATGCAATTAAATCAGATCATAGAAGAAAACATTTCCAACATGTAAAATGAAATTTTAATCAATGTCTAAATTAAAAGGTTGAGAACATAATATTTTTTCTCGTACAGCTGGTGTGATTGGAGTTACATCCTTCTTTTAATGGCACTTCTTCCATAAGTCTTCCCTAATAATGCTTGTAGTTGTATCATTAGAGGCGATATATTTTTTCTAGTTGCAACAAGTAAACTAGTATGGTTAAGTTGTGACATTACAATGAAACTAAAATATGCTAATATTTCTCATATAGGATAAAATATCATCACAATTTTATACCATATCATCTTCGACCTAGTGATAACCTCGATGTCCAGAGGTGTGCAAGTCCCTCTCCTTTTTAGTATTTTCCTTGTTTTTTTTTCTTATATCCTAGAAATAAATTGAAAATAACATATATAAGTCAACATTACAATCCAATAAAAATTCTACAAAACTTAATTATATAATATGTGAACTTTTTGTTTACCAAGAATTCAGTGGTGGCTCATGATAGGACGAAATCTCTCCACACTGTCTCGCTTATCCTAATTAGAGGAAGATGTTTTAATATTTTCTCTATTGACTCATAAGGTTCACAATATTTTTTGGTCAACAGATATCTATGAATGTTTGACTTTGGCCAATGGATTTCACACAATATTCTTTAAGGCCGAAGGGATTACAAATTTTTCCTGCAACATACAAGAATTGCATTTTTAGATTCCATACATGGTTTGAAAATAAACTTTGAAATCATCGAAAAATAGAAATGTTAAAAACAAATACATGTAATGTCTAATACTGACATTAATAATGTTCCACGATTTCTCCTTTGTTTGATCTAAGACCTTCCTCCAATCAGAATAATAAATTGGAACCATTTCCCTCACAAACACACCTAGTAATGAAGATAGCTTCATGGAGTTTGGACCAATTGGTTGGTTCCTTTCATTGATATAATTTTCTATCTTTTCCTCCAAGTTATTGATTTCTGCACATTTAGCTGCTCCTCTACCTTTCTTCTTGAGTTTCTTTTTCAATGCTTGTTTAGAGGAATCTTCACCTTGTATACTAATATCTTGTTGGCATTGTTATTTGTGAACATATTCTATAAAAGAAGGGCACACAAAGGTGTTATGGATTTCTAAGTCATAAAATTTTATTTATGAATAACTAAAAAATTATACATTAATGACCATACCTTGTTGTTCATCTTGCTCCGCCTCGTTTTGTGTCGATGGATCTTTCCCTTCTACACGGTTATCCATATGGCATGGTTGTTTCTAAACATCTTCTATAAAAGAAGGGCACATAAAGGTGTTATGGATTTCTTAATCATATGATTTATAGTTATAAGGAACTAGAAGAATCTGAATTAATGGGACTACCTTTTTCATGTTGCTCCTCCTCCCGAAAAGAGGAAAATGCATCTTTGTTAGGAATAGTAGAGTCATTCAAAGGCATAGAAGGTGTACTAATCCTCTTGTCTATTGTTTGTAATTTCTCCTTCTTTGTAACTGTAGCCAAGAATGTTATTAAAAATATGCCTAACATCATCATATAATAAAAATAATCATTATATAAGTACATAAGGAAATATATTGTTATATTTCTAAATATTTAACTTTTGAGATGCATCTCCCTTTCTTTCCCATTTGATCATTTTGAATTTGTCTTTTTGAAAATTTCATAATCATTTTTTTTTTATTTCGTGTCATAACCTGCTTTGCCTATTTTTTTTTAAATGATTACAGTATTGATTAGTGATAGCCTATTAGATTGTTATTAAAGTACAAAGTAATATGTTCTAACAATTTAAAATAAATAAAAGTAGTATTCCCATTTTCTATGATGGGGAATTTTGTTTTTTTCAAAGAACTCACAGATGTAACCTCTTTGGTGGCTCGTCCACAGTTTTATTAATATAAAAACTACTCATTTCTAAAAAAAAACAATTTGAATTAAATAAAAATAATGATATACTTCAATCACAAACAATCACTTACTTCCATGTCTCCACTTCTACAAAGCCTGCATAATTAACCAAAAAAATAAATTCTATCATCCCTCAATTCTTAACTAAAAGTTGTTTGAATGATTAATCTATCTAACAAGTTTCAAAAGTAAAAGGGAAGACTATTTGTAAGGACAATCTGCTAAAAGGAACATATGTCATAAATTAAGGGAGAGAGGGAGGATTAGAGTGTTGTAGGTTTATGTTAGACACGTATAATAGCCAAAAATATATCTCAGTCTCCAAGAGTGAAGACCCATTAGCTTTAGAGGCTGCAAGTAGGACAAGGTTTACACAGGCATCCCCAAATATGAACACGGTAATGGTATTGTAGCTGTGGGAAAGTGCAGTCCAAATCCAGTGCTCACAAAACAATCACAACCCAGCTAAATGAATGTCAAACAGTCCATGACTTAGCTAGGAATATCTACCACAATCCACGGTCAACCCTAGAGGAAACCAAAATTTTTATAGAATTTTTAAAATTTTGTAGCATAGGAACCACTATTTTGATTTCTGTCAATAAAGAAACCACAGAATGCATATTACACTTACTAAGAATATGATAAAATTTTGTACAAAATGTAGCACATAATGCATATTACACTTAAACATTTGTAGCAGAGGAACCGCTATTTTGATTTATGACAATAAAGAAACCACATAATGTTTTCAGTGTTTGTTGTTTTCAGGTTTTATGTTGTTTTCATGAAAGCATTGAAAAACTACTTGCAATAATGCATAACGCAGAATGCAGAACAGAAATGCAATGAAACTTAAGTTACACCTCATGCCGTTCACCTCAATATATCACAACAGCTTAGCTTCAGATTTTGTGGTGTTCAAAACCAGAATCAAAGCAAGTAAATGATGGCCTGTGCAAAAATAAAATGCTGCCCTTTCCCAACAAAACTATTCGCATGAGATCAAATGTGAAAAGTAATGTTAGGGGTCCCATTTTTTTTTTGTTTTTATGTTTTTTTTTGGTAAATTTAATTTCCTTTGTTTGGTATAGATAGAAAAAACACTTGAGTTTTCTCCTAAGGTTTTCAATGAAAAGGGGAATGACCCTCGTACTGGGAGTCATGTAGGTGGACTAAAGGAAGGAAGGAGGGCACCAAATAAATGCATCAAAAGGAAATGCAATATTATCCTAATGTGGTGGATGGCATGAATTTAAATAATGTAATAAGCATGGCTTCTAAGGAATTGAATGTGAGGATTATTTTTAGAAGGATGGGGACAATAAGTTTGTTTCAATAGATTCAAGTGCACTAGTAATCAATTTTAGCTTACCACATAAGGGGTTTCATTTTCATCCGAGGTTAGATGTTTAGGTTACATCCAAACATATTATTATTTCTAGTGCGTATCTACTGCCATTATACCTAGGGATATTAGAATAATTATGAGAAGAGATACACGATGTTACATTTAATCTATATTCTCTCCATAAGTTTGATGATTCATTAATACATTGGTTAAGGTCCTAGGTGGATAAAACCTACAAGAACCTATATAATCCTTATAAATATTAATATTTTTTATCATTACCTTTTCCAACCATATGCAATTCTTATAAAGATAAAAGGAATTTGAACCATTAACCTATTTTTTTACACTAGTATTATACCATTGAAGCTATTCTCATAATGAAAATCTGATAACTTGCTTGATGGACCATATGAATATGATGTGGCCCCCATCTCCTTATAAGTATAATTTTTAACATACAATGTCAACCCTCCATCTCTTTATAATTATCAAACAAATTATAAGTATATACCTAGTATTGTAGGTGTCAACACTTGTTATATGAATTACTGAACAATGACAATCATGTATCTAGATCGGATAAAAATATGGCTATATAGATCCAACATTTCATCTAATATATCCTTAAGTATTCCCTTAATCATCATCCCTAACTGAAAATGATTAACACGAAATGAAGTAACATATACTACCTTGAATAATGGACATTTAAAAGGAGGTAAAGTTGTCATTTATCTTGCACTAGTGGAGCATATGAAGTAAAATGGTTGTGATCAACCAAATATTCATACTTACATTAATAATCCTTTGATAAATGGATTTCACAAGGAAAATGACTTGATACAAGTAAGGAGGTTCATAGGGTATACCATGAAATCGACCATGTATATTACCCTATTGTGGTGGATGACACGAAGTTAAATAATGTAATAACCATGGATTATAATGCATTTATTGTGATGTTTATTTGTAGAAAGATAGGGGCAGGAAGTTTGTTTCAATGTGTTCAAGTGCACTAGTAATCAATTTTATCTTACCACATAAGGGATGTCATTAATTTCATCTGAGGTTATATGTTGAGGTTACGATATCTAAATGTAGTAGTATTTCTATCCGATATCTACTGCATGAATTTATACGCAGGTGGATTTACTAGTTACTAGATCAAATTACTTATATACTATTCAAATTCCCATGTCAATAAGTAAGGATACCATAAAGATGAAATACTTGTACTAAATTGACATATCAATTAGGTAACGAGGGATATTAGAATAATTATGTGTAGAAATATATGGCGTTACATATAATCTATATGCTCTCCATAGGTTTGACAATTCATTAATACATTGGTTAAGGTCCTACCTGGAGAAAACCTGCAAGATAACCTATATAATACTTTTAAATATTCAAATTTTTATCATTATAACCTATTCCAACCATATGCAATTCTTATAAAGATAAAATGAATTTGAACTGGTATTAATAACCTATGTATTTCAGACCTATAATATTATACCATTGAAACTATTCTCCTAATGATAATATGATAACTTGTTTGATGGACCATATGAATATGATGTGACCCCCATCACCTTATAAGTATAATTTTTAACCTAGAATTTCAATCCTCCATCTCTTTATAATTATCAAACAAATTATAGGTATATTATACCTAGTAATTTAGGTGTTAATGAGGTAAAGTAATATTAGCCGGAAATACACACCTCCTGCGGACAAGATCTGGTTCCTTAGATCTGAATGATTCAGGTCTAGAACAAAACACAAACGCAAAATGCTAGACTCTCCCTAGATCTAGTTCATCACTAGAATATGATGCCATAATACTTCTCTCAAAGGATTCCCTCGCTATCTTCACAGAAAAACCTATAAAAGATGGAAAAAAATGAGACCAATATTATCGCATTCAATAAAATAAACTAGATCTATACTTGTGACCAAGGAATCAAGCAATATATACATATGAAACAGTAAATATGGGAAAGAAAAGACATGTTTTTATTAGAAATTATTGGAGAGACTACAACCATCATGACTTGGTGTTGAGAGTTCCTTCCAATTAATCCTTTCCTCTAACTTCAGCTTGCCTCCAAAGACTCAAGAATGATTTTGACAGAGTTTGGGTATACAAAAAAAATACTTCCTCATTTGTCCCATGGGGGGTGAGGCATTATTTAAAGGCATGGGATGATTGGTATGGTTGAGGATCTCATGGGTGAGGTGGAGATAGGATCCTAAAAGGGATGATCTCAATATCTAATTGGTCCTAAACCATAGGGATGAGGCTCCACGGAGGTAAGCTTCTATAATCCTCTTGAAGCTTCTCTTTTTTCCATGAAAACTCGAGCATCGCTCCTCCAATGAAGAAAAAGGGTGGTGATAAGGGGGTAGTGCTTCTTATAGTGAGAGAAGGAGCGGTAATACCACTTCTTGCTCATGTACCAAAATCATTGGCACCACTTCTTGCTCATGTATCAGGAGCGGTGCCCACTTGGGTAACACTTTTTGTCAATAGAAGAGGATTGTTACCAGCTCAACACAAGGAAAAATTGCAAGGGGATAATTTGAACCTTCATTTCTCTAGGGAAAACTTTGAGGGATTGGAGCAATCAAGGGAATACCTATCTCATAACATGAGGGTGACGATATTTCGGTATAACAAGGACACCTTCCTAATTCCTGCAACACTTGTTATATGAATTAGTGAACCATGACAATCTTGTAGCTAGATTAGATAAAAAGATAGCTATATAGATCTAAAATTTCATCTAATCTATCCCTAAGTATTCCCTTAACCATCATCCATAACTGAAAATTATTGACACCAAATGAAGTAACATATACTACCTTGAATAATGGACATTGCAAAGGAGGAAGAGTTGTCGTTTATCTTGCACTAGTGGAGCATATTAAGGAAAATGGTTGTGATCAACCAAAAATTCATACTTACATTAATAATCCTTTGATGAATGGATTTCAAAATGAAAATGACTTGATAAAAATAACAAGGTTGAGAGGGTATACCATGAAATTGACCATGTATATTAGCCTATTGTGGTGGATGACATGAAGTTAAATAATGTAATGACCATGGCTTATAATGCATTGATTGTGATGTTTATTTGTAGAAGGATGGGGGAAGTGAGTTTCTTTCAATTTATTCAAGTGCACTAGTAATAAATTTTACCTTAACACATAAGGGATGCTATTAATTATTTCATCTGAGGTTAGATGTTGAGGTTACAATATCAAAAGATAGAATTACTTCTAGTCGGTATCTACTACATGCATTTATACGTAGGTGTATTTACCGGTTACTTGATTTAATTACTTATATATAATTCAAGGTCCCATGTCAATAAGTAAGGATACCATAAGGACCAAATAATTCTACTAAAATTTTCTATTTACATAGACTCTCTTATGATTCTACAGAAGATATATCTTTTCTCTTTGATCTGTTATCTGTAACTACTAAAATCATGATATGATTCATTATTTTTTCTTGCCTTACAATGAGATCTATCATATGCAATATTCAAACAATTTTTTCTTGGTTGGATTTATGATCTCTCTTGTTATGGAGATCATATGAGTGGAAATTTCTATGGTGGTAGGCCTTAGAAATCTATTTTCTTAATTGACATATCAATTAGGTAATGAGGAATATTATAATAATTATGAGAAGAAATATACGGCGTTCCATTTAATATATATGCTCTCCATAAGTTTGACAATTCATTAATACATTCATTAAGGTCCTACCTGAAGAAAACCTATATAATCCTTTTAAATATTCAGAATTTTTATCATTATAACCTCTTCCAATCATATGCAATTCTTATAAAGATAAAAGGAATTTGAACCGACATTAATAACATATGTATTTCAGACGTGTATTATTCCATTGAGACTATTCTCCTAATGATAATATGTTAACTTGTTTGATGGATCATATGAATATGATGTGACCCCCATCTCCTTACAATTATAATTTTTAACCTACAATTCCAACCCTTTATCTCTTTATAATTATCAAACAAATTATAGGTAAATTATACCTAGTAATGTAGGTGTTAATAATGATGGAAAGGACACCTTTCTAATTACTACAACACTTGTTATATGAATTAGTGAACCACGACAATATTGTAGCTAGATAAGAGAAAAAATGGCTATATAGATCCAAATTTTCATCTAAACTATTCTTAAGTATTCCCTTAACCATCGTCCCTAGCTAAAAATGATTGACACCAAATGAAGTAACATATACTACTTTGAATAATGGACATTGAAAAGAAGGAAAAGTTGTCATTTATCTTTCACTAGTGGAGCATATGAAGGAAAATGGTTGTGATCAAACAAATATTCATACTTACATTAATAATTCTTTGATGAATTAATAGATTTCACAAGGAAGATGACTTGATACAAATAAGGAATTCGAGAGGGTATACCATGAAATCGACCATGTATATTAGACTATTGTGGTGGATGACATGAAGTTAAATAATGTAATAACCATGGCTTATAATGCATTGATTGTGATCTTTATTTGTAGAAGGATGGGGGCAATGATTTTGTTTCAATTTATTCAAGTGCACTAGTAATCAATTTTAGCTTACCACATAAGGGATGTCATTAATTTCATCTGAGGTTATATGTTGAGGCTACAATATCTAAACATAGTATTATTTCTAGTCGGTATCTACTGCATGCATTTATACATAGGTGGATTTACAGTTTACTTGATCAACTTATTTATATCTCATTCGAGGTCCCATGTCAATACGTAAGGATTCCATAAGGATAATATAATTGCACTAAATTATTCTATTTCCATAGACCATCTTATGATTCTACACAAGATATATATTTTCTCTTTGATCTGGTATTTGTAACTACTGGCACCATGATATGACTCAATATTTTTTCTTGGCTTACAAAGAGGTCTATCATATGCATTCAAACAATTTTTTCTTGTTTTTTTCTTGGTTGGATTTATGATCTCTCTTCTTATGGGGATCATATGAGCTAAACTTTCTATGGTGGTATGCCTTACGAATCCAATTTCTTAATTGAAATATAAATTAGATAATGATGGATATTAGAATAATTAGGAGAAGAGATATACGATGTTGTATTTCATCTATATGCTCTCCATAAGTTTGAAATTTCATTAATACATTGGTTAAGGTCGTACTTAGAAAAAAATAAAAGAACCTATATAATCCTTTTAAATATTGAGAATTTTTATATAACCTATTCCATTAACCATATGCACCAATTCTTATAAAGATAAAAGGAATTTGAACCAATAACCTATATATTTTAGACCAGTATTATACCATTGAAACAATTCTCCAAATGATAATATGATAACTTTCTTGATGGACCACATGAATATGATGTGACCCCATCTCCTTATAAGTATAATTTTTAACCTACAATGTCAACCCTTCATCTCTTTATAATTATCAAACAAATTATAGGTATATTATACCTAGTATTGTAGGTGTTAATGATGCAAAGGACACCTTTGTAATTCCTACAACACTTGTTATATGAATTAGTGAACCATGCCAATCTTGCAGCTAGATGAGAGAAAATGATGGCTATATAGATCCAAAATTTCATATAATATATCTTTAGTTATTCCCTTAACCATCATCCCTAACCGAAAATGATTGTCTTATCCAAACATAGTATTATTTCTAGTTGTTATCTAGTGGATTACCTAGGTGGATTTACCGGTTACTTGATAAAATTAGTTATATACCATTCAAGGTCCCATGTCAATAATTAAGGATACCATAAGGATAAAATATAGACTCTCTGATGATTCTACATAAGATATTTTCTCTTTTATATTCTATTTGTAACTACTGGCATGATATGACTCATTACTGTTTCCTGCCTTACTAAGAGATCTATCATATGAATTCAAACAATTATTTCTTATATTTTTCTTGGTCGGATTTATGATCTCTCTTCTTATGGAAATCATATGAGATAAAAAAATTATGGTGGTATGCCTTACAAATCTACTTTCCTAATTGACATATCAATTAGGTAACTAGAGGTATAGAATAATGAGAAGAGATATATGGTGCTACATTTAATCATGCAATGCCAATATATAGCCTCCACCTCATTTATGTATTTGCATTGTTCAATGAACCATTTTAGTGGTGAAAGTGCAGTAGTTTTTACAGATTCCTACATTAGAATTTCTATTTAATTAGGTCATTGGAGATTCAATGAAAGGTGGCATATGAAATTATTTAACCAAGTGATCTCTAATAAAGTTATGGCCATTGCAGTGCACCTTTGACTAATTTACTCACTCCCAAGTGAGATTTTTTGAGCTCTAAAGGAAATGAAGTTTCCCATACCTTCCAAGTCATTAAATGAGGTGATCGAACTCATTTCTAACTCCTCCTAAAAATAAATTGATATGTTAAAATGATGGTGACAACTTTAACATATTGATCTCCTATCATACTAACAACATATATTAGTTAGTATACATGTTTGGATATCTCCACATTAGAAATATATTTATATTTAACCCATGGAGTCTCCCTATGATGTAAGTTATAAATATCCTTGAAAAGCAATAGAATAGAAACTAGAAACGCTTATGCAATAATTAAAATAAGAATATAAGAAACCAGGACTCCCTAGCACCATTCCCATACCATATTATACAATAAGGTTTATCTCAAGGGAGTCTTTCTATAAGTATAACAAGTAACAATATTATATTATAACTAGGATTATAGGCTCATGCCATGGTTATACACACAACAAATTATCAGGCCCATTTAGATATAAGATGTTATAGATTCATGCATATTCTCTTTTTTTTCATTTTTGGTTTTTATGTTTTCGAAAAAAAAGGAGTAACAAAGGGGCCTATTTCATCTTTTGGAGGTCATATTATTCATTTTTTTGCTGAGTTTGGAATGTGTGGGTCATGACATTGTCTAGAGAGGACTGTTGATGTATTTGTAACTTCGGAATGTATTCATCTATGTATCTTATGTATTGTAACTCAATGTGTATTCCAGGATGTATCTATTATGCATTTGAGTCATGTAGTCATACCCCGATGTTACGATCGGGAGGATAAATAATGTAAATAAGTCATGTCAAGTCATTGTTAAAGTCCCCACAGTTTCAGGGCACTAGTGTTATTAGACACTCATAGAGATGTCGACTCTAATAAGTAATTGTTAAGTGAGGCCGACATAATTGAGTGCACTTCAAGTGAACAAAAGAATATAAATAGAGAGTGAGCCTCTCTATTTAACACAAACATCATTCACTGACTCAAGTGTAGCACATTAGTGAGGAAGGAAATACACTAGGGCTAGACAAGAAGAAGACTACTGTTGTTGGGAGATCACTTACTATTTTGGGTCTTTTACTGTTTTTCTGCTGATTCTATCTCTGAGGAAGTTGTGGGGTTTTCTCCTTTATGATTTCCCCGAGGAAAACTCTTTGTGTCTCTTGTCTCTTGTGATGTGCTTATGTTTTATTTCTGTACTTGTTATTCTCTCAGTAAAGATCCTAACATAATACTAGCTTAATGTTGAAAAACTAACATGGTATCAGAGCTAACCTGAGAAGAAGACACTGTGCAGCTACGGGAACTAGGGATTCCTATTTTGTGGACCTTCCTCCACATATTTTCAGCAAAAGTAAGGTGGAACAACTCTCCTCCTTAGGGCACATCTTTTTGTCGAAATAGAATCCAATTCTGAGGTTTTTTAGTTTTGGACCTGTCACTGCTGTCGGAAATTAGGGCTTTTTTACAGAAGAGGAATTTTTCAGTGAGCCCAGGACTGGATTGATCTTCTCCCCAAAATAGAAGTTAGGGACAAATTTCAAGGCATTTGGGTGGACAAAACTCCGGAAAAGCAAAACCCTAATTTGCTCCTGAACCAGCTCTGTAGGATTTCAGCTCAAGTTTCAAATCTGACATCTTGGACCTGGTAAGATCTAAAATATTTTGTATTTCCATTTGAGGTTCTCATTTAAAGATGTCTCATCATACCAAGCTTGATGAAAAGCTTGAGGGAGCTGAAAACTTTCGATCCTGGAAGTATAGGATCTCCCTGGTCCTCGAAGAGAATGAATTAGACTCCTACATTCATGAGGAGGTTTCAGCTCCAGAGGGAGATGAGGCAAAGGCCTTACATAAGAAGAATATGGTTATGGCAAAGAGGATCATTGCTGATTCTATTAAGGATCACCTTATCCCACAGGTGTCCTCTCTCAAGACACCTAAAGCTATGTTTGATGCCCTAACCAAATTGTTTGAAGGAAAGAACATCAATCAGAAGATGACCCTGAGGAACCAACTGAAGAATGCGAAGATTCAGAGTGCAGAAAATATCTAGTCTTATTTCACAAGGGTTTCTTAGATCAAGGAACAATTAGAAGCTGTTGATGAAGAAGTGGAAAATGTAGAGATTGTGATGACTACTTTGAATGGCCTTCCTAGGTCATGGGATGCTTTCATCCAAGGAATATGTGCTAGAAAGAAGTTAGTCAAATTCAGCAGACTATGGGAAGAATGCTCTCAAGAAGAAGCACGGATAGCAGCTCGAGAAGAGAATATAGGAAGTGAAGACCAAGCTCTCACAGTTCCCTCCAAGAGAAGCAGAAGAAAACCTCATTACTCCAAAGGTAAGGATCATCATCATAAAGATAACATTAGAAGAGATCTATCTAAAATAAGATGTTATACATGTGATGAAAGAGGACACTTTGCAAAATACTGTCCTAAGAGCAAGAGCCACTCTCATAAGAAGAAGGGGAACAAAAGAAGGCACCATGCTCATGCTGCAGAGGATGATGAACCATCCAAGAAGAGATCCAGATATGAAAGTGAAGATTCTTCAAGCGAGGATGAATATGTTCTAATCTCCACTCTCATAGGTAACATTACTCATGGTAGTGATGATTGGCTTATAGACAGTGGGGCTTCCAAACATATGACGGGATTCAAGGACTCCTTTGTAATACTGTCAGAACATGAATCACCTCACAAGGTGAAACTAGGAGATGACTACCAATATCCAATAAAAGGTAGTGGGGAATATTCATATAAACTAGACTTCGGTAAGTCTCTAACAATGAAAGAAGTATTGTTTGTTCCAGGACTCAAGAAGAATCTTCTCTCCATTTCAGCATTGGATGCAAAAGGGATGCGGGTTGCATTCATAGATGTTCAAGTCATTATGTGGCCAAAAGGAAAGACTATCGATGATGCAGTAGTGATTGGAGAACAAGAAGGAGGATTGTACAAATTGAAGGGCCATCTAGAACAAGACTTGATCCATGACACGGTAGAGCCAAATGAACTTTGGCATAGAAGGCTTGCACATGTGCATTATAGAGCACTACCTATTGCAAGCAAAGCTGTTGAAGGTCTTCTAGAATTCCAAGCAAAACATGATGGAGTTTGTAAAGGATGTGCAAAACGGAAGATACAAAGAAGACATTTCCAAGCAACGAAAGCAAAGACAAAGGTATTCTAGAAATCATCCACTCCGATGATTTCTGGAGGAGCAGTGAAGCCCCAGTATGTTGTGACGGAGGAACAAATAGTTGATGTATTGATGAAGCCATTGGTTAGGCTGAAGTTCGAGTACTTCAGGGAGAAGCTTGGTGTTCTCCAGATCGAGGCTCCCTCCAAGAGAAAGTGATGAGACCTATAGCCATTCTGACATGGTGAGA
This sequence comes from Pseudotsuga menziesii, assembly GCA_001517045.1. Taxonomy (NCBI): domain Eukaryota; kingdom Viridiplantae; phylum Streptophyta; class Pinopsida; order Pinales; family Pinaceae; genus Pseudotsuga; species Pseudotsuga menziesii. The sequence continues at coordinate 100,398 of LPNX011215671.1, read as the reverse complement.
GGATTGGTTCCTTCCATGGACAGATGTAAGGGCAATTTCCATTCTAGGAATGGAGGCACCTGGTCACTTACTAGGAACACTCAGTATAGAACTGAGTATCCATTCTGATGTGATAGAGGGATGTATTCCCACTTGATCAGATGTAAGGGCTGAACCATTCTTTCATGGCTAAAATATTAAGTTACTTCCATGTCAGATGTGAGTGTTGGCCATTCTGATGAGCAGGTTGGATGTAAGGGAAACTGCCATTCTCTAGGAGAATAGAGGCACCTGGTCAGTTACCAGGTAGCTCAGTTGAGGACTGGGGGCCATTCTAATATGATTGCTAAGATGTGTTCCCTCATGATCAGATATGAGTGCATGCCCTTCCATCATTGTGAGAAGGATGTGTTCCCGCCTCGATGGATGTAAGTGCAAAGCCTTTCCATGGATGGTAGTAGGTGTGTCCTACCATGCTGGTGGATGTGAGTGATGTGCCTTTTCACAGATGATTGTATGTGTGTCCTATAATGCTGGTGACTGTAAGTGCAGTGCCTTTTCACAGATGGTAGTAGGTGTGTCCTACCATGCTGGTGATTGTAAGTGCTGAGCCTTTCCACAGATGGTAGTAGGTGTGTCCTACCATGCTGGTGGATGTGAGTGTTGTGCCTTTCCACAGATGATAGTAGGTGTGTCCTATCATGCTGGTGGTTGTAAGTGCTGAGTCGTTTCACAGATGATAGTAGGTGTGTCCTATCATACTGGTGAATGTGAGTGCTGGGCCTTTCTGATATGATTATAGGATTGGTTCCTACATGATCAGATGTGAGTGTTGGGCATGCCTTTCTGATGAGTAGGTCAGATGTAACTGCTGGGTGAATACCTACATGATGGCTAGGACTATAGCCAGCATGAAAAAGGTCTGGCTCTGTAGAACTTCCTGTGACGAGAAGAATCATGAGATAGCACCAGTGATGATCCAAATCGAGTGCTGATTGAGATCCAGTGATGATAGCCAGCGATGATTGAGATCCAGTGATGATCAAGATCCAGTGATGATGATCCAGCAGTGATGATCCAGATCGAGTGATGATCCAGATCCATTCCAGTGATGTTGATCCAGATCGAGAGATGATCTAGATCCAGTGATGATGTTCCATGATGATCCAGATCAAGTGATGATCCAGATCCATTCCAGTGATGTTGACTCAGATCGAGAGATGATCCAGATCCAGTGATGATGCTCCATGATGATCCAGAATCGAGAGATGATCTAGATCTAGTGAAGATGACTTGAATATGAAGATGACTTAAAGACTTAGAAGAATCTATATGCAGATGACGAGATGATCTAGTTGATACAGAGAAGAAGACCAATGTTGAAAATTGTGTTGAAAGAATACCTTCCTAGTTAAAAGGGAGTGTTGATGTATTTGTAACTTTGGAATGTATTCATCTATGTATCTTATGTATTGTAACCCGATGTTTATTCCGGGATGTATCTATTATGCATTTGATTCAGTAGTCATACCCCGATGTTCCGATCGGGAGGATCAATAATGTAAATAAGTCATGTCAAGTCATTGTTAAAGTCCCCACAGTTTCAGGGCACTAGGGTTATTAGACACTCATAGAGATGTCGGCTCTAGTAAGTAATTGTTAAGTGAGGCTGACATAATTGAGTGCACTTCAAGTGAGCGAAAGAATATAAATAGAGTGTGAGCCTCTCTATTTAACACACACATCATTCACTGACTCAAGTGTAGCGCATTAGTGAGGAAGGAAATACACTGGGGCTAGAAAAGAAGAAGACTACTATTATTGGGAGATCACTTACTGTTTTGGTGCTGATTCTATCTCTGAGGAAGTTGTGGGGTTTTCTCCTTTATGGTTTCCCCAAGGAAAACTCTTTGTGTCTCTTGTCTATTGTGATGTGCTTATGTTTTATTGTTGTACTTGTTATTCTCTCAGTAAAGATCCTAACATAATGCTAGCTTAATGTTGAAAAAATAACAAGGACCTCATCTTGTTTGTGAGGACAATTTATAGTTCTACATCTACAATGATCCACACAGTTCATATGGGACAATATAAAGGGTTGTTACAAGAAAAAAAGGGAGCTGCAATCCATATTGACACCTACAGTAATATACTACAACTTTATTGGGTAATATCATTGTAGTGTTCCTTCTTGTTACGACTATGCATAACTTTTTTCTGGGTAGTGAAGAAGGGCGCTGCATCATAATAACAAGAAGAAGATGATTTGGGATGTTTTGAGGAGCTGAAAGGGCAAGGAAGACACCAAAGAAAATTTGAGACACCAAATCTCACTTCCATAAATTGTTGTGCATGCCCAAGAAGCTACAGGTCAGAGTTAAAGTAATTTCATATTTGCTTGTCCACCTTAGAACTGTTGTTACAGTCATTGTAAACTCAAAGTTATATGAATATACTATTTAGGGTTTATTTTCCTTTTTATTTATGCTAATCAATCTCTATTTCATTTACTATTCACTGTTAGCGCTACAAAAATCAATATCTGAATATTAGAGACAATATACAGATATAATGGTGTTGATTTGCGTATAGAATTCAAAACCCTTGAGATCCCAAACAAACTCTCTGTGTTAAAGAAATTTTCACATTGTCTAACTTTCTTCCACAATGAAATTCTAGGTTTCCACACGTTTCCTTCTGTGGCGTAATTCTTTCCAGAAGGCAGGAATTTAAAGTCGGCTTTTCAACTTTCAACACTTTCAAAAAAAGAGTTTCTGCACAACGCTTCTTCCTTGTTGTCGATCTTGATCATTGATCTATAAATTTTGTGTCCAGCCAGAGTGTTCATATAACTTATTTTTTCATGCAGAAAAATCAATTTCTGATCGTTTGATTAGTGTCCCCACCAAATCAATTGTGGATTAAAAAATTTATTAAGTGCATTCCATAGAATATTGTGCACATGAATTTTTTTTCAAAGATTGCACATTCTCCACACGATCGATCCCCACTCTACGATCTTGTTTTATTTGAGAAACTAGTTAAGGTTTAACCCTCTATAAAGCTTCACTCAATTGATCATTGATAGGATCAATTCTTCTCTGCAATTTGGTAAATATGTCAATCCAAATCCATAGAGTTTATATATAGGGTTATATGGAGTGAATGCAAGATGACTTCATACTTTTACAGAACTATATGAAGACATGAAATACATCAAAACCACACACAGAGCCTAATCCTTTGTTCTTTATTCTATTCACCAAAAATTCAAATACACACAGATAATTATACGTGTTCACTCCTCGCTCACTCTTCTGTGCACCTCTCATTCCTCCATTCATGCTATGTGGAGTTTCTCTCCCTCTCAAGCTCTATGAGCTAATCAAATATTCTTTGAGCTATCCTCAAACCTATATTATCTATCCTCAAACCTCTATGACCTATTCTAAGATCTGTGAGCTAACCTAAGCTTCTGCAATCCAACAAGTTATGTAAGTTAACTAAGTTGCTAAGAAAATAATTCAAACTGATTTAAATACAATAGGATTATGTTTCCAAATCCTATAATAAAGGAGTAAAGTCCTTATTGACTTCTGATAACCCTATCACTCACAACTAACTCAATCCTAACTATTACATGTGAAAAAGGATCTATATTCTTTATCCATTTTATTAAGCTTTTACAAAATAAAGAAACCTACAAATGTACAAGAACCTAGGTCTCTTAAGAGTTCCATTGACCTTGTGAAGTCATGAATGACTTCACCCTCTTGAGCTTATGCTCCGGCATCAACATCTCACTCGTACATTGAATATAAAAACCAACTAAGACTATTTGGCACAGCTTAGTGGTATTTTTGACAAGTGTTTTTATGAAATACCTTAACCAAATTACATAAGCAAATAGGTCAAAAAAATCAGCAAGATCTGATGGGGGTCATTACAGTTTACTATTCAAAGCATATCCCCCTTGTATAAAAATCGAACCCTCTCACTTCCTTTACATAAATCTTGCTCATTGGTCACTGTCTCGTCATGTTGAGTGTAGATGAGAACTATGTGAATGTGAGAGGAACCATGCACCAATATCATTTTTGTACTCAATAGTTACTTGTGTTTTTCCATCAGACCTCAACCAGGAGTAGATTCCATTCTTTCTTACCTCTGTGAGCTTTTCTCCTAGCTTTGTAGCGAGCACATGGGTGAGAGGCATCAACTCAGGGGTTTCATTAGTTGCATAACTAGTCCAATAAAGGGTTTCAACCCATGTACTATACCTCACACAGAATTCCATCCATACTAACAGATCACGACCTAGTCAAGTAGTACACAATTATGTTGCCAACAAATTTACACACCCTCACGACACCCTTAGTAACCCAAAGTACATCATGCTACCTTTATACACAAGATTGGGACCCTTAATAGTCCTCAGGGCACTTTCATCCAGTCACGACAGTCCTAGAAGGCTTAAGACATATCACAACAGCCCTTAGTAGGCTCAGATAGGTGATGGTTTTCTCTAGAAAGCATTAGCAGAATTTACACATATGAAAATGACACAAACAAGAAACAAAACTGAATATGAACACTATGATGAATCTCATAAACTCAAAAAAAAAATTCATTAACACTTCCAAGTAAGTTTACAGAGCTACAATCCAAGCACATATGCTTAAAAAATGAAAGTCTAACCCTTCCTCCTTCGTAGAGGTTACATTCATAGTGCAATTTACCCCCCAGACATGTTATTTTTTCAACATTTAGCTAACATATCATTAGGATCTTTAACTGAGAGAATAACAAGCACAACAATTAAACACAAGAGACAATGAACACAGTTTTTTTCCTCGGGGAAACCATCAATGGATAGAAACCCGCAACTTCCTCTGATATTGAATCATCACCAAAGTGAAACCCAAAAAAAATAAGACAATCTCCTGACAGTAGCAAGCCCTTTCCTCTAGCCCCGGTGTCTTTCTCTTCCTCAACTATGCGCTACACTTGAGTGTGTATGAGTTGTGTGATAAATAGAGAGTTTAGCTCTCTATTTATACTAATCCTAATATGACTAAAACCCTACTAGGGATGAACTCTACTAGGAGAGTCTAATAACCCTAGTGCCCCAAAACTGTGGGGACTTTAACCCTTAGACAATCGAAGGGTTACCCACTATGACTTGACATGACTTGTTTACATTATTGATTCTCCCGATCAGAACATTGGGGCATGACAACATGACTCAATTACTTTATAGACACATCCCAGAATAAACATTGGGTTACAATACATAAGATACATAGATGAATACATTCCGAAGTTACAAATACATCAACACTCCCTCTTAACTAGGAAGGTATTTTTTTGACACAATTTTCAGCACTAGTCTTCTTCTCTGGATCATCTGCATCTTCAAGTCTTCTTAGTCTTCAAGTCATCTTCGTATTTAAGTCATCTTTGTCTTCAAGTCATCTTCATCTTCTTATCTGGATCATCACTTGATCTGGATCATCACTGAACATCATCACTGGATCTGGATCATCCCTTGATCTGGATCATCTTTGGAGCATCATCTCTAGATCTGGATCTTCCTTTGATCTAGATCATCTATACTGGATCATCAATACTGAATCTTCATAGGTGTTATCTCATGATTCTTCTTTTCATAGGAAGTTCTACAGAGCCAGCCCCTTTTCATGCTGGATGTAGGCCTAGCCATCATGTAGGTCTTCGCCCAGCACTTACATTTGATCATGTAGGAACTAAGCTATAATCATATCAGAAAGGAATGCCCAGTACTCACATCTGACCATGTGGGAACTAATCCCACAACCTTGTTAGAAAGGCCCAGCACTCACATCTGGCACATATGAGGAAGAAATCCAACATGTATGTCTATAAAGGCTCTGCACTTACATCTAGCACATACAAGGAACCAATCCAAAATGTATGTCCAGAAAGGCTCTACACTTACATTTGGCACATGCGAGGAACCAATCCAACATGCACATCCAGAAGGGACTTGCACTTACATCTGACACATGCAGGGAACCAATCCAACATGCATGTTCAGAAGGGCGTGCACTCACATCTGACCTGGTAGGAACCAAATCCTACACCCTCACCAAAATTGCCCCCAGTCCCAGACTGAGCTACCTGGTAACTGACTAGGTGCCTCCATTCTCAGAATGGCAGTTTCCCTTACATCGGTCCTACTCAATAGAATGGACAACACTCACATCTGACATGGGAGGAACCTAATCCTTTAGCCATGACAGAATGGTTCATCCCTTATAACTGACCTACTCATCAGAATGGCTCTCTCAGTCCCAGACTGAGTGTTCTTGGTAACTGACCAGGTGCCTCTATTCCTAGAATGGCAATCATCACTCATATATTAGATGGAAGGAACCAATCCTCTCACCATGACAGAATGGCTCAGCCCTTATATCTAACCTACTCTTACAATGGATCTTAGCACTCATATCTGACATAGAAGGAACCGATCCTCTCACTATGATAGAATGGCTCAGCGCTTACATATGACCATGGAAGGAACCAATCCTCTCACCATGTCAGAATGGCTATGGGACTCATGACTTTCCCTTGGAGTAAATTTCGATCTGGAGAACACCAAGCTTCTCCCTAAAGTACTCGAACTTCACCCTAGCCAATGGCTTCGTCAACACATCAGCTATCTATTCCTCCATCGCAACATACTGAAGCTTCATTGTTCCCCTTTACACGATATCTTTGATATAGTGATACTTGATCTTGATATGCTTCGACTTGTCATGGAACACTGGATTCTCTGACAACTCCACGCAACTCTGGTTGTCACAATGTATACAAGTAGCATCCATCTGGAGGTTAAATAAATTAGACAGTAGCTTCTGTAGCCATACTGCCTCACAACTAGTTGAACAAGCTGTGACATACTCTGCTTCAACTGTACTTAGTGCCACACAGGATTGCTTCCTGCTAAACCAAGAGATCACTCCTGATCCCATACTGAAGCAACACCCTGAAGTGCTCTTCCTATTGATGGCACTGCCTGCCCAATCTAAATCAACATAACCTTCTAGGTTAATCTTCTGACTTGCATCGTACTTGATCCCATAATCAATTGTACCCCTAAAGTACCTCAGAATATGCTTTGTAGCAATGAAGTGAACATTTCTCGGATCTGTCAAGAACTGGCTCAAGTTGTTCACAGCAAAGCAAATGTCTGGTCTCGTGTTCATCAGGTACATCAATGACCCAATCATCTGATGATACATCGTAGCATCAACCGACTTTGATGAAGCATCACTCAATATATTTAGGTTCGATGCCATAGGTGTGACCATAGCCTTGCAATCCATCATCACAAACCTCTTCAAGATCTCTACTGCATACTTCCCTTATCCAAGGAAGATTCCATATGTACTCTGCCACACCTCCATACCTAGAAAGTAATGCATCATACCCAAGTCCTTCATTTCAAATTCGGCAGCAAGCTTTCTCTTTGTATCAGCAATCAACCCATCCATACTTGTTGCATGGATGATTTTAAGGAACCATACTTATTTTAAAGTGTAGAAATGTTGGCGAATATTACCAATTCTTAAAACGGCAACTATAAAATGATTGGCGATATTTTTCAAAAATATTTTAATTTCCAATGATTTTATATCGTTTATATAATAATTTGGTGATTATTAGGGTGAAAAAGTTTTACCCCATCAAAATTGGGCGAAACAGGGCTTCAAAAAATGCAAAATGGAGAATCTTTTTTGGGAGAAAAACATGGAAAAATATCCCACTGGGATAAAATTCGCCCCTAAAATTATCCTTACTTGGGTGCCTATTTTAAGCCATATAGGGCTTTCTTCAATCTGCACACATGAGACTCTCTATCATGTGTCTCAAAACCGAGTGGCTGTTCGACATACACTTCTTCTTCTACTACACCATTCAAGAAAGCAGTCTTGACATCCATTTGGTGTATCTTCCATTTCATTACTGTAGCCAAAGCAAGTACTGACCTGATGGAAGTGTATCTGGCTATAGGAGCAAAGGTTTCTTCATAATCTATTCCTTGCTTCTGTGAGAAGCCATGAGCCACAAACCTTGCCTTATATTTCTCTATGCTACCGTCTGCAGCATGCTTGATGTTGTAGATCCATTTGGAATTTACAACTGACTTCCTTTCTGGTCTTGGGACAACATCCCAAACATTGTTCTTCATGATTGATTGATATTCTTTGGTCATCGCATCCTTCCATTCTTTCCGCTCTGTTGCCTCTTCATAACTGGAAGGTTCTTCTTTGATAAAGTTAGATAGTAAAGGTACATATCCAGAGAAAGATCTGGTTCTCTTTCTTTCTCTATGATTTTCTTCTAGAGCCCCATATATTTCCGCACCTTGGATAATTTCTCAAACCCAAACAGGTTTCCTCTTGTGAGGATTCTTCTCTTGAGGTGGATCTACAGGTCTTTGTGGTTCTTCAAATTCTCGATCTTCTTCTTGAATTTCTTCATTCATTGTTGTATCATGAATTCTGGGAGCTTAAGATTATTTAGGTTCTTTAGCAGGTCTCTTTATGGATTTGTTGTAAGCTGTGTCTTCATCAAATGTTACATCCCTGTTGATGTCGATCTTCTTGAATCCTAGGAAGTATATTCTGTAAGCCTTCAATCTTTCAGAGTATCCCACAAATATACCCTTCTTTCCTGAAGGATCTAGTTTTTTTCTCTTCTCTTTTGGTATGTGTATGTACACTGGACAGTCAAATATTCTAATATTGCTGACTTCTAGTCTCTTATCAAAGAAGACTTCTTCAAGAGTCTCATTTTTGAGTAATCTGTGTGGAGTATGGTTCTGTACATACACTGCTGTTCTAGCTGCTTCTACCCATAGATGCATAGGAAGATCCTGATCATGAAGAATTGCTCTTGCAACTTCCATGATAGTTCTATTCTTCCTTTATACAATCCCATTTTGTTGTGGATTGTAAGGAGTGGGAAACTCCCTCTTAATCCCTGATTATTTGCATAGCTCTTTGAATTCATTTGATGTGAATTCTCCGCCATTGTCTGATCGAAAGGTCTTGATCTTCTTTTCTGTGTGGTTCTCGATAAAGGCTTTGAATTCCTTGAACTTGCTAAACACTTCATCTTTCTTCTTCATGAAGTAAATCCATGTCTTCCTAGAAAAGTCATCAATAAAAGAAACATAGTATACATACCCGCTTAGTGAACTTGATGACATTGGACCGCATACATCAGAGTGGATGATTTCCAAGATTCCTTTTGCTTTGCTCTCACTACTTGGAAATGTCTTCTTTGTATTCTTTCCTTTTGCACATCCTTTGCAGACTCCTTCATGTTTTTCTTGGATTTCTGGAAGACCTTCAACAGCTTTTCTTGCAAGTGGTAGTGCTCTGTAATGCACATGTGCAAGCCTTCTTTGCCATAGTTCATTTGGCTCTACTTTTTCATGGACCATAGCTTGTTCTGAATGGCCCTTTAGTTTGTATAAGCCTCCTTCTTGTTCTCCAATCACTATTGCATCGTCAATTGTCTTTCCTCTTGGCAACATAATGACTTGACCATCTATGAATGCAACTCTCATTCCTTTTGCATCCAGTGCTGATATGGATAGAATATTCTTCTTTAATCCAAGTACAAATAGAACATCCTTCATCTTTATAGGCTTTCCAAAGTCTAGCTTGTAGGAGGATTCACCACTACCTTTTATTGGATATTGGTAGTCATCTCCTAGCTTCACCTTATGGGGTGAGTTATGTTCAGATAGATTCTCAAAGGATTCCTTGAAGCCTGTCATGTGCTTGGAGGCCCCATTGTCAATAAGCCAATCCTTGCTCCCATGTGTGATAGTTCCTGTGAGAACAGAAATCAGAACATATTCATCTTCACTTGAATAATCTTCACTTTCTTGCTTTGTCCTCTTCCTTGGAGGATCATCATCCTCAACAATGTGAGGATGATGTTTTCTTTTATAGTTCTTCTTCTTCTTGGACCCATTATTATTCATAGGACAGTGTCTAGCAAAGTGCCCTATTTCATCACATGTATAAAATATGAGTTTAGATAAACCTTTCTAGTGAGAATGCTTACCTTTGCGATGCTGCTTTTCCCTTCTTCCTTTCTTTGAGTGTACTGTGAGAGCTTGATATTCATTTACCATATTTTATTCTTGAGCTACTATCTGAGCTTCTTCTTGAGAACATTCTTCCCATAGTTTGCTGAACTTGACCAACTTCTTCCTAGCACAAATTCCTTAGATGAAAGAATCCCATGACCTAGGAAGGTCATTCAATGTTGTCATCAAAATATCTACATTATCCACTTCTTCATCTACAACTTATAGTTGTTCTTTGATCTATGAGACCCTTATAAAGTATGACTGGATGGTCTCCTCATTCAGTATCTTGACATTCTTCAACTGGTTCCTTAGAGTCATCTTCCGATTGATGTTCCTTCCTTCAAACAGTTTGGTTAGGGCATCAAACATAGCTTTAGGTGTCTTGAGAGAGGACACCTGTGGGATAAGGTGATCCTTGATAGAATCAGCAATGATCATATTTTCCATAACCATTCTCGTTTTATGTAATTCCTTTACCTCATCTCCGTCTGGAACTGGAACCTCCTCTTGGATATAGGAGTCCAACTCATTTTCTTCCAGGACTAGGGAGACCCTATACTTCCATGCTCGGAATTTATCAGCTCCCTCAAGCTTTTCATCAAGCTTGGTATGATGAGACATCTTAACATAGAACCTCAAATGGAAATACAAAATATTCTAGATCTTACGAAGTCAATATGTCGGATCTAAAACTTGAGCTAAAATCCTGCAGAGCTGGTTCAAGAGAAAACTAAGGTTTTGCTTTTCTGGAGTTCTGTCCACCCAAATTCCTTGAAATTTTTCCCTAACTTCGATTTTGGGGAGGAGAATAATATAGGTCTGGGCTCACTGAAAAATTCCTCTTATGTGAGAAGCCCTAATTTTCGACAGGAGTGACAGGTCCAAAACTGAAAAAAACTTAGAATTGGATTCTGCTTCGATAGAAAGATGCGCCCTAAGAAGGAGAGTTATTCCACCTTACTTTTGCTGAAAATATGTGGAGGAAGATCCACAAACTAGGAAGCCCTAGTTCCCGCAACTGCACAGTGTCTTCTTCTTAGGTTAGCTTTGATACCATGTTAGTTTTTCAACATTTAGCTAGCATATCATTAGGATCTTTAACTGAGAGAAGAACAAGCACAACAATTAAATACAAGACACAATGAACATAGTGTTTTTCCTTGGGGAAACCATAAATACAGAAAACCCCGGAACTTCCTTTGAGATAGAATCAGCACCAAAGTGAAACCCAAAAATAGTATGACAATCTCCTGATAGTAGAAAGCCCTTTCCTCTAGCCCTGGTGTCTTTCTCTTCCTCAATTATGAGCTACACTTGAGTGTGTATGAGTTGTGTGCTAAATAGATAGTCCAGCTCTCTATTTATACTAATCCCAACATGACTAAAACCCTACCAGGGCCGACCTGTACTAGGAGAGTCTAATAACCTTAGTGCCCTGGAACTGCGGGGACTTTAACACTTAGACAATCAGAGGGTTACCCACTATGACTTGACATGACTTGTTTACATTATTGATTCTCTTGATCGGAACATCGAGGTGTGACAACATGACTCAATTACTTTATAGATACATCCTAGAATAAACATTGGGTGACAATACATAAGATACATAAATGAATACATTCCGAAGTTACAAATACATCAACAAGACGTATATTTAAACAAGGCATTAATATTAGTTACATTACGTGAATCAAACACAAAAGTACATTCTAAGTCCTAACAAAATCTGATGTGGCAGATACGTCATGCCCCCAAAACATTTGGGGAAGGCACACTGTGCTACGTATGACCAATCAAAAAGGGAAAAGTCGACATCTGGGGATTTCTAGCTCTCTTGATGAAAATGAAAACTTCGAGCATATTTTTAACAGAGTACGACTGACTTAGTTTCTAGCGGGCCTTCAAGGATGATGATTTATCACTCTATGTATATATTTACATTGTTGATATGCAGGGGTGGCCATCTCAAATAGATCCTTTAGGATAACATCTAGGTCAATCAGGGGGCTATGGCCAATAGCAAGGAGATATGATTCGATGGTCATGAGTGTTTCCCGCAGCTCAAATTCCTTGTTTATTTTATCGATGATGACCTGTCCCTTTTTCCTACCATTCATACCCTCAAACTTTTCATGGTTTGTCATTTCCTCCTGCAGTAGTTCAAAAAATTTTCTCTAAGGGATCAACTTCCCCTATGGACCCCAAAACTCGGGAATCCCTTTCTAAAACAGGGGATGGAACAATTTGTTGAAATTTTCTACCCCTTGCTAAATAATGTTAATCCTAGTAAGTGAATTCTACAACATGTTGTGCTTTGTGTTCATCCTCCTTGCTACCACCAGAACCGATATAGTGTTAGTAAACCCCAAGGAAATCAGTTCTTCCCTAGAGGCTAAGTTCATAACAACAATCTCCTTCTGGGCCTCCTCCCTAGGAATTTGTGCTAGAATTTCCTGTAGGTTTTTACATATTCTTCTTGCATCCATAGAATCATGTTTATGCTCATCCACCATGAACAAATTCTTTTCTAATTATGGCATCTCCTTTATCACTGCATCCCAAAGAAAATGTTTATCCCCTTGTAGGGGAATTTGACCTGTGAACCTTTCTTCAAACCTGCTTAATTTCTCTTTCAGTGTCCTAATCTCTTCTGCAGAGTCTTCAATTTCCTTATCAATGATCCTATATTTATTGGCCTCCTTCAATTGAGTGATTTCGAGGTCCTTCAAGGACATTTCAAACATATCTTTGATCGTCAGAGTAGTGGGTGATATGTCCTTACGGGTGCTATAGTTATTTAATTCATCAATTCTCTTCTACATATTTTTCTTCTCTTCTTTCCATATGCAGTTGTTAACCTCCAACACAGTAAGGAAACCTTTCCAATCCAAAACTTCATTCTTCAATGCATCAATATACCCTTCTAATTTCACGATCTGAGGAGTTAGCTGGATGTCTTTCCTAGGTGTCTTGATTTTATTTTTGTAGGCCTATTTCTTGGCTAGTGGCTTAGCTAGTAAAGTATCCTACTCTATTGCCACTGGCTACTTAGATTCAAGCAGCTACTATAAAGCATTCTGTGTTGTTAGGTCTGCCACTTGGTCCATCACGAGTTTCACCTGTAGGTTCCATGCCTTGTTTGTTTCCTTTTCTTGATTGAATTGGGTCTCTATTTTAGCCAACCTTTGCTAGGAATTGAGATGGGATAACACCTCATTAGTCATATCAGCATAGATGATATTTCTAAAACCCTTATGGAACAAAATATTATCTTACATTGAGAATCGATCCATATTTAACTCGACCTTTGAAACTCCTTCCTCCTTAGCAATGGCTAGGTTCACAGAGTTTGTTGTAAGAGTCCTGGCAGTCATTAAAAAGAATTTGCTTCTTGATAGCTTGCTTAGCTCCTTCAATTACTTTTGATTCTTATCCTTGTATTTCTCTTTGAGATTCCTATAGGTGGCCAACCTTTTATTTTTAGCCTTAAATTTCCCTTCAACAACAGAGGAAAAAGAATACTTCTGATAATTGAGTAAAGACTCCTCACTCCCTTTGTTCATTGATTCTATGGTTCTTCGTGGATTTTTCTGTGAGTCTGTAGTGGTTGGCTTTTGGTTGAATCATATTCAAAATTAAACTCCTGCTCCAGGTTGATTACGTCCTCCTCTACGTATATCCTAGGATTATTTCTAGGGGTTTGTTCATAACATTCCATATCCTCCACCTCTAACTGAGACCTTCTGCTACAACCATCATAATTTAGGGGAAAGGGAGTAGTTGGAACCATACCTTACACTTCTTTAGGAGCCTGACTTTTCTCTAGAGGAGTCCAATCAAAATCATAGGAAAGAAAATTTGCCTCCTGGGACAAGTCGAGGATCATGGACTGAATAAAGGCTAACCTCTGCACCTGGACCCTCCTATGGGAAATGATCCCCTTAGGATCATAGTTCTGTTCATGAGTCACCTAAAATTTCATGGCCTTCAAAAATTTCTCCACCATTGGTAACACTGTAGGATTCTTCACAACGAAGGGCCCAAAATTAATAGGGTATTTGACCCAAGAGTCCTTCCTGTGTGGAGTAAAATTCTTCTGATCAATAGAAATTCTCTTCCTGATCAATTCTAGTGCAAATACTGAGGGATTTACGTAAAATGGTAGCATGAAAGGGGTAGCTGAAAAACCATATACCCTGATAACAAATACTTCAGCATCAGGAATCAATCTCCAATACTATATTGCTGCAAGGCATCCTTCATGTCTTTTGATATCCTCTTCTCTTTAGGGTTGAATAGTCTACATATGATGAGGACAATTCTGTCAATGAATAGGGCATAAGACCAGTCCTGGAACTTCTGGAAAGACCGGGGTCGGTCTTTGAACACGTCTGGATCCATGACCTCAAGGGTCTGTCGACTGACTATGATGGAAAATAGATACACTTGGTATCTAAAGTGCTAATCCAAATCAAACTTCTCAAGCTGAGAATTTATTTTTTGGCCAAGAAGTCATCGAACTTAATTCCTACTTCAGATTGAGTCAGGTAAAGGAGAATGCCTAGCATTACATCAGAGACCATGCTATCACTATCCAGACCTAAGATTTCACTCAAGATGGAGATGGCTGATACGATAGTATTTATGAAGAATTTGGAAGAGAGTGGGGTGATAAGGGTCTCTGAGGGAACTGGGGTGTTCAAAATGGTCTGGAACAATTTATTCTTGGATTCTAGGTCAGATTTCCTGAACACATGCAGAACCTCTGATTTGGTAAAGGGGATCAGGGCCTAACATTGGGCTTCAAATATACCCAGGGAAACCCTAATAGATTTTAGTGTAATTTTGAAAATGACATGGGATTGGGTATCATCTAATATGGACTTCCTAGTGGGGGAATAATTAGAGCCTACCCTTTGTGAAATATCTAGGAAATTGGGCAATTATTCTAATGTGAACCCGACTAAGGATGAATTTAAAACTACAAATAGTTCTGAGTGGTCTCTAAAAGGTGACAACAAAGCATTCTCGGAATCACTGACACTAGAAAATAGAAAATGAGGATTATAAGCATCGTAAATTCGATCGCAGAAAATCTCCTTTGATGGGTGAAGGCTTTTTACAGATGATCCCATGGAACAAATATCTAAAGGGTTGATAAACGATGAACGAGTACCTAGTGGTGATGGTTGACACTTCTAGAGGTTGAAGTTGTATCCAGCTGACTCGTGCTTAGAGGACATCAAATTTGCAAGGTGGTGGGGCTATTAACGGACTGTTAATGTCAAGCTAATTATCTTTATAAACCATCGCGCTCCGTAAAAGTGTCCTTTGTAGCTCAAGTGTTTGAGGGAAATATCCAATGGGGATGGGCCCACCAGATTTCATAATTTTTTTTATATTCAGAGTTATATTAATGGGTTAAAATCTTAAATATCTTGGCTTTAATATAAAATATATATATTATGCAATTGATGTTTGGATTTGGTTATTATAAGGTGGAACCTTGTATAGTGTAATATATGGTTTTCATGTGCTGGTAAAGGCTATTTTGGAAAGAATATGGGTGTACAACATGAATATTCTTAACCGTATATTGGAAGGAAATTGAGAGGCAAACTCTAGAGGAGCCAATTCGAGAAATTGGGTTGGTTTTATTTTCAAATTTCCACGAAAAAGGATTGGACAGATTTGAAAAGGAGGTATACTTTATATATTTGATTCTTCAATATGATATTTTATAACATATGTCTTCATTATAATTTGTATTTGTTTTTTCTTATGTGATGTGCAAATTGGTTCTATGTAGGATGTCAAAAGAATACCAAGTCGAGGTTGAAGAATTCATAGTTTTCAAAAATTCATTCAGAGGATAATAACAACACAAGATGCCCTTGTCAAAAATGTTGCAATGTTTCATTATTGACATTTGAGGAAGTACAAGACCACTTGATGATTCATGGTATAATAAGTTCATATAAAACTTCGTTTTTCCATGGAGAGAGAGTTCCTACTCAAGACTATATATTTGATAATAGAAATAAATTCCACATAATAGAGATTCATGATTTTCCTCGAGAAATTACACATGGTGATGAACACATAGTCGGAGATCAATATGAAAATAATAATGATGAGTTTGTATCATTTCTTACAAATGATACTGAAGTTCTTGATAATGACAATCATAACGAGGAAACCATTGTTGATGATAATATGGTTGAAATGGTGAATGATGCTTATCAATATTTTAATGAAAATACAGATGTGAATTGTGCAAATGACCAAGTAGAATCAATGGAAGAAAAAAATGATATCAATCAATATCTAAAGTTAATTGAAGATTCCAAGGCACCATTGTACCCAGGTAGTAGCACAAATTTCACTAAGCTATCAGCCACTGTGAAATTGTACAACCTTAAAGTAAGAAATGGATGGTCTGATGCAAGTTTCACCTAGTTGTTGAAGTTGCAAATAGAAATGCTTCCAACAAGAAATACACTTCCAGAATGGACATATGCTGCAAAAAGTTTGATTAAATCATTAGGGTTGGAGTATGAAATGATACATGCATGCAACAAATATTTCATTTTATATTGGGGTAAATATGAAAAAATAAATGAATGCGCAACATGTGATTAATCAAGATGGAAGGTTAATGCTCATTCTGAAAAGGTGCGTAAAAGTGTCCCATCTAAAGGGATTAGGTATTTCCCTAAAGTGGTGAGGTTGAAGAGAATGTATATGTTGTTAGAATAATCAACCCATTATCCTAGACTAGGTGTAGTTGACTTGTGTTTTTCCCACATTATCCTCCCTCCTTTCCTCCTAATAAAATCATGTATGAGTTTTCTTTCCATTACTCATTAGCTTTCCTACTTGACTTATCCAATTCATGAGCATGTTGGTGGATTTGGAAACTTCTTTATGGACCTATGGGGGATTTAACTAGATTTAGTAAGCCTACTTTTTGACCTTTTCGAAAGGGCATCCTTATGAATTCGAATATCTCATGTAATTATATATTTCAGCATTATATTACTTCACAAGGTTGTATATCATACACTTATTCAATACATATTAGTGTTATGCTCCAATTTTAGTCTCCTTTGGTGTTAATTTTGCATGTTTGATTAGCAATTTTGTGAGTGTAATTGTTCTATATCTTGGGTTCAATTTCCACATCATATCAAAGCCTTTATAGATTGATTTCTCTCCTTCCATATTGCTATTGCAGGTTTGACATCTTGACTGGGAGCATATTCTGCTGACTAAAGGGCATAGTTTCTGAGCTATGGACCAATCTCAGAAGATCATCTTGACTCCATTCAATTTCTTTGAGTGGAAAGATGAGATGGAGATATTGTTGAGAGTGAAAGGTCTCTATAGGGTGACTATGGAAACTAAGGCAGAGCCCAGTGCAGTTGCAGAGAAAATCAAATGGCACAATAAGAGGGATGAGGCCTATGGTCTTTTGTGTCTAAGCATTTCAAGAGACCTCCTTTTCCATCTTGATGGATTAAAATCACCTAATGAAGTGTGGGAGAATCTTGTAGAGATTTTTGGTAATACAGATGAGATGAGAGGACATGAACTCAAGAACGAGTTGATCCCCTTGAGTCCCAGTAGCTTCGAATACTTGCAACTCTATTTTTCCAAGTTTAAATCCCTTGTTTTGTAGCTAAAACAGTGTGGGATCGAAAAGAAGGAAGATAAACTAGTTTTTGCCATACTATCGAAGCTTGGCCATGACTATTCAGTGTTGGTTTCAACCTTCAATGCCACCAAGCTGACAGCTTGAGCTTGGAAGATGCCTAAGCTTATAGAGTTCATGGAAACCCTCATAGAGGAACAAGAAAAGTTGGTGATTATGGGCACCATCAAACGTTCCAAAGACCAAGCTTTAGTTGCTAGAGAATCAAGGGTGGATTCAAAAAGCAAGAAAAAAGCTAAAAATCCACCTGAGCAAAAGAGAGAAAAGAACAAGTCTCAAGAGGAGCCCCAAGGTTCCAAGAAGAAGAAGAACAAAGGAGAAATGACCAAGTGCGCATACTGCAGTAAGGGATATTATCCTAAAAGCTCTTTTATGAAGAAGAAAATTGACATGTTGACCCAAGTACTGGGGAAGAATAACATCTCTGTCACATGCCCAAATTATGCAAAAATAATTTTATATTATTTGATGTTATTTGAAGACAATATGTTAAATTTTATGCTAAGTTGGAATTGATGACTCAACAGATTCAAGGATATTTAATGTAATTCTAAATATTTTATTTATAAATAAATAAAGGAGGAGACAACAGCTTAGGAGAGATGTTAAAAGAGTGTTTACTCGTCAAATTGGTGGAGGAGACTGGGTGGAGAGCAAACTGACATGTGGCAAGATCCTCAAACCACTTCCGACTATTGCAGGTGGAAACCTCCCTACATTTGGGGTCATGAGTTCCCAAGAAAGTGGAATCAGAGCAGGTGGATCAATTAATGAAAACTGACCCAAAATACCTAGGCAATCTTTATAAAAATTCCCATTGAAGAGAGCTAAGCGTGCTCATTCTAGAGAAGTGATCATGCAGGTTGAATGAGTGTACTTCACAGAAATTCAATGGAAGGGAGTTTGGAAAATGTTTGAGCAGTTAACTGCTGATTGATCTAGTTGTAGCTTTTGGGCTAAATATCATACTGCTAAGATCAGAGTGTTTTTACTGAGATATTGGACTAGTCTACTATTTGCATTCTCCACCAGTTCTTAGCCAAAAGACGAGGAACAGGCTCGGGGGTCCTGAGGAAGCGTTGTTTGAGCGCTCTCAAGGAGATTGGTAGGAGGAAAGACATCCTAATGCTATTATTGTCTGTCCTAAATAGGTTCTACATTATTTTGTTTTACTATGCTAGATAGATAAATCTGAGTCTGACTGTTATATGAATGTTAAATATTCAGTTTATAAAATGTTAGAATTTAGTAGTATTTTTAGATTATTGAAGAAATGAATTTGAAAATTAATGTGTTAGAATGGAAATAATTTCTACAATGTGTTTTTCCACACCCGGAAAACCAGGCCGTACTCCAGCACAATTAGAATATCTTAAGTAGATGAAAGAAAATGATAAGAGATTGAATATAAAAGATAGGGTTTTGCATTTTGTAGATCGCAGAGTAATTTATTTGAGTATGTAAGTTATTATTAAAAGGAACAGTGTTCTGGGTATTATGTTTATTGTTTTAATGACCTTATCTATGTAAAAGAAATAGCAGTACTAGAATAGAGTTATAGTAAAGATTTATACTTATACAATAAAAATTATAGGAGATACAGTAAGTATCTAAAACAAGTGTTTAACCACACTTGTATCTTTTAGCTTAAACTATTATTTATTATATACTAGAATAGGATTATGTTACAAATACCATTAATGAAGAAATAATCAAAGTTCAGAGTTAATGTTTTAAACATTACATATCTCTGAATCTTTACTAATTAATAGAGGAGTAAACAAATAAAAATTTAAATGTAAACAGTAAATAGAACAAAGTTAAGAATTTACCTATTTAAGAATAATTATTTTCCAAACAAGCTCTAAATCTGTGTAGGTTTAAACTGAGGGTCAAACCCTAATTCTACTTTCATTTTTTTGTAAAAGTATTCTTTTAAACAGAATAAACAAATTAAAATAAAAAAGTAGAATACTAAAGTATGCACTAGACTAGGTACAGTCTTATCACAAGAACTTAAAATATAAATACTATTGTAACAATGTAAAATAGGTAAACAGAAACCAACACAACTCATAAATTTAAGAATATAATTATATGAGGGTCCTTTTACAATAACCCTAGCATTCTAACCTAATTAATAAGTATAAACATATAAATTTTTATCTTAAGACTGAGCTTACAGTCTACACATTTACTTTAGTAATTACAAGAGAAATCTTTAACAAATATTTATTTGTATTAACAGTCGAAGTAGGAAGCACTTTATTACACATAACCATAAATTGCAGGTTTGTAAAACTGATGCATAAGCAAGACAAAGCTCGAAGTTAAAACCCTTTTTAAATCAAATGTATTACTCTGTTAGGCCGAAAGAGTTAAGACATAACAAATTTACTTAACCCAGCTCAGGGCTGGTGTACCGAGCATCGTGGAGAGGGTTTGTAAGACAAAACTAACAAATAACTTATAAAAATTTCATTACTACAATAACATTTATAAGACAATGCATATTTTATTCAAGTATTCGAAACAAAGAACCATTAAAACCATGAAGACAGGAGAACCTCCACATAATAAGAACCGAGTATGTCATTAATTAGCCACAAGTCTGTAAACATGTCATTAAGTCAAAAACTATGAAATACAAGTCACGGCATCGAGGCTGGAGTTACCCTACTACAAGTGAGGGTTTTAACAACTAAAAATACCAAATAACAATTGAGCTAAGCATTTTAAAACAACGAAGGAACCAAGGTCGTATTTCTTCTCCAACTGAAACCCTTTTCCTTAATATTCACAAGCAGGAAGTTGCCACATTGTAACTGGGGCTTATCCATAGGTCTTGTTGTCAATCCAAACATGGAGAGGGTTCTTCCAAGTGTAAGGGAGATCTGTAACCTAGAAGAAATTACCAACAATATTAATTAGAAACTGGGTTATATAGCTGTAACTGTAATTTAAAACATATAACATTTGTAAGAAAAATTATGTACATGAAAGCGAAATATTTGGAAGCCAAGGAGGAATTGAACCGGCACCACAAACAACAACTAGAAGATCAAACCCTCATGCTCACCGATGGCAAAGGAAATAGGGTTCAAAATTCATACTACACCGACAACTGGAGCAGGATCAAAACTTTTTCAATGGCCATGCTAGAAATTGACACTAAAAATTATTGACAGAGAACAACTACACACACAGCAACGCAATGCACGCAGAGATAAATCAAATGTGAACTGTGTATCTCTCCAATCTCACACTAGAGTGGCAATGTTTCATTACACACAAGATGGATCTAGAGAGGAGCACAAGTGAGCCTCATGGCCACATTGAACCAGACAGTGCAAATACCAAAACCCTCGATGAACAATGAGAGTTAGGGTTGCATTGTGAGTTTTTAATTTATGCATTGCACGATGGTGGATGTTACACATGCCCACCAAATTATTCCATCCACAATGGGTTGAATGATATAGTTGTCGCTGCATTGTCGGGAAAACAAATTATTGTCAATAATTTAAACAATAACTATAATGACAATGTAATATACAAATTCAATAACATATCATTTCAATGATAACCATAAAGTCAAGTTATGTTGAAGAACAAGATTTATATGGTATCGATAAACCTTATATTACATAAACCTTGGAAACTTCATTAGTAACGAACCAAAACATATATTGCATCGATATCCTTGTTTTATAATGATCTTATAATCCTTCTTAATAAAACATTTTGTGAAGAGATCAATAGTATAGTAAAAGTTGTTGAACATGAGTTGATAGTGCCACTATTGACCATTTCTTTTTATAACCATAAACGATGCATGTCTATGCTATTAGAACTAGTTTATGCAAACACTAGTGGATAAGGAACTAGTTATAAATCATTACTGTGTAATTGAAAGTAAATTGCATTTACACCTTAGAACAACTCTCACTTTTGTATGTAGTCTATAGTACCTTGGAGTAAAATAAACTTCTTGGAAGTTTGTAATCAGTTGGTCTCCATAAGGAACCAAAGCTCTAAGTGAAACAAACAAAGGTTAGTTTAGACTTGAAAGTTAAAGATAGTAAAACTATCTAGGAATACATAGAGCATCACTTTTGTTATAAATAAATAATACAATAATGTAAATTCGTAACATTACTTATTTCATGAAGAAATTTGGAAGATAGAAATCACAGCATGACGACAATTGTGCAAATGATCATTTATAAAAATACACAATAATAAGCTGATGAATTTCCTCTACTGAAGCTTAATTAAAGGTAAAGCTAAAAGTTCTATGTAAGATTGTTTCTTGAAAGGCCTTAGGTTTATTTCCATACTTATAAGCAGTGCTGTATATTTTAGAATTAGCAACAGTATTAAACTCTTGTTTTGAGTAAAAAGTGCTGTTATACTGAATCATGAGCTCTATATAGAACTTGTGAATAACGTAACTTATAGGTGGAAAGAAGATTTATCTAAAGTAGAAGTCATACTAATGTTAGTGATCTTTACGACATGAACTTAACATATTGTCACAGTTGCAAAACAAGCACAGAAACGTTACTTTACCTCGTAGTGTCCTTGGATTCTATTAAGCAAACTTTTACTCTAGTAGTATATTTATGCTAAAAAAGTATATCTGGATTAACGCTTAAATAAACTCCTATTGGTTCAAAATTTACCTATCAAACCTGTAAGATCCAGAAATCCAACTAAGTTAGCAATCGCTAAGTAATCCCCAGTTAGAACGTAACTTATCACCTACTTGACAAAATCAAATCATCAGTAAACTAGAAGTAAATGAATGCAGATAATACACTTAACATATCAAAAAAATCAATGTGTATTAGTTTTTGTACAGTTTGAAGTTAATTATTATTTATGTTAAGTGTCTCATTATCCGCTAGTTGTTAATGGTTATCAAACTGCGACTCTAGACAACTTATGTTACATCAAAAAAAATTATTTTTTGTGAAAATTTGGGGTTATGACATGTGGTATCAGAGCACAAGGTTCAAACACTAGGCCTTGATGAAGCCCAACTTACTTTTATGAAACAATGAGTTTAAACTATTTTGCTGATGTTATTTTATTTTAATGTTATTGAACAGAGAAAATTGTTTCTGAAGTTTAACAACATGTATGGAAAGGCTGGAGGAATATGCGGAAGAGGAATCTCCACTTACTGAACAAGAAAACTTACAGAGAGACCGAAGACCTAACCACTAATTATTCAGAACTGTTAAAAATAGTAAAAGACTTAAAATATGAAATGGAATCTATTAAACAAGAGAATGAAAGGATATGAGGGCTCAGGAGGAGCTGAATCAGATCCTAACAGAAAGATTTCAAATTTAGGGTAAGGGTAAAAGAGCTGATTCAGAAAATACAAGTCATCAACATAAATCTAAAAAGAATAAATAGACTAAAAATGAAAGCAACTCATCTTCAGAGGTAGATCAACATAATTTTCATTCCACTAGTGATAGTAGTGATGACAATCATTATACTAAAAAGAGAAAATATAAACCCTATGAGGAAATTTATGGGGAGTTTAAAAAGATTAAACCACCAACATTCAATGGAGAGACTAAGAATGGGGAGGAAGTGGAATCCTGGTTATTTGGGATGAAGAATTACTTCGAGATTTATAAATATTCTAACCAATTAAAGTCTAGAATGGCTATCTACAATCTTTCAGGGAAGGTTGATATTTGGTGGCAAGACTTGAAGACAGTGAAGGGAATAAAAGAGAAGAATGTAAATTGGATTACCTTGAAGAGGTACTTTAAAAATAATTTTTTGTCTGAGCAATGCTATGAAGAGAGAGAAAAAGAATTCTATGAGCTTAAACTAGGTTCAATGACCATGAAAGATTTGAACAACAAGTTTTTAAGTCTACTTAGGTATGTACCATACATTGTAGATGAAAAACCAAAGGTACAAGGATTCCTCGGCTATCTACCTTATCATATCAAGGATAGGATTTAGTATGACAGTCCAAAAGCTCTAGAAGAAGCTATGAGGAAAGCCAATTTCTGTTATGAACAAAATCGAAAGAAAGAGAGCATGGCCAACTAGAAGGCTAAGAAGAATAATAACCATTATGATCAAAAGAATAAAGAATTTGTGCCCAACCGAAATTCTAAAAACAATAAGCCCATAAATTTTGCTAACAAGAATTTCCAAGGGAATAAGAATAATTCACCAAGCAATTAGAACAGTTCAAAGGGGAAAGAATCTGTTAATAACCATGGTAATCACACAAAGAATTTTGAATGCAAAGAACCTATAAAGTGATGGGAGTGTAATGGCCCACATTATGCCTCAGTCTATCCTAATCGAAAAAAGACTGTCAGTAATATTCATACCATACACGAGGAAATGACTGTTGAATATTTAGTGAGGACTATGCCCAGAATCAATGCAGCCTTCGAGAATCAACAAGTAGAATATCAAACTTCCATGGTGGAAGTAGAAGGTACGATAAACCAAACCCCTATAGATATTTTAATTGATCCAGGAGCTAGTCTCAGTTATATTTCACCTAAAATGGTAGAAAAATGTAAGTTGCCTATTGAAAAATTTGAAAATTCTTGGTTGGTTCAGTTACCCACTGGTGCAAAAAAGAAGGTAACTTGTTTTGTAAAAGAATGTGCAGTAGTTATGGATCAATTTGAAACTATTGTAAATCTTAATGTATTACCTCTTGGTTCTTATGACTTACTAATCGGTATGGATTGGTTAGAACAACATAGGGTAATTTTAAATTGTTATGATAAAACCTTTACGTGTATAAATAATGATGGAAAACCAATAAGTGTAAAGGAAATCCCTAGAAAAAATACCATAAGGCAGATTTTTGCTCTACAACTTAAGAGGGCTACTAGGAAGGGTTGTAAAGCTTATGCAGTAACAATAACTGATGAGGAGAATCTAAATAAGATAGACAAATTAAAATTGGAAGACATACCAGTTTTAAGAGAATATCTTGATTTATTTCCGGAATAAATTCTGGGACTACCTCCGAAAAGGGAACTAGATTTTACCATTGAGCTGGTACCTAGTTCAATAACCAACTCAAAGGCCCCTTATCGAATGAACATATTGGAACTTAATGAACTAAAGTCACAATTAAAAGAACTTATTGACAAAAAGTATATTCGACCTACTGTGTCTCCCTGGGGGGCACTTGTCATCTTCGTTAAGACAAATGATGGAACCATGCAACTTTGCATAGATTACCGTCAATTGAATAAGATGACTATTAAAAATTGATACCCATTGCCTCGCATAGATGATCTATTTGATCAACTACGAGGAGCCACGGTGTTTTCAAAAATTGATTTAAGGTCTATATATCATCAATTTAGGATTAAAGATGAAAACATCTTTAAAACAGCTTTTAGAACTCGATATGGCCATTATGAGTTTGTCGTCATGCCATTTGGGCTTACTAATTCCCCAGCTATTTTTATGTGTTTAATGAACAACATTATGCATAAGTATCTAGATAAGTTTGTGGTCGTGTTTATCAATGACGTATTAATCTATTCAAAAATGGAAGAAGAACATAAAGAACATTTAAAAATTGTTTTGCAAGAGTTACGAGATCATCAACTCTTTGCAAAGTTTAGTAAATGTGATTTCTTTAAGGATAAAATTTAGTACTTAGGTCATGTGGTGACTAAGGAAGGGATTTTGGTAGATCCCGAAAAGATAAAGGCAATCAAAGATTGGCCAGTTCCTAAGGATGTAACTGATGTTCGATCCTTCATGGGAATTACCAGTTATTACCAGAGGTTCATTGAAGGTTTTTTGAGAATTGTGAATCCGATAACTTATTTGCAGAAGAAAGGAAAGAAATTTGATTGGAACCAGAAATGTGAGGATAGCTTTAAAAAGTTAAAAACTTTATTAACCAATGCACCTATTTTAAGAATAGATGATCCAAATAATGAATTTGTAGCGTGTAGTGATGCCTACAATGATGGTTTAGGCGGTGTTCTGACTCAAGAAAGGCATGTTATTGCCTTTGAGTCTAGGAAATTAAAAATTCATGAAAAGAATTATGCAACTTATGGTCTGGAATTAGCTGTCGTTATACATGCTCTAAAGATGTGGCATCATCACTTAATTGGCAGAAAATTTATTCTAATGACTGATAATAAAGGACTAAAATATTTGTTAGATCAGCCTAATCTAAATGCCAGACAAGCTAGGTGGTTAGCTTTTCTAAGTGAGTATGATTTTCAAATTCAGCACATTAAAGGTAAAGAAAATAAAGTTGTTGATGCATTAAGTAGGAATGCAAGGCTGAACTTCATAGCAGTTATCATCACTTATACATAGATCTGGATGAATAGCTTAAAGCGGGGACAGAACAAGATGGAATTTACCAAAACTTACAAGCTAAAACGAAAGAAAATCCAATATAAATCTTAAGTAAATGGTATAGTTTGAATGCAAAAGGATTTTTACTGTATAAAGAAAGAATGTATGTACCTAATGTACCTAAAGTTAAGTTATTAATTTTTGATGAAATCCATAAAACTCCATACTTAGGTCATCCAGGCTATCAAAAGACTATAACGATGTTAAGAAAATAATATTTTTGGCCAAACATGAAGACTGAACTAGCAGAGTATATTGCTAGGTGTTTTGAATGTCAGCAGGTGAAAACTGTACATCAACACCCAGCTGGATTACTTCAGCCGTTGCCCATTTCTAGCTGGAAATGGGAGATAATTAGTCTTGATTTTTTTATTGGACTACCTAAAAATCAGAATTTAAATGATTCTATCATGGTAGTGGTCGATAAATTAAGTAAAGCATCCCACTTTATACCTATTAAAATTACGTATAAAGCTGCAAACATAGCTGATATTTTTCTAAAGCAAATTTTTCGACTCCATGGAATACCGAAAGTTATATTCTCAGATAGAGATCCTAAATTTACAAGTAACTTTTGGAAATCTATGTTTAAAGGATTAAACACCACACTAAATTTTAGTACTTTGTTCCATCCTCAAACAGATGGACAAACTGAAAGAGTAAACCAAGTACTGGAATATTTACTAAGAATGCATGTGAAAGACCAACCAGGTAAATGGGAGGATTATTTGCATCTAGTAGAATTTGGTTATAATAATAATTATCAAGCGTGAGCTAGATTTAGTCCTTTTGAAAATTATTGTATGGAAGGAAATGTAATACTCCTATCTCTTGGAGTAATCCAGTGGATAGATTAGTATTAGGTCCTGAACTATTAAAAGAAATGGAAGAAATTGTAAAGCAGGTACAAGGTAATTTGAAAATTGCGCAGGATCGATAGAAAAGTCAAGACTACCTTAAAAGAACTCCAAAGGAGTTTCAGGTAGGTTAACATGTGTTCATCAAGGTGAGGCCCAAAAAGAGCTCTTTGATATTGGGTAGTTGTGCAAAACTAGCACATCGTTACTGTGGTCCATTTGAAATATTGTCCAGGATTGGACAAGTAGCTTATTAATTAGCATTACCACTGAATTTAAGAGTACATAATGTTTTTCAAATTTATGTATTAAAGAAATATGTTCATGATGCTACTCATATTGTTAACTGGAATGATGTACAGGTGGAACCAGAAGGAGATTTTCTGGTGGAACCGAACTATATCCTTAGGTGGAGGGATATCACACTTCGAAACTGCACCATTGGTTAGGTGAATGTGCAATGGAAGCACCTTAGTCTGGAGGAAGCCACCTGGGAATTGGAAAGGAATATGCATGATACATATCCAATTCTGTTCCAGGGGACTTCTGAGGATGAAGAATAAATAACATTGAGGATGATGTTATACTTAAAGGAGGTCTGTATGCCACATGCCCCAATTTTTCCAAAATAATTTTATATTATTTGATGTTATTTGAGGACAATATGTTAAATTTTATGCTAAGTTGTAATTGATGACTCAACAGAGTCAAGGATATTTAGTGTAATTCTGAATATTTTATTTATAAATAAATAAAGGAGGAGACAACATCTTAGGAGAGATGTTAAAAGACTATTTACTGGTCAGATTGGTGGAGGAGACTGGGTGGAGAGAAAAATGACATGTGGTAGCATCCTCAAACCACTTCCAAATGTTGTAGGCGGTAACCTCCCTACATTTGGGGTCATGATTCCCCAAGAAATTTGAATCAGAGCAGGTGGCTCAATTAATGAAAACTGACCCAAAAGACCTAGGCAATCTTTATAAAAATTCCCATTGAAGAGAGCTAAGGCTGCTCATTCTAGAGAAGTGATCATTCAGGATGAATGAATGTACTTAAGAGAAATTCAATGGAAGGGAGTTTGGAAAATGTTTGAGGGGTTAACTGGTAATTGATCTAGTTGCAGCTTTTGGGCTGAAGATCATACTTTTAAGAGTAGAGTGTTTTTATTGAGATATTGGACTGGTCTACTGTTTGCATTCTCCACCAGTTCTCAGCCAAAAGACCAAGAACAGGCTTGGGGGTCCTGAGGAAGCATTGTTTGAGCGCTCTCCAGGAAATTGGTAGGGAGGAACAGCCTCCTAATGCTATTGTTGTCTGTCCTAAACAGGTTCTACATTATTTTGTTTCTTCGTGCTAGATAGATAAATATGAGTCTGACTGTTATATGAATGTTAAATATTCAGTTTG
The DNA here is from genome assembly GCA_001517045.1 of Pseudotsuga menziesii. NCBI lineage: Eukaryota > Viridiplantae > Streptophyta > Pinopsida > Pinales > Pinaceae > Pseudotsuga > Pseudotsuga menziesii. The sequence continues at coordinate 71,885 of LPNX011215671.1, read as the reverse complement.
TAAAATGTTAGAATTTAGTAGTATTTTCAGATTATTGAAGAAATGAATTTGAAAAGTAATGTGTTAGAATGGAAATAATTTCTAGACTATGTTTTTCCACACCTGGAAAACTAGGACGTACTCGAGCATAGTTAGAATATCTTAAGTAGATGAAAGAAAATAATAAAATATTGAATATAAAAGATAGGGTTCTACATTTTGTAGATAGCTGCAACACCCTGGTTTTGACACCATTGCATTAGATGTATATGATGTATATATTGTAAATGATCATGGTGTGGAGCTAAAGGTCAAGGCCCCACCACTGATCGGTTATGCTATGTTTTGGATTTAAATTTGTCACCGATGGTATGTCGGGGCATGCGGCATACATATTAAGTTTATCATCATGTAAATATGCATCTTTAATTAAATAACCCGACCAGCCACGATCGTGGCAACTAAAATGAGAAAGAGGCATGATTTTGACAAGGATAAGGGTGGGGAAATTGTTAAACCTTGAGCAATGAGGGAAAAACCCATGTGTCATCTTCCCTTTTTTTATTCCAACCACTTTCATTAAGAATTGCTGCTGGTGGTTGAGGCAGTTATGGTCTTTGGGAGTGGGGTGGCAGGACTGTCAGTCCTCACCCACACGCACACTCCACCATGGTTGACTTCACAATGGAAAAGAAACCACCGCTCTCACTTGCATGGACATTCCACTCTCTTTCTCCATGATTGTGCTGAACTGCGCACGCCTTCATTCGTTCTCTGCACTACGCGTTACCTCCACGTTTTGTTTATTCCTCCCAGTCATCTGCTCATTCATGGGTAGGGGTCTTGTTCATCCTCACGCAGAATCCATCACCTGTCATTTTGTTCACTTTCACACACAGGCCATTGTTCTACTGGATCCCACGCAGCCAGGAGGGGAGCTGCTTATCGGTGGCCATTCACGTTTTTCCACAGAGTGGAATCGGGCATGTTTTCCTCTGTTTTTTTGGGTTGGGTGCAAGCTTTCCTCACGCATGGGCTGAGAGTATGTAATTTCTCCCCCCAGTGAGGGACTGTATAAGTCTTCTCTGCTTTCTTAATTGTCCAGGACGGACTGTTGTCTGCCATATGTGGTGATTGTGTATGCTGATACGTTCCTTGTTGGGACTGTCATTTTCCCATATCATGAGCTATGTTTGTTGTTACATTTGGGGACTATTGTAATTAGTTTGGGAGTCATTTTGGCCACGATAGGGCCAAGAACGACTCAGGAATCGTTTCCCATGCTAAGTTGTAATTGTTGTTTAATTGACAACGTGCAATGGTTGGTCTTCGGACTATGTAGGGAACAGGGATGGGGGCTTGGTTTTCTTGATAAACCTAGTGGCTGGAAACCACACAGATAGGGCTAGAGGGCTGGATTTCTTCTCCACAACCCCTGAATAGCAATGGAAGGGAATGCAAGGCCTGAGGGACTGTGTAGCAGAGAAGGGACTGATTCCTTGTGTTGGGTGTGTGTGGGTGTCTTAGAAGTCAGGCTAGTTCTAGTGTAGGTGTTCTTGGCTCTGTAATGAGCCCACTAGCTTAGCATTTAGCCTTTCCCAGCTCCTGGATGGCCTGATAAACCCAACTGTGTTGGCTTGGCTATGTTTTTGTGTTTTGTGGCTATGTGTAAGCCTGCTTGTTCCCCTATTCCTTAGATAATCATGCCCGTCTCAGGGGTGGCAGCGCTACTAAGAGATTAAATAGAATGACGGCTTATGGTTGGGTGGAACATTGCAGTGACATAGCTGGTTGCGGATTGACTTCTTCATAAGATAAGTGATCTTGTCCATTTCTCCTTATGCAACCATGTCTATTGTTAATGATATGATGAACATGTTAAGTAAATGCTTGAATGAATGCACGTTAATTTCGCTGTGCAAGATACATAATTGTAGCTGTGTATGTTGAATAATTGCATTTGTGCATGATAAATGTTCATGTGTGCATGTTCTAGTTCAAAACTTTTCTTTCAACATTCTGTTTCAGTAGTTTCATGAATTTCCATGTTCATGGGGCTTTTAGCCCAGGTGGTTAAAGCTTGGGTCATGTCCTCTTGGACAGTCAGAGGCACGGGGACGTGACAATAGCAGAGTAATTTATTTGAGTATGTAAGTTATTATTAAAGCGAACATTGTTCTAGGTATTATGTTTATTGTTTTAATGACCTTATCTATGTAAAAGAAATAGCAGTACTAAAATAGAGTTATAGTAAAGATTTATACTGATACAATAAAAATTATAGGAGATACAAGAAGTATCTGAAACAAGGTTTTAACCACACTTATATCTTTTAGCTTAAACTATTATCTATTATATACTAGAATAGGATTATGTTACAAATACTATTAATGAAGAAATAATCAAAGTTCAGAGTTAATGTTTTAAACATTACACATATCTGAATCTTTACTAATTAACAGAGCAGTAAACAAATGAAAATTTAAATGTAAACAGTAAATAGAACAAAATTAAGAATTTACCTATTTAAGAATAACTATTTTCCAAACAAGCTCTAAATATGTGTAGGTTTAACCTAAGGTTCAAACCCTAATTCTACTTTCATTTTTTTGTAAAAGTATTCTTTTAAACAGAATAAACAAATTAAAATTAAAAACTAGAATACTAAAGTATGCACTAGACTCAGTACAGTCTTATCACAAGAACTTACAGTATTTGTATAAACTCTTTTATTTAACAATGTAAAATAGGTAAACAGAAACCAACACAACTGATAAATTTAAGAATATAATTATATTAGGGTCCTTTTTACAGTAACCCTAATATTCTAACCTAATTAATATGTATAAACATATAAATTTTTATCTTAAGGCTTGGCTTATTGTCTACACATTTACTTTACTAATTACAAGAGAAATATTTAACAAATATTTATCTATATTAATAGTCGAAGTAGGAAGGACTTTAATTACACAGAACCATAAATTGCAAGTTTATAAAACTGATGCATAAACAAGATAGAGCTTGAAGTTAAAACCCTTTATAAATCATATGTATTACTCTGTCAGTCCAAAAGGCTTAAGACATAACAAATCTACTTCACCCAGCTCAGGGGTGGCGTACCTAGCATCGTGGCGAGGGTTTGAAAGACAAAAATAACAAACAAATTATAAAAAATTCATTATTGTAATAACATTTATAATACAATGCATATTTTATTAGAGTATTCGAAACAGAGAATCATTAAAACCATGAAGACAGGAGAACCTCCACATTATAAGAACCGAGTATGTCATTAATTAGCCACAAGGCTATAAACCTATCACTAAGTGAAAAACTGTGAAATACAAGTCACGGCATCAAGGCTGGAGTTACCCTGCTACAAGAGAGGGTTTTAACAACTAAAAATACCAAATAACAATTGAGATAAGCATTTTAAAATATCGAAGGAACTGAGGTCATATTTCTTCTCCAACTGAAACCCTTTTCCCTAATCTTTACAAGCAGGAAGTTGCCACATTGTAACTAGGGGTTACCCGTAGGTCTTGTTGTCAATCCAAACATGGAGAGGGTTCTTCCAAGTGTAAGGGAGAACTGTAACCTGCAAAAAATTACCAACAATATTAATTAGAAACTGGGTTATATAACTATAACTGTAATTTAAAACTTATAACATTTGTAAGATGAATTCTTTACCTGAAAGTGAAAGATTTGGAAGCCAAGGAGGAATTGAACCTGCACCATGAACAACAAATGGAAGATCAAACCCTCGTGCTCACCGATGGCAAAGGCAGTAGGGTTCAAAACACATACTACATCGACGACAAGAGCAGGATTAAAGATTTGGCAATGACTATGCTAGAAATCAACACTAAAAATTACTGACAGAGAACAACTACATGCACAGCAATGCAATGCACGTAGAGAGAAATCAAATGCAAACTGTGTATCTCTCCAATATCACACTAGAGTGTAAACGCTTAATTACACACAAGATGGTGCTGGAGACGAGAACAAGCGAGCCCTCATGGCCGCAGTGAACGAGACAGTGCAAAGACCAAAACCCTCGATGAAGAATGAGAGTTAGGGTTGTATTGTGAGTTTTTAAGTTATGTGTTGCATGGTGGTGGACATTCCATGTGCCCACCAAATTATTCCATCCACAATGGGTCGAATGATATAGTTGTCACTGCATTGTTGGTACAACAAATTATTGTCAATAATTTAAACAATAACTATAATGACAATGTAATATACAAAGTCAATAACGTATCATTTCAATGATAACCATAAAGTCAAGTTATGCTGAAGAACAAGATTTATATGGTATCGATAAGCCTTATGTTACATAGACATTGGAAACTTCATTGGTATTGAACCAAAACATATATTGCATCGATATCATTGTTTTATAATGACCTTATAATCCTTCTTAATAAAACATTTTGTGAAGAGATCAATAGTATAGTAAAATTTGTTGAACATGAGTTGATAGTACCACTATTGACCATTTCTTTTTATAACCATAAACGATGCATGTCTATGATGTTAGAACTAGTTTATGCAAACACTAGTGGATGAGGAACTAGTTATAAATCATTACTATGTAATTGAAAGTAAATTTCATTTACACCTTAGAACAACTCTCACTTTTGTATGTAGTCTATAGTACCTTGGAGTAAAATAAACTTCTTGGAAGTTTGTAATCCTTTGTTTTCCATAAGGAACCAAAGCTCTAAATGAAACAAACCAAGGTTAGTTTAGACTTCGAAGTTAAAGATAGTAAAAATATCTAGGAATATATAGAGCATCACTTTTGTTACAAATAAATAATACAATAATGTAAATTCGTAACATTACTTATGTCATGAAGAAATTTGGAAGATAGAAATCATAGCATGACGATAATTGCGCAAATGATCATTTATAAAAATAACACAATAATAAGATGATGAATTTCCTCTACTGAAGATTAATTAAAGGTAAAGCTAAAAGTTCTATGTAAGCTTGTTTCTTGAAATCCCTTAGGTTTATTTCCATACTTATAAGCAGTGCTGTAAATTTTAGAATTAGCAACAGTAGTAAACTCTTATTTTCAGTAAAAAGTGTTGTTATACTAATCATGAGCTCTGTGTATAACTTGTGAATAACGTAACTTATAGGTGGAAAGAATATTTATCTAAAGTAGAAATCATACTGACGTTATTGATCTTTACGACATGAATTTAAAGTACTATTACAGTTGCAAAACAAGTACAGAAATTTAACATTAATGGCGGATACGGTGTTGTGTTGGGAGTGTTCTCGACGTTTCAGTCCTTAATCTAGGACCATCCTCAGGAGACTAAATCAGCTCAATTAAAGAGATCGATCCTCATTGTCTAGTAATGTTGATCAAAGGTGAGAAAATTAGCTTTTGGGCCAACTTCGAGCAACCTTTAGACTTCCTTTATTCTTATTAAATTTTAATTTTAATTTTATTGAGTACAGGTTTCCATGCTTCACTAATTTGCAATCCATCGTCTCTATTTAAGTTATTTTTCTATAGCTTTATTTCGAGAGCTTCTCATACTTTTCTTTTCTCATAATGATCAATTTTTGCTATGAATTTAGTGTCCTCTATGCATAGATGGTGTCCTTAGATTCTACTAAGCAAAATTTTATTGTAGCAGTATATTTATGCTAAAAAAGTATATCTGGATTAATGCTTAAATAAACTCCTACTAGTTCAAAATTTACCTGTCAAGCCTGTAAGATCCAGAAATGCAACTAAGTTAGCAATCGCTAAGTAAGCCCCAGTTAGAATGTAACTTCTCACCTACTTGACAAAATCAAATCATCAATAAACTAGAAGTAAATGAATCTAGATCATACACTTAACATATCAAAAAAATTAATGTGTATTAGTTTTTGTACAGTTTGAAGTTAATTATTATTTATGTTAACTGTCTCATTATCCACTAGCCGTTAATGGTTATCAAACTTCGACTCTAGACATTTTATGTTACATAAAAGAATTTAATTTTTGTGAAAATTTGGGGTTATGAAAATCTCCCTTCCTGATTGTTCAAAGAAGAGGGAAGGAGGATCAAATTCAGAGGACATAGAGACAATACTACCTTGGTTGCTGTCACATCAGGCTCACTTAGCTTCATCATAGACTCTGGAGCTTCTAGACATATGGTTTCCACAAAAGAGGCATTCTCCTTTCTTGACATGTCAAAAGGTCCACCAATAGTTTTGGGAGACGACTCTCTCACTGACAGTTTGCTGAAATGAAGGATTGATCTTGACCATCGTATGTTCAATAATCTGTTGTATGTTCCAGGTCTTGCCTCTAATCTCTTGTCAATGTATCAAATGAATCACATTGGGTCTCCAGCAAGGTCATGTTCTCCCTTAATGATGTTGAAATAACTGATATTTCGAATGGTAAAGTCATAGCAAAAGGTGTTGTTGATCACAGTTCGAAGGTATACATGTTTTCCCATTTTCTACCCTACTCAAACCCCTCTACTCTGCTGATTCATGCTAATGAGGCAAGAAATATTTGGCATTAAATATTTGGCCATCTTAACTACAAGTATCTTTTTGATTTGAGAGAAAAATATATGGTAATAGGGTTACCAAAGATCAAGTTTTCTAAGGTATTCTGTTAAGGTTGTATCCTAGGAAAACACCCAGAGCACAAATATGAGAGAGCTAGTCATGAGAGAACCTTTGCACCTCTTGAGTTGATCCATAGTGACATCGCTGGTCCATTTCTTCATATGTCCATGATTCAAGACAAATATGCACTGACCTTCATAGATGACTTTTCTAGGTACTGTTGGGTTCACTTCCTAAATCATAAGTCTGAAGTTTTTGACCTCTTCAAAGTCTTTAAAGCTTTGAAGCTTTGGTTAAAAACCAGTCTGGGAGGAAACTGAAGATCCTCATATCTAAAAATGGTGGCAAGTATATCAAGTCTGAGTTCATTTAGTATTGTAAAGATGTAGGTATTTAGATGCAGCATTCGACCCCTTACACACTGCAACAAAATGGTGTTGCTGAGAGAAAGAACAAGTCACTGAAGGAGATGGCAACCTGCATGATGGAGGCTAAGACTTTGCCACCAAATTTTTGGGCCGAGGCTATAAAATGTGCATCCTACATCTAGAATAGGGTGCCTCATAAGCATCTTTATGGTATGAATCCTTTTGAAGCTTGGAGTGGGCACAAGCCAGATGTGACCCATTTTAGGATGTTTGGCTCAAAGGCTTGGGCTAGAATTCCAACCGAAAAGAGAAAGGGTTTGCAGCCCCAAATCCAAGAGTTCCTATTTGTTTGTATTTTTAGGATTCAAAAGGATACAATCTGATCAACTTGAGCACTAACAAATCCTTCATTGAAAGAAGTGTTCAGTTCCAAGAAGAGCCTTTAGTACCAGTTGCAGTTGGAGAGTCTTCTTCACCACCAGATCCATTGATTGTAAGTGGAGGGACTAATGAGTTTCCCGATTCTGATATTTATAATAATAATGATTTTATTGCAGATATTGATAGTCCTATAAGACCAAAATGGTCAGCAAATACCATTCATGCAGTTGGGGAACTAGCTGAAAATCCTAGTGACACTGGGAGGACTAGATCTCAGGTAGAAAGTGCCCTTTGTGTGAAAGATAATTTATTTCCTGAGAAGTGCTATCTAATGGTTGAATCATATCCACAGACATATAAATATGCTGCACATGATCCAAGATGGAAAACAACCATGAAAGAATAATTCAGCTCGCTCCAAAAGAACAACACTTGGGAACTGGTTGATCTTCCCCTAAGGAGGAAACTAGTTCAATTTATGTGGGTTTTCAAGACTAAGTTTGCTGCTGATGGTTCACCTTTGAAATATAAGGCAAGATTGGTAGCCAAGTGATACTCACAAGTACATGGTACTAACTACAATGAAACCTTTGCACCAGTGGAAAAGATGGACTCCATAAGGCTAGCTTTAGCCATTGCAGCTTCAAAGCAGTGGGAGGTGCATCACATGGATGTGAAGTGTGATTTCCTAAATGGAGATATCGCTGAATATATTTACATGCAGAAACCTGAAGGATTTGTTTCCAATCCATATGTAGTGCGCAGGTTAAAGAAATCATTGTATGGGCTCAAGTAAGCCCCGGGGGCTTGGTATGCCAAGATTGATGGATTTTTGTTGTCATTGAGTTTTGTTCAATGCAAGTATGCTCTTAAAGTCTATTTGAAGCTGATTCATGGTTCTTTGATTATTTTTTTCTTGTATATGGATGACCTTCTGATTAAAGGAAGTTCAAAGAAAGAGATTGCCTCCTTGAAGGATGCAATGAACCATGCATTTTCTATGACAGATTTGGGATTGTTGAGCTAATTCTTGGGTCTCAAAATTGCTCAATCCAAACATGGAATAAAAGTACATTAGTCCAAGTATGCCTTATATTTTCTGAACAATTTCAAGACTCCTTTACTTTAAGGATTTAAGCTTGAAGAAGCAGTTTCTTCTCCTATGGTAAATAATACATTGTATAGGAAGTTGATTGGGTGTTTGGATTATCTCACACACACTCGAACTAATATATATTATGCAGTTAGTGTGGTTTCAAGATACATGGATCATACTCATGAGATCCACTGGAGGGAAGCCAAAAGGATCCTAAACTTTGTTCAAGGAACAAGAACTCATGGGATCTTCTACAAAGAAAAATTTGATCTTGATTTGAATGGGTTTACTAACAGTGATTGAGCAGGTGAAAACACATATTGAAATTCACAATTAGGATATGTGTTCATGCTTGCAGAAGGACCAATCAGTTGGTCAATTAAAAAGCAGAGTGCCATAGCACTCTCACCTACAGAAGAAGAGTATGAGGAGTTGTAAATGTAGCAACTCAATGTTTGTGGCTGCAAGGAATACTTGGAGAATGTGGCTTCGAAACAGAGTTTTCAACTATTATCTACTATGATAATCAGAGAACAATTCAAATATACAATGATTTAGTTTAGAGACAATGAACCAAGCACATTGAGATCCACGTGCACTACATCAGACAGCTTGTGCATGATGGTATTATTCATCTACTCTTCTGTGCATCTTCAAAACAAGTAGCAGACATTTTCACCAAAGTTTTTTGTGAGAAGAAATCCATCAATCTAAAATCACTATTGGAGATTGCTGATCATGCTATGAAGCATGATTGATGACAATATTTCCAAATTTTTTTTTCCTCTCCATGTTTAAGGGAGGATTTTCCCATTGGGTTTTTTCCTCTTTCCTTGGTTGTAAGGACAAGCAGTATGTAAAGGGTGACTAATCCTTGTTGCTAGGCCCTATATTTTTTTGATATTTACTCATAAATTCAGGCTTAAGTGGGGGTATTAGAATAATCAACCCATACTTACCTACCTTAGACATTAATTAAATCATTTTTGTCTTATTACCTAGTCTCCTAGATTCCACTCTATGCTAGTTGCCTTCTACATGTCCTAGAAGTCAACACATGCCAAAACTGAGTCATGGTGTGCTTGGGAAACTTCTTAGAAACCCATTTTATCATGTCTAATTTATTCCAGATCCTCCAAAGTGCATATCTACTTTTTCTGAAAAGCTGCCTGTTTTATTGAGAATTAAGGCAAAAGGAAAAGCTAAACTATGTGTGGTTGACTTGTTTTTTTCCCACATCATCCTCCATACTTTTCTCCTAATAAAAGCATGTATGAGTTGTATTTCCATCCCTCACTAGCTTTCCTACTTTACTTAGACAATTCGTGAGCATCTTGGTGGATTTGGAAACTGCTTTATGCACCTATGAAGGATTTGACTAGATTTAGTAAGGCTACTTTTTGACATTTTCGAATGGCATCCTTATGCATTAGAATCTCTGATGTAATTATATATTGCAGCAGCCCATTACTTCACAAGGTTGGATATTTTACACTTATTCAATACATATTAGTGTTATGCTCCAATTTCAGTCTCCTTTGGTGTTAATTTTGCATGTTTGATTAGCAATTTTGTGGGTGTAATTGTTCTATCTCTTGGGTTCAATTCCCACACATGTATGATTTTTAAATCTTATAATTCCATTATATCATACACCTTCATGTACTACTAACCTACTAAAAAATAATCTTCTTTAATCTACTAAGTATTGCAATGTATATGTGATTCTTTATGTTTTTGTTACAACTCTACATATATTTCACAGAAAATGTGGTCGCATCATGAGAATGAAAGTAAGGATGGAATAATGTGCCACCCAGTTGATAGCCCAGCATGGAAAAGTATAGATTTTAAATGCCCTTATTTTTCCAACGATCCCCACAATGTATGACTTGCAATGGCAGTAGATGGATTTAATCCTTTTGCGGGCTTGAGTAGTACTCACAGTGTATGGCCAGTAGTACTAGTCACGTATAACCTTTCACCATGGTTATGCATAAACAGGAGCTTTTGCTAGTTGTCATTGTTAACACCTGGTCCAAAGCAACATCCAGGAAATGCCGTAGATGTTTATTTGGAACCATTGGAGAATGAACTAAAACTAACATGGGATGAAGGTTCAAGGACATAAGATGCTCATTCAAGGTCATTCTTTAATATGAAGCCTATATTGATGTGGGTAATCCATGAATTTCCTTCTTATGGAAATATGGTTGGTTTCACGACTAAAGTTTTTTGCGCATGCCCTATATGTTGAAAGAACACAGATTCAATGCATCTCAAATATAGTAGGAAGTGTGTGTACATGGGACATAGGAGATATCTTCCAATAAATCATAAGTATCTTTCACAAAAAATACCATTTAATGGTAAGTCTGGGCATCTCATTGCACCTACAGTTGTACCAGTGTTAAATATTTTTACATACAGAGAAGGAAGGGAAGAGAAATGGGGAAAGTCTGAAAGTACAAAAAGAAAGAGAAATTTAAGAAAAGGTGAAAATTTGAAGACTGTCATGTGGAAGAAAAGGTCAATTCTATTCAAATTACCATATTGGGAGGTATGTGCACACATTAACTTAAGTCCTAAAATGTACGATGCTTGAAGGATTTCATTGTGTTTAATTGGAATATATTGTTTAGTTTTTAATTGATGTTATAATTCATTGACTTTTTATATGGTTGGATGCAGAAACTCCTAGTGCGTCACGTTTTAGATTAAATGCACATAGAAAAAAATGTATGCGAAAGTATTTTTGGAACCCTTCTGGATATAGAAGATAAATCAAAGGATTGGAAAATATATCGTGATGACTAAAAATAGTTGGGTATAAGGATTTCACTATGGCCACAACAAAAAGGAAAAAAAATATTTCTTCCACCCACACCCTACACTTTTTCAAAAAAGGAGAAAGAGATTATTTGTCCTGTTTTGTTCACGTTAAAAGTTCTAGATGGATATAGTTCAAACCCTAGAAATAATGTATCTATGAAAGATCTCAATATTCATAGTATGAAAGCAAATGATTGCCATGTTCTCATGCAACAAATCCTTTGAGGAGAATTGCACCATGTGCTACCAAAAGTAGTTTGAAACACTATTTGCAGGATTTGCTTCATTTATAGGCGAATTTGTGCAAAAATGGTGGATCCAACAGGTCTTGATAAATTACAAGATGATGTTGTGGAAACTTTGTGGTTACTCAAAAAATATTTCCCCCTTTCATTATTTGATATAATGATACATTTGATTGTACACTTGGTGCGAGAGCTACGTTATTGTGGACCAGTTGCATATTTATGGATGTGCACTTTTAAAAGGTCAGTGAAATTTTATTGAGTGCAAATCCACATTAATTTTAACATTTTATTCACATATAATAATAATACATTACTAAAAACTCTTTATTCATACTTTTAATTTCACTACAAATTGTGTGTGTTTTTCTAGGAACGTGAAAGTTTTCAAAAGTCATGTGAAAAACAAGAATAGGCCTGAAGGCTGAATAGCTGAAAACTACACTGTGGAGGAATCCATAAAATTTTGTGTTGGATATGTTCAAGGTATGGAATCTATTCATAAAATTCCTAGTAGAAATGAAGCTTGGGATGATGAATAAGGAGAGGTTGGACAATATGGGAAGGTCTTATCTAGTGGAACTTCTATTGAATTAGATAAAAATAGTTTGTTACAAACCCAGAGATGGGTATTGCACAACATAGATGAAATTAAACCTTGGATAGAGTAAGTATTCAACACATCCTTATGCAATCATTTTTTATTATAATATATCAAAATATTTTCATAAATTGTTTATTCACATTACTTGAAAATAGGATGCACTTGACATAAATTTCCAATAGTAACATCCAAGCCCAAAAAGATGAAGACTTACTACAAAATCTCCACAACCAAAAATTTAGTGAATGTAATTGAAATTCATTGATCAAGAATATTATGATGTATGAAGGTTATATTCTTTTCATATATTTTGAAATTCAATAGTTTTGTAATGACATTTAAAAATTTGCAGGTGGAAGGAAAACCAAATATTTATGATACACTTAAATGGTTAGCACATGGCCCAAGGACATATGAAACTCAATATGATGCCTACTTAATCAATGGGTGTATATTTCATGTTAAAATCATATAAAATGTCAGGGCCACCCAAATTAGTGGTCTGTGAATAGATGCACAAACATTAATGAGATCAAGTGCAAAGGATAAAAACCCTATACATCGAACAACAACATATTATGGAGTGATTCGAGAAATAATGTTATCAGGATACTATTTGGTGAAGTATCCATTGTTCAAATGTGATTGGATAGATGTACACAAGAAGAATGGAATGAAAGTTGATGAACGTGGTTTCACCATGGTGAATTTGAAGACATGCTTGAGTAAGGATAGAGTATAATATGATCCATTTATTCTAGCATCATAAGTGAAATAGGTATTTTATTTAAAAGATTCAATAGAGAATGACTATTGTGTAGTTTTGACATGCCCTCTGAAGGGACCAGGAAATTGTAATGGATATGATATGGTGTATGCAAATTTATCAAGTGTTGCAGATTTTGAAGGGAGGAAATGCAAAGAGGATGACGTTATAGGTGATGGTCACATGGATTATGTTCAACAATATTGTGAAGGCACATGGTTGGATGTTGTTTATTAAGTAACATGCATGATTTATTTATTAGCTCACATTTAAGTTGTATATGTGAAAATTTATATCTTATATTATTACTTGGATTTACCTTTCATGAATATTTTTTTTTCTTGCTACTGTTTATGCATGGATCTTATATGTTTTATTTTGTTATGTAACTTTCATTTATTTTTAAAATAGATAGATTAGGTGTGGGGAATTGAGAGTGATGTGAGGGGGGGGAATGGGCCATATGAGCTTCGCCCTTATCCCTTCTAACAAACCCCTTTATCCCTCTATACATAATAAAATTTATAGTACTTCTGGCCCCTAAGACTAACCTCAAAACAGGGCTAGAAGTTAGTTACAATATTGATAAAAAAAACTTAACAACCTTGGACATGGCACATTCACCATGATTCACACACACAAAACAAAACATTATGGAGTGATGCACATGCTGTTCTTAAATGGTGGTGTAGCCTCTTCAGTTTCAGAATCGCTTAACTTTAAAATGACAGCTCAGGACATCTATGGTAGCTGGCTGCTGACTAGGTTTGAGTTATTTATTCACCTGTTGGATATGCAATGTGTCTTTTTTGTTCTGGGCTATTTTTGTTAATTTTTTGCTCAATGGCACCATTCTTCTTGTGTTCTTAGCTGGAAACAAGGTTTGTGTTCGTTTTTCATTCATCTCTCCACCCCATTCCTTCCTCTCCTGGTAGCACTATTATTTGTAGGGACTTGAGAAAGGACCACATTATTTTCGACAGTAACAAGTCCTTGAGGAGGATTTTCATTCTTGTGCTTCTCTTCTACTAGGAGGAGGTTCGTCCTACATTTCATACGGTGCAGCACCTCCATGGATTCGTTGTCACCCCAGATAAAGTTGGCAAGTGGAATTCACAAAGATGATGACAAAGGCCTTCAACCTCCTCTCCAACCACCTCTAGAAATGGTCACCACGTGCTGATATTATGGAGACAACGACCACGTCCAAAAGTTTTGGAGGGATACCCATTAGATATGAAATTCTAGGCACAACTCCCATGGGCGTGTTATATTTTATTAGGAAAACAATTTCCTCACCAGCCTCAAGAGGTCCATATAATGTGATGAACATCCTTTCACTAGTGCCAAAAATCTCTTCTAATGTAATGAACGTCCTGACAATGATGGTTAGAGTTCCCCTAGCATAAAAACTTAAGAGCAGTGGAATTTTGAGCCATGGCTCCCCAACTAAAACAACACCTTTGATAAACAAGGTTCTCAAATTAGGTGGCCATTACAGACTTTCTTTAAGACTCTCAAGATTCTCATCCGACTAATATTTAACCATCCTAACCTATCTTCAACATTCACCATGTCTATGTCCTGAAATGGCTCTAAAAGTGGCATTTATAAATATTTGGGAGATTGAACTTGATGATGGCCCCATCAGCATCCTCACACATGCCATCATCATGTAGCTACCTAAAAACAATGTTAATAGATAAAACCTTCCTCACGCTAACTAAGCTCCAATAAGCTACCTAAAAGCTTATGCGAGCTAACAAGCTCTATAAGCTAAAGCTAAGTTGTCCATATAAATTACTCAACTAGATTAAATAAAACGCTTACTCTATTTTCTATATCCTTCAAAGAAAGAACAAAGTCCTTATTCGAATGTACTATCCTCTATGACTTACTATGCTTTATATATGCTATTTTCTTGTAAGGTAAACAAGCAACTCACTTTATTTTTTCTTGCTATGGTTTTTTTACTTTTGGAAAATTATGGATGAAAAATGTCAAGGATTAGAGTGAATAAGGAATATCTTTCATGTGGATCATTTCTGCATTCAGAGTGACTTATGAGAATCCTATATATTGGGTATTTTTCCCTGCATTAAGATTTGGTAAGCATTAACATTTTTTTGAAATCATGGTTGTGTAATAGTTAATTTATTGACCACCTTACAAATTCGGGTGATATCATATGATGTTTATATAAGAACGCTACTTTATAATTGTATAAATGGTAACGGAAAGGATATTTCTACTATTTATTTGTGCTACATATTTTATAATGGGAAACATACTATAACTTTGATTTTGACTTTGGGTGCATAGAAAAATTAGTGGATTATGCTCTTGCCTCTGGAAAAATCTGAGAGGGAGAAGGTTTTAAATACATTAATGAGTGCTTTGAAAATGGCACCCTTCATATCATTGTCCTTTTGAGTGATGGTCGTGTTCATTCACGAGTATATTAGTTGCAAGTATTCTATATCTATAAATGCATTATTACGAGTTATTTATCTTAGAAAAGATTATAGATTTATCTGTGCTATGCAATTTTTAATCTTTGTATTTCTCCATAGTGTAGTTGAACGCTTCTTATATCACCAAAATGGATTGAGTTGGGTCTAAATATGTTATAATTATAGAACCATTGATCTATTGACATAAATTTAGGATAAGGCTACTCTTATATGGATCCATCAAGAAACCATGAGAAAATATGCTCGTTCTTATCCATGAATACTTGAAATTCTAGTTAGATGTTCACTTCTAGAGTATGTGTATGAAATTGAATGTCAACTTTTTCCTACAAAAAATTTATGTATTACTTTTTTATTTATTGAATCAATGTTCAATATGAAACCTTTCAAGTTCAACCAAATTATAAGGTCAGAGCCATTCATACTACTTTCTTAGGTCTCTTGAGTCAAAAAAAATGTTGGGATTATTAGTCTTTTCTTAGAACTACAAATGATGCAATCTTGGTATTAAGATTGCCCCTATACCCAATTCTTAAAGGGTTCTAGCTCAATGGTAGAGAACCTTCTTTACAAGCAGGAGGTTGAATGTTCGACTCCATCGTGCCTTAATGATATTGCAATATTGATTTCTTAATATATGCCTATGAGGGGGTTCTAAATTGACTTCATATGTCCCTACAAAGGGGGTTCATAACCGCCTTGAAAGGTTTCTAAAGAATTTTAGCGGGTCGGGGGGGTGGGTTCGAACTGCCTCCATAAGTACCCACTAGGGGGTTTTGAACCACCTTCGTAGGTACCTACGAGGGGGGTTATGAACCGCCTTAGTAGGTACCTATGAGCGATTTTTCTAACTAACTCTGTCTGTACCTACGAGGGGGGTTTCAAACCGAATTCATATGTACCTACAAGAGGGGTTTTTAACCGACTCCATATATACCTACAAGGGGGGTTTAAAACCTCCCTCACAGTTTTATAATAGATAATTTTAAGGGTGGTTTTGGACCTCCCCCATTGGTACCTATGAGGGGCGTTTATATCCTCCCTTAAAAAATGAATTTTGTGGGGGGTTTAGAACCACCCACAAAGGTCAGTTTTAGGGGCGGTTTTGATCTCTTCCAGGGCCACCCCTAAAAATAAAAAATTATAGCGTCAGTGCTACTCAGGGAGGTTTTGTAATGATTTTCTCCAAAGCCAAAACCACCCCAAAATCACTTTTTTTAGGGTGGGATTAGAACCGCCCCTAAAAGTCACTTTTAGGGACGATTTTGAGCTCTTCCAAAATCGCCCCTGAAAGGAAAATCCTTTGAGGTCAATGTTATTAGGGTTTTTTTGTAGAAACTGCCTCCAATGTCAAAACCACCCCCAAATCACTTTTGGGGTGGATCAAAATCGCCCTGAAATTCACTTTTAGGGGTGGTTTTGATTTCTTCTAAAACTGCACCTAAAATTCAAAACTTTTTGTGTCGGTGCTATTAGGGGAGGTTTTGTAAAGACTGCCTCTGACGCTAGAATGTCCCCAAAAAGTGAATTTGGTGGGGGGCGGGGGGGATTAGAACCTCCCCCAAATCTAAAACCCCCTCTAAAAGTGACTTTTGGAGGCAGAAGACAACCAACCCTAAATGTCAAATTTGTTGTATTGATGCCTTAAATCTTCACTTGATTCCCTTGGCTATCTATACAGAAGATTTACTTGTGTAAGAAATCGAGCATGACATGGTGTTGTTCCAACTAGTCCATGCCAATAAGTATATCATACAATCCTAACGGTAGGATTTTCAGGTTTAATCTAGTAGGAAAACCATTCAGGTTTACGTCACAATATTTAACTATTTCAAATACTTTTCATTTCGTACATGTGGCTAATTGCACCAGCCAAGGATTATCTATTGGTTGTGGAGCCTAATATTCTAGATTCATAGATATTAGTCAGTCGTGTTTGTACCCTAGGTGTACTGTACACTCATTCCCCAAACTTTGGGTTCAAGGAAGCGCCCCAAAAAAGGGGGTTCGGGGGCAGCACCCCCGAGAAATAGGGTTTTGGGGGCGAATCCCCCAAGAAATTTTTTTGGGGATGTTTGTTGGTCAACAGTTTTGTGGACCCATGGTATTGGGTTAACCGTAGTATTTTCCCATTCTATTTACCCTATAAAAGAAAAGCATTTTAAATAGGGTATTGTATTGTATTGTATCATTGTAAATAATCTCCATGATTGTGTGAGAGAGACTATGAGAGCATGAAGAGGAAGTGCAGCGGTATTGCTACAAGTTGTGTCCCTTCATCTTTCTATACATTAATAAAAGGATTTGCAATTTTTGTGTGGACGTAGCCCATCATTTGAGTGAACCACGTTATATTTGTGTCTCTCTGTAATGTGTTTAATGTTTTTTTCATCTTGTTTAATGATTTAACTGTATATCTGTTATTGCCCAGCGATCCTATTTTCCAACATTATCATGTTTAACTTTTCCTAGTTTACATACATAAAAAAATTTAGGCGATACATAGCTCCGAAAAGAACCGGGATCAATAAATATTGAAATAGAAGTGTTTAAGATCTTACCTTCTATCTGAACCATGGTATCATGATGGTATTCATTTCGACCATCCAAGGATGCATAAATTCATGGTGTTCCAGCTATGTCCTCTACCATTGGTTCTTCTTGTAAGTTGTGAAATACTCCATTGGTCTTGTTCTTACAGTCTCGGGCATAATGGGGCCCTTGGCATTTCCAACATTTGATTTGCAGAGGGGCAACATTGGCTCCCCCATTTGCTTCTAGCTTGTTAGCATTTGGAGTTGCTACGTATGGATTTGTACCTTTTTTGTTGAAGTTCTTGTTTGCTGGAAAACTAGTGTTATGTTTTCTATAAGGTTGTGGGTTGAAACGAGGTTTGCAATTGTATGAGAAGGTCCTATACTTGTATCTGGTTCTGTTAGTGTTCTCTTTCCTCATAGCAAAGCCTAGTTTTGTGTCAGGTGGTGTAAAATGTTTTAGGCATGTCAAATTCAATCCTTTCCCAGAAGATGGGAGGAATACATCCTAAAAACTGTTGTATTTTTACCTTCTCGGACCCTTGATGTATGGCACATAATGCAATGGATCCAAAAATATGTTAATAAATGCATCCATAGTCATGGAACCCATCCTCATCTCATGAAACTCTTTCACTTTTATGTCGAAGAACGTTTTCTGACATGTATTTCTCCTAAAAAAATATTGCAAAAACTACTCCATTGTATTTCTCTTAACTCATGTTTCTTGATATGATTCAAGTCTCTCCACCATCTAGCTGCTTTTCCATTTAAATTATATTTGGATAAACAGGTTTTCATTTCCCTAGAGTAGTTATGAACTCCTAAATATTTTCTCATACCTAGAAGCCATTCTTCATCTTTCTCCCCTGTGTTCATCTCTCCTTCATAGGTTGGGGATTTTATTTTTCTGAACTCACCTTGGAGATTGTCATCATTTCTCTGTTTCTTCTTGCATGGAGAAAGAGAATCATCACTATAAGTACCATGATAATATCCCTCTGTAGGTTCAGGGGTATCTTCTTCTTTTCCTTCTTTTCTCGGGCTGCTGTCGCATTTATGATAAAACTTTCTTGAACCTATTTGTGGAATGAGTGGATTTTCCCTATGGGCTTCCTCCCATCATGTTCCACGGGAGTGCTTCATCAATTGCTTGTTGTTCCTTTATTTCATTCATATTATCATCTCTGAAACTCCGTAAGTCTGCTTGGAGACTTTGTATTATTTTCATTATATCAGAATTTAGTTCCACCACCAATTCTACTTCCTGGGTGGGGGAATTCAACTTTCCATGCTGGTTGTTCTCCTCTTCAGTGTTCATGATTTGAACTGTTCTTTTAAATCTTGCAATTGCAAATTTTTAATAATAAGAGAAATTTCAGTTAGTTAAAAATTTAAACACATACTTTATTTTTGTGCAATGAATTTTTGGTACACCAATTTGGTCTCTTAGTGTTGAATTTGGGCTCTGATGCCACTTGTAATGTCTCCAAAAATTTTATTTTTTTATTAGGCTAGTTAATTACTACCTAAATTGACATTAACTTATCTTTTGCGGATTTTGTCAAACTTTGTTTACTGAACTGAATTGTCGTAAGTTGTTCTTACCCTTTTCTAGATGTTTTCTCTCATGTGGTTATTAATGTAATTCTATGTTGTTGTTATGTTACTTGAATCTTATTTAGATGGTTATGTTTGTTCATTGATTTATTCGTATCATGTATTTATGTGTATGTGTATATATTTTATTGCTTACTTACCGATTATAAATTTTGGATACTGATTTATTGGAAATCCTGACTTAACTTGTATTATTAAGGGGTGGAGTGGTGGGACTTGTATCCCTTGTAGAAACACCTGGAGAGGTAACTGGTTTTACTTGTCACTACAGGGTTTACTTAGGTCATTTTGAACTAAGGAATTTATTTCTTTGTTTTGTGTAGGTGCACTAGGTGATGAAAAACGGGCTATAATAGTTAAACAAAGACATACCACCTATACTCAACTACCTCACATCTTGGGATGACAAACAAAACACAGTGCTAACTTAGCGATTATTATTACTATTGTTCGCATGATTGTTTTACTCCTGGCTAGGTTTGTGTATACCTATGTTTATACTGGTTACCATCATCACTTATTTTTTTAAGGATTCATAACTTGGTATTTAAAATGTATATCCTCAGAGTATTTTTGTGTTCAAAGTTTTAAATTCCTAAGTTCAAGGATTAGCCTTAATGTAATTAGAGTTTGAATTTTTTATACTATATGTTTAAAGTGTAAAGGGACATTCATGGAATAAACCATATTCCATGAATCATGGATTATCCTAAGTCCACGATGCCATTGATGGGGTTTATAATGTGCATGGAAATCCAATATCAAATCATGTTTTTGACGTTTATGAACTATAGACTTGGGGTTGGAATTCGACATAGTGGGGGATAGGGTGGCAAAGTAAATTCTCCTTGGGAGTTGGGGGTCTCAAGCCCTAATATTGGAATTTCGTAGAAGAATGGGTCCTTCGGAATTTCGTTGGGTGAGCTCTATTCGGCTCTCTGGTTTGTATCATGGAGGGATGTCTGGTTTTCAACTATGCTTTGGAAGGTATGCCCTTTGTTCTATTTTTGTAGCACTTGTTTTCTTTTTTTTTCAGTTTGGAGGTTTGGAATACTTCTCACCTTTTGTTTTCCTTTGTTTGTAGGTATCAGGGACTTTACTACGTGGGTCATGGGTCTTCCAGGTTTCCGATGCATTACCCTTCATGAGTAATCCATGTTACAAACAAGCTTAAAACGTGTTCCTATGTGTATAGGTGTTTTGACAAAGCTTTCAGCTTGACGTTTGAATGAATACATGGCTTGGTTTAAGGGTTGTGACTGGGTATGGGTATATTTTTAAATGAAGTAAAGCATCCAAATATGCGTATATAGTGTGGGTTTTTTGTTGGGTTTGGCACCTTTAGGCTGAGACTGTTATGACTCGGCTCTGTAAATGATTAATGGGTTAGTAGCGTTAATATTGTGACCATGGTGAATATTACAGACTCTGTGTTTTTTTATAATGTTGGGTTTTGATAAATGGCGATAGCACAATTGCTTGCAATGGTGCATTAGCTTGGAAATGGGACTGTGTAATTTAATATATAATTTATGGTGGTTAATTTGTAATGAATTCGCTACTATTTATAAATCTTGGTTACAATTATTATCTTGGAAATGTTTTGACCCTTTGAAAATTTGATGTCTATAATTATATTCTTATTCAGGTTTTTAACAGGTTGTTTCGATTTAGAGCCGTGAACTGTGGGTTATCCTTGAGAAATGGATGTTATTACTATTATAGCATAGACGGTTGATTTTATGGTTTATGTTAATGGATTATTGTTTTGTATAGCGGTCGTGAGACACGAAATGTATAGAACGTATAACTTGGGGTTTTTATTACTATGTGGAGAAATATTGAAATGAATTACAACGTGTATATTTTGTTGGCATTTGGTGTACTGACATGTTAACAGGGAAATGATTTGGATCAGTAGTTAGCTCTTGTTGTATTTAATTATCATGGCATAGACTATGTGAAGTATTTATAAATTATTACAGCGTTGAAACGCTGCTAGCGAATCCTAGAGGATTTGATGCTAGTCATGCTTTTAATGTATTATGGGTTTTTAAGCCATGAGCATCATAGGATTAGATATTACGCTACGTTGGTTGTAAATGGTGTGTGTGAGGTTTTTAGTTTGGCATGTATGCCAATAGGATTCGATCATGTAACCTATTGATTGATGCGCTATATGTTTATATGTTTTGCAATTAAGTTAGGGTTGATTTATTGTGTTGAATCTCTTGAGAGATACGATTTTGATAATGGATCTTTGTGTTAGGTTATATAGTATATAATGTGGTTATGGAGCATGAGGCACTCGTTCCTATAGACCTTAGAGGTCTCAATAGCTTAGCTTGGCATTCAGAGTTTGTTTTTTGTAACAATGGAAATTATTGTTTATAGTTCGGTTTTATAATATTTTATTTAAAGTGTTTATCAATTTATAAAACATGGCTAAACACATGGTCCATTCCCAACAAATGAAATCATATATATATAACATATGCAATTGTATTACGCCCAATATATCAAACAAATCATCATGTTCATATGCAGTGGGGTCTTAGACCCAATATACCAAATAAAACATCAAAGTAACATCATAATCAATGGGGCTTATGCCCATAAGTGTTAGGTAAAAATTATGGATGTTACACATGACGAGCGGCATTTTAATCCTTTGGTTGATACTTCTTTCTGATTGTACTAAATGAATCTACTAAAATTTTAACAACTTATACGAGAACATGGTTCATACTTTTTTTTTATCTTTATCCTTAACTCTCTTTTGACAACATTCATAGACCTAGATTTTAACAATGAAAAAAGTAATATGCGCGTATCCCATTCACCTTTAGAATAAAAAAAATTACCAAGTTTTTTTCAAGTTTGATAAGAAATAGCAACTTTAGACAAATTACCTTCAAGTGAACTAATGAGACTTTCACCAACATGTATATGTTTCAGAGTTCTTAAGTGTGTACTTGCTAATGGAGGTAAGGGTCTTGGAACTATAGGACACACAACACACTAGGATGCTTTAGTGTTTCAACATGAGCTTGTTGTATTTTATTCTCTTATTGGTAGCTAGATTTTGGAAATTGGACATTCTATTGGATGATATCAATAACATCTACTTATTCCATCATAAATCTTGCATTCAACACCTCCTTGACTTCGTTGCTTGTATAACCACCACACAACAAGTCATTCACTACCACAGTATGAGTTTGACTTGATGTAATAATTGAAACATCACGCAATGAGAACCTATATTTTACTTCTTGACTAGTTCCATGGAGAGCTTGTTCATCAAATGTAATTGAAATTGAGGCCCCCTCTAGTGAATTATTTTGTTTTCCTTGTCACGTATTAGTAGGAATGATAGTGGCATCATTTATGGTTGGAATCAAATGAGTAGCCATGGAATTCCTTTGATTCCACATGTCCAATATTTTTATTTCTCTAATTTCTTCCATGGTTTCTTGATGCTTCTCTTTCCTTGTCAATTTCCTTGTTCATTTGTGTGTACTCCCCATGACCACAATAAATAATAAAATGATAATAGATTTTATAACTATGCTCAACAATGAATATGGATTCTCTCTCAATTGTGAATATAAACACTTCAAGATTTCTCAAATGTGAATATAGATACTTCCAAAATTGTAAATATATATTCCTCAAGCTTGCTTAATTGTGACAGTAAGTTCTACCAGACCCATGCATATAGAAAATTCATCATTTTTTAATATAGGTTCTTCATGCTTACTCAATTGTGAATATCGATTCCTTAAGCTTTCTCAATTGTGAAAGTAACTTCTACCTCACTTGTGAATATAAAAAATTCTTTAGTTGTGAATACAGGTTGTTTAAGATTTCTCAATAAGGAATGTAGATTCTCCTTCAAGTGTGTAAAATTAGATTCCCCAAGCTTGCTCATTCCTAATTATATAGATATTTCCTCAATTGTGAGTTTAAATTCTTCCACATTGCTTTTGACTATGGACATATATTCTTCCTCAAACTTGAATATAGATTCTTCAATATTGCTCGATATAATTTTTTCAGCATTCTATTTGATTGTGGATGTATATTCTTCGTAAAACATGAATATAGATTCTTCAATCTTCCCCAATTCTGATTGTTGTTTCCTCTTCAATTGTGAACATGGATTATTCAAGTTTGTTTGATTGTGAATATAGAATATTCTTTAATTATGAACATAGATTTTGAAAGCTTGCATAAATTGTTATTAAAAATATTCATTTTTGTAGATATGTTTTTATTAATGTCGGTGATTCAATGCCTAGAGTATTCGAGGATGAAATAGGAAGATTATTTGTAAAATTATGAAGAGCCAAAACGCTAGAGTGTTAAAGTTTTACAAAATCATCTATCATTTATTAAATCCATAATACTCACGTGTTCCTTATCACAAAGCTCTGGCATTTCTTAATTCCATAATGCTCACGCGTTCCTTCTCTGACAAAAAAAACCTTACATTTAATATTTTTGGTGCACAACTAGGTAACATTTGATGAAGGAAAATTCTAGATCATTATATTGACGATAAATGATCTAGCGTTATGGCAATTTACATAGAAAACATTTCGTTGAAACCTTATTTAGAATTTCCTTACCAATAAAATATTTCCTTCATTTCCATATCCCTGCTTATCTTCAAGGGTTTTGGCCTTCATGTTGTATGGTTTAAGAGGTTGACTAAGGATTTATCACTGGATTAGAGTTAAA
Source organism: Pseudotsuga menziesii (assembly GCA_001517045.1). Taxonomy (NCBI): domain Eukaryota; kingdom Viridiplantae; phylum Streptophyta; class Pinopsida; order Pinales; family Pinaceae; genus Pseudotsuga; species Pseudotsuga menziesii. The sequence continues at coordinate 47,631 of LPNX011215671.1, read as the reverse complement.
TGGATAAAGGTGTTTAGGTGTTTAGCGGTTCTAGGGTTAGAGGGATAAAGAGCTAATAGGTTATGGGGTTTATTATCCAAGCAATTAGGGGCTAGGGTTTAAGGGATTAAGTATTAGGGGTTAATTAATGGGTTAAATTATTTAGAGTTTATGATCTTTAGGGGATATATTTTGAAGGGATAAGAGTTAATGGTTTAGGATTTAGGGGTTAAGGGATAATAAGTGATTAACTAAAGTTAAGAGGATTAGTTTAGGGAGTTATGGGTTTCAGCTGTAGAGGGATTTAGGACTCAGGTGTTAGGGTATTAGTGTTTCATAGGTTACAGGTTAAGTTTTAAGGAATTATGGTTAAGTGGTTTAGGGGTGAGGGGGTAAAATTGGCGTTCATGGCTAGTTGTTGTTAAAGCATTAAAGGTAAACAAGTAAATGGGTGTAACAAATCCAAATATACATAATTAAAAAATAATAATACATAAGATTTAGATCATTAAAAGACCTAATCTGGTATAATATAAACCCTTCATCTCAAAATTCAACTTAAAATTTAGCTTATACTTAAAAATTATGTGAAATGAAACTTAAATAAAATTGAAGAAGATTTATGCATAATGATTCATATGACATTCTACTCAATATGAATTTTGAGACTTATGATAAATCACTCATTTTAAATTGTTGAAATTTCAAGCCTGTTTGTCATAATTTTACAATGTCATAATTTTACAATTTGGTTGTTTAACCTGTATAGATTCGTCATGTTTTCTTTACATTTTCCACCCTTTTCTTACTAACCCTATTTAGCAACTAGGATTACAGGCTAATTTAGGTATTACTTATATTCTAAAAGAGAATGCATGTTTAAAATTTGTTTTATTGCAGGTGTGTCCAACAAAAGGTATTTAGCTCCATCCCAAGCAACCTAAACAAAACTAAAAACTCCTAAGGAGTTAAAGAAAAACAACGAATTCAAAGCTGACTTTGGTACCACAGTTATGAAATGGTCATTTAAAAAAAATATGCTTTGACCATGCTTAAAAATACTTATGCCATGGATCGCCATATCATTGAGAAATTGTTTTAAAACTATAGTGAAGTGGGTTCGAAAAAGCTCCATGTTTAAAGTTTCCACTTGAATGGGATGCATGGTTATTTCTAGCTATGAAAGGGATTAAACCCTAGCGTACTTATCCAAGGGTTTTTTCTTTGGAATTATTCTTTTACGTTGTGGGATGTTGGGGAGAGATGAATGCTCTGGGCCCTTCCAGCATTCAACCCTTCATTGGATTATGTGATTGATTTCGTCAACATCTTCATTGCTCTAGGAAAAGGCTCGTGGAGACACAGTCTCGGCCTACCATTGTTTTCTTTGACGAGATTTCAAACTAAGGTAAATATAATTTTTTTTGTTTTTATTGTTTCCATTTTTAAAGTAAAGCATTATTTCATAAAGATGAGGTTTTAACCTCTGCATCCTTTTGTATGGAAGGTGATTCGATAAGGTTGTTTTTCTTGAAGGAACTTGGGTCAAGCGTGGACAACACTATGGGCTCTGGTAAGACCCTACAACCTTTACCCTACTGTCCTTGTCGATGTGAAAAGAAAACGACAAAGATGGAAAAGGGTTTTAATCCTAGTTTAGTTTTGTTTGGAGATTTAAATATTTTCTCAGTCCCCGTTCATCTTTTGGTAAACATTCTGGAGTTTTGGCAGAGATATGATGGTTTTTAAAATCCTCTAGGATTTCTGCAACGTTGCTATTTAAAGCTTTATTTTTATAAACATACCACAAGTCTACGTGGAAGTCATATCAAGTTCACTTTGTAAATAAAGAAAAACTTACTGTATATCTTTACAGTCTCTGTGATTTTCACTTGGTTTAAACTTTCATTTTGTTCTCGGCTCCACTATATAAATGATATACTGTTTTATTACTCTGTACGTTTGTTATTTTTTTCACTCTCGACACTACTATGAAATTGGGATATTAATATTACCCTGTAAGTTATTTAAATTTTTTATTAGCATTTAATCTATTCATGATTTTCGACTTGTTCTGTGTAAACGATATTTTGTTTATTAAATAAAAAAGTGGATTACCTAGAAATCCTTTGAAACCGTCCATACTACTCTACCATAATGTTTCAAAAAACCACTGCTCTATTTTCTTTACTGTATTCTGGCTTTTAACTTGAATATGGTTACGACATTTCTTGTTGTTTGAGCTTAGGTTACTTTCGTTGTGTAATTCAGTTATTATTTAGTAAATTTTCCCTACGGGCTTCGAACCCTTGACCTGCGTTAAGTTATTAGATAGAAACTTTATATCGGGTTTGATCTTTGTATTTAAAAGGCGCTAATTTAGTTTTAAAATGGTTACGACCCAATCTTTGCTAAAGTTATGATTTGGTTTTTAGGGTTCTCATAACGTCAAACGTTGCTCAGATCTTTGTTTCTAAAGATAAGTGGTTTTCATTGTAGGGTTTAGTTAATAAAAAATACTTGAAAACTAAACCTACAGCCTTCAACTTTTGACCTATAACAAAATAACGTGCATATTTTGTTTTTATTTTAAAGGTATTATTCATTAATCTAAAGTGTTTTGACCCTAACAGTTTTGAAATTAAAAATGTAATCCTTTCGGTTGTATGCAAAAGATAATGAGTAATTTATTAATCCCTTCAACTGTAAATATTAGTATGTAATTCACCTTTGCTGGTCTTGAAACGTGGCTAGAATCCATCATGTTTTAAGATTAGAATTATTTTGAAAAGATGGATTACTATGATCAAAACTAAGCAAACCCTAACTATAGATGTCCTTCATTGTTTGGTTAACCGATGAGAACACTTTTTATTAACCTTTTAGTTAAATCTGCAAGGATTTAAAGAAAGAACTAAAGGAATACTAACTACTCATTATCTATGTACAATACGTAATACTATATGAAACTATATATGATATTGTGCTTAAATAGTACTAAGGATAACCTATAAATTTGACTAGGAAAACTATTTATGTAGTAAAATTCATTGACTTATAAATTACTACCACACCTAATCTTTGACATGCAATCTATTCTATACTACTGTATTCCTTTTGAAGATGACAAGACTAGATTCCTAGCCTAACTATTCCTACTGCTATCAATTATGTTAAATGATTACACATAGTTGGGTTTTATCAGACTTGCATCTATCTGGTTAACATTATTATTGTGGCTTAGGAATTGATAAATCGTATTTAGTATGCCTACTATTTATAACATATGGTTTGGAATGTTTTTATGCCTAAATGTTAGAGGCTTAAGTCATAAGACTTAACCGTATTGTATTAAAGTTTTATATGCAACACAATATATATGAAGAACCATTCATGGAATATTCTATATGCCATGAAACCTTGCCTTATCTATGTCAACGAGGGTTTTAATGGTGGTTCCAATACAAATTTACATTTGTGGGTTTCAAACTATAGGCATGAGGGTAAATATCACATCGTTGGTTGTGGACAAGGTGGAGGAGTAAATGCTCCTTGGGATGGGGGAAATCGTACCCTATGCTTGGTTTATCATGGATATGAAAACCATTTGTTAGTGCAGTGGGTTATTGATCTGTTCGACTCTCTAGTTTTGTCACATCGTGGAGGATTAGTTCCCCTATGCTTTGGAAGGTATGTTCTCTACTTGGGTGCGCAGCGTTTATAACTTTGTTGTTTCGGTTGGAGGTTTGGCATACTTCTAACATGCCTCTATTTATTTTTTCAGGTGACATGGCTTCCACTCACCGGATGTGGTGTCTACCAGGCCGTCTATGATACCCTTCATAGGCAATCCATGTAAAACAAAAGCTTGACCTATTACCTCTGCGTATAGATGTTTTGGAAAATATTTTAAGCTCTGTGTTGTAAGGGTTAATACGGTGAATATATTGACTGTGGGTTTTCAACTGTACGGGACTTCTTTCGTTTAATGAGCATCTACAAATGCGTATGTAAATATAATTTGAAATGTGGTCCTTCAGCCATGTCTATAATTTTTTTGATGTTTATAACATAAATGTTGGTTTTGGTGTTTCAATGGAAGTTCCACGTTTTGATTTTAAACGATGAGTTTAACGTATGGCAATGTCATTTCTTTCAATGGCACCTTCGTCGGTTTGTGACTATGTATATTTTCTTACTGGAAAATGTTATTTAAATGATAATTTATTATTTAAATTACAGGTCAGTGGTTATTTATCGAGATGGACGTAAGCTTGGTTATTTGTTGCGAAAATGTAAATGTTGTGGCTAGGATAACACAAATAGTAGGTTCTTTTAAATGGAATTTTTTGGTGTTTTTAAAATATTTGGGTTTTGTCTTTAATGGATAATTGTAGTGGGGTTTTTACCTCTCAACCATGAGACTTAATGATAAAATTGCAGCATGTATATTTTGTTTGGTTTAATGTCAAACATTGATAGAGCAATGACTGTGATTATTGCTTAAAACTAGGTTTTGGGTTCGAGCTTGCTAGCTACGATTTCAACCCTTATGTGAAATATGTAGCCACTGTAAATATTCAATGTTTAAACCTTCATGTATTTTAGTTTTGTTAGCGTAGTTTACTTTTGACTTAAGTGGAAAATTGTAAATCTTTACAGCATTGTGCAAATTTAATCCTACTTAATTCAATTCTTGGCATGGTTTGATATAACCTTGATTTTTAAAATGTGAACCTACAGGACTCATTCCTAGGATGTGTGGGTTGGTGGTTCAATGTTGTAGAAGTGAGTTTTCTTTTTGTAGAAGTGTCGACGAGATTCGATCCTAAATCCTTTAAAATGGATACGATATTCAATAATGAGTTTGTATTAGATTTAAGTTTGATTCTTATATTGATGGTAGATAGTAAGTTTATTGTTCATAATAAATTGTGCCTACATACCATGAGAGGTATCGATGGCTGGCATACTATGTAGGTAAATTTGTAAAGTTGGAAATATCCTTTGGGGTTTGTTTATGTTTAATTGGTAGGTTTCAAAATAGGTTAACTCTGTTTCTTTTATGTTTTTATTATAATATTTAAAGTTTCAACAATGATATTTACATTATACTTTTATGCATAGAATTTATGCTATAAGTTATAAGTACTTGTTTTAATGGTTAATAATAACACAAGCCTGCTGGCAATATGAAATCTCTCAGTAGAGAAAAAGATACAGAGTTGGTTTTTCTTTTAAATAGCTCCTTTGTTGATTGTTTCATGTGTTAGGTTTAACAAGATCTATTTACATAAACTCTGATGTTTACCATTGCTTTTGAACTTTTTTAAAAGTAAAATGGGAAAATCTAGATTAAATTAATAATCTAGCCTCTATTACAAGAAATACATTTGTTAGAGAAAAATGAATTTAACATGCAAGTGATTGAAGAATAATGAAGAAAAAAACATACTAATATCCATTTATAATTTAATCTCCTCATTTAATAGGAAAACCTGTGTAAATTGCAAGGGAAAAATCAAGAACCTCATACCGCAAGTCGAAGCTATTTTAATGGATGGAAATCATGCACACTTAAATACCCAGCATTAATAATTTCATAGACAGATATGACCTATGTTTAGATAACCGAATAACTTGGTAACTACCACATTCCACCCAACCATGACCTGGAACCGTTCCCAATTTCAATCTGGATCCCCTCGAGCTTCTTCCAACATGTAAGTAGCTTAGAGCTCGTAAGGTAAGGCATCCCTATCTGTGATATCAAGTTTTGTATCAGTTTCTTTTTCCTCTTGGGAAAAATATTCTCCAAAAACTCTCTTGAAGATAATAAGCTAGAATATGGAATAATCCAATTGTCCCATAAGCCTCTCTTTGGCTTAGGTTTTTATAGATGGAATTTTCACAAAAAAGGGGCAGTTAAATCAAGAATCATTTTATTTCTTGAAATAACCCTTTTTATTTAAATTTAAGTAATTTTAATATTTTTTTCAAAATTTAACTTAGGAACATTTGACTAGTTCCTACTTTAACTCTTGTAGGTGTTTTAATATTTAATTGTCATTAGTAATAATAATAACATGTGGATCCTTTCATTATTACCTATAGTTACTAGTATTATTACTCTACATTTTGTTTTATACATGAAAACTATATATATATATATATATATATATATATACCATTTGTTAATATTTTAGCTTTAGGTATCATATAGCCTGATCCCTAATCATTTGGCAGCTTTATTTTAGCTTAGTCACTTTCTTCAATAAGACCTTCAGGTAGGGGTTAGGTAAACTAGGTTAGGAAACTATAAATCTCCTTGCATGTTGGTTTCCCTCGTATAACATGGTAGTTCTTCAATAATTTGATGAGATACAGAAATTCAAAATTTCATTTAATCACTTAAAAATAAGTAAGATGAGATCAATGTTTTATCAGAGTCATTTTCACTCAACATATTAATTTTTTAATAACTCCTAGCATTTATCCAGAGCCCATACTCAACGCTAAGAAACGGGGAGTTACAAAATTAGTGCAATTCCAGATCTCCTTGCTCAACACTAATGCTAGGATGTATTTGTAGGATACACCTAGGGATACAATGGACAAGGATCTGATGCTCTAAAGCTTATGCTCAACATTAACTTGGAAGGATCTAGGTCTTATTCCCAACACTTTCAATTTTATCTTTCCATGTGCTTCAGAGCTTCTCACTCAAAACAAACATTTAAAATGCTCATGCGCTTTGGATCCTCTTTCTCAACATAGCCATTAAATACTCATGTAATCCAGAGCTTCCGTCTCAACACAAAACATCACATACTTATGTGCTCCAAAGATTCATGCTCAACACAAACATCTCATCAATTATGTGCTTCACGGTCCATTCCCAACACATGAAATCATATATAAAAAACATATTCAATTGGCAGACACCCAATATATCAAAAAAATCATCATTTTTATGTGCAGTGGGGTCTTAGGCCCAATATACCAAAGAAAACATCAAAGCAACATCATAAGCAATGGGGCTTATCCCCATAAGTGTTAGGTTAAAATTTGGGATGTTACAAGACCTAATTATATGGACTATTTTTTTACCATTTTGATTTATGTGTTATGTATGAATTATTTATCTTCTTAAAGAAACATTCTCCTATATATGGTTTTTGGTTCATTGATGACCTAAGTTTACTTAGCATGTTGCTAATATACATATTCCCCTTTCTTTATTTCATGTACAGTTATACCTTCGTTGTTATAGAGTATTCCTATCATTACAAAGATAAACCTATGCCTCTAATTTATTAGAAGGAATATATATGTTATAATCTAATTAACATAATCTATATAACCATATGGTATAGAACTTATATCATCAAGGTTATATAACCCTTATGTTAACTACACAACAATCATGGGTATAACTTTACCACTTATTCGAAATGTATGAATTTTGGTAAGTCCTATTAAACATACGTTTTAATGGGGTAAGCTGTAAGTTGATGAAGCCCATGTGAAGGGCAGGAAACGTGTGTAGGTTTGGATTCCCAGATTGGAAAGTTAATTAATGTACAGTAAAATGGATTATGGTATATTTATGAATCCAATAGATGCATCAGTTCATTTTGTGTTTTCAATAGGAAAGGAGAATAGGTAGGTAGATGATTTACCCTTTCTAATACTCTGCTCATGTTTTTTGTTCTGTTGTACCTCACGATATGTGTTTGGCTCTCTGCATTGTTCTAGATAAGAACAAAGATACTCTTCCAACATAGTTCATAATTTTGTATATGATGGAGGTTAACCCATTGTGTGTTTTTTTTCTTTCCAAGGAGTATCTTTCTAAGGTAAATCATTCTTTACATGCTTCCACTTATAGTTTAGAATAATTATGACTCTTTTCTTTTCTTCTTTGTCTTACTTACTTTAATTTTCTTTTATATTTCTAGTGTGGATGATCTAGTCATGAGGGTTTTGTGGAATGGTTTTCATATTGAAACTCCTGGTAAGGTCATGGTTGTTTATGGACCATCTTTCATCATGGGAAGAGATGATGTTCTATGATGTTACACCTAGGACAAAAATATTATTTTAGTTGATTGTTATTTCGTTCCTAGTTTTTTTATGGCAAACACCCAGTCTAGTTTACAATTATTGCATAGAGAGATAAGAGTTTAAGGCGTGTATTTAATTTATTATGGATTCCATCCCTTATGTCAGGGGTATTGGAAATTGTGGCTTCCCTAGGGAGTTTAGCTCAAACATTTTAATAAATGATTTGGGTTTTATCCATATATATCTCCTATTTGCTGATTAATGAAATATACATCCCTAAAGGAATGATATTTCGGTGTGATTATTAGTCTCCATGAATCTACACTTTTATGCTATGTATTTTGAAATGGAAAAATACCTAGAGGTGTTTCTTCTGATCATGTACATGTCTAAATTTTTGGGTCAGTGAATATGTTTATTTCGTTTTGGTTTACTAAATAAATGTATGTGATTGAAGATAAGAAATCATGAGGCAAAGATCTTGTCAATATGCTCTATTTTGGGGTTGGGTTTCTGAGTATCTATGTTTGTTTGATAAATAAAACATTTTGGTTTTTATGAGACTCGATCTTGAGTATTTAGTAGCTTAAATGCGTAATTTAGATGATTGTTTTTCAGGAAAATTAATCCTAAGTGATGTTACCTAGTTTCATGTGTATTCTTGGTTAAAATTTGACTCTAGTGGGATGTCATACCCGACTCATGCATTTTAGTTTGGAAGTACCATGTTTTTCTTTTACTTGTTAATTGGATTTGATCTCTTGGCTTTTTATGCTAGCGTGATCTACAAAAATGATTTTCATTGTCCAATCCAATGTTTTAGAAATGGGTAAGCATTCAATCTTGACCATATACTTGTGTGAATTTAGAATGCTTGTTTGATATATCAGTCGTGTAGATTCTATTGTAAGTGAAAATTTATTCTTGGTATGTGGAAAATACAAGTTTTTACCAATGTTTTAATCTTTGTGCATGAATTTAATTCATCCTATAAATTATATTATACATCTATTAGATTATTTACTATGGAACGGTGAATGATTTCAGATGAATGATAAGGCTGACTGAGACAATACAATGATTTCTACCCCTATGGAAATCGATCTTTAATTTATGGTTTATTTGTTTTGTTTATATAAATAAATGAAGTTATTTGATTGGATAATAAATTCTATGTTATTATTTGACTTATCTAGGGTTCAAGGACTTGGTCCCGGGTTCCTAATTCATAATCCTCACCTTAGCTAGGGTTATTGGGAGCTTTTTCTCTAGGATAGAAATAGTATATGATATTTTATATTTTCAAATTATGTTTATGAAGGTTTTATTAATTGTTAAAAAAATAACATTACGAGTCACAGTTTAACGAAAATTTAGAAAATGTTTGAAAATAAAAAGAAATATATAAAAGTGGTTGAAATGAAAAATAACAAAGATAAAAATACAAATTTACAGCCTATATAAACTTGAGATACATGAAAAAATCTATAAATAATCCCAGTAAGAATCAAGATGACTTAGGTTGGTATAAATCCTTAGAATATTGAATTAGAAAATAATGTAGGAGTACTTATCAGTCCGTTTTATTTTTTACTGATCTCGGAACTACCATGTTCCACCCAACTATAGACCTCGAATTGTTCCTAGTTTTTTTATGAAGTCACCTCCGAGCTGAACGGAGCAGGGGAAAGATACTATAATGTTTAGGTGAATTTTCTATATTTCTTTACTAATCAGAAGAGTAGTCACAAGGTTCATTTACCATCCCTTTGTAGAGTCCTATAAAATAATTTTCCCACTTTTATAGAGTTCTTATTGGACACACCAAATATCTCAATTTGGTAATCTAAGTGTTCAAATACCTACAACTAAACTGTTCAATACACTAGGGACTGTTTCCCCTTGTAATATCCTCTCGTTTCTATATTTAAGTTTCTTTGTGGAGAAGGATTCTATCATTTATGTTTAATCACTTTGTCAAGTAACCACTTATATTAACAGTTTGTTTTTATGTTTACTTAATAATTTTATTTCCTTTCAAAATCTCGTAGTTTATTTTATTAAATAATATAATATTTAATCCTAACATCTAATTGATTTTTTTTATCAACTACTCAACCATTATGATCTATTGCATGTTCAATCTCTCTTCAAGTGGGAGTCTCAGTGAGTCTTAGAAATAACAAAAGGAGCTAAATAATATCCAATGTAATAATAAATAATATATTTGTAATGCTCATCGTCCTTTATATCAACATAAATTATCCACAAGTAGTCTAAGTTTTCTAGAGATTTATTGCTCAACTCTTACCAGTCAATCTTAGAAAGAAGAAAAAGAGATAAATAATTCTTAATTTAATAGTAAATAATATGTTTTGATGCTCTAGAGCCTCTATCTCAACATTAGTTTTCCATAAGGAGTCCTAGTGTTCCTGAGCTTTACTGCTCAATACTTAACATTAGTATTTGTGTTCCAAATCTCATTTCTCAACACGAGTTAAACAAAAGTCTTGGTGGCTATAGAGTGTATTTCTCAACACCATTAAAAATATAAATAATAATATAAGTGTTTTGTATCTTTACAAATTGGCACTAATTAAACAATTACACATGAAAATAAAAATAAATAGTCTTGTTTTGGGATATTACTTCCCACCTCGCTTAGAACAACATTGTCTCAGTGTTAGTATTTTCAAATGAAACCATGAAATAAGGAGGGGTAAGCCTCTTTCAATGCAATTTCATTTTTCCATGTGGCCTCTTCAGGAGAGAAATGCTTCCATTGCACTTTCAGTGGGATAATGGTTTTCTTTTTTATTTGTACCTCTCTCTTGTCAAATACTTTTTTTTAAGGAAAAAAATATTTTATTTATTTAGAATAACATTGGCTTTCCCAAAAAATGACTTACATCAAATCTCCTTCATCTGTCATAATATTTATGAGTTCATAAGAGTCTTGAACTATCTTTTCTTAAGACTTTTACTTACTATGTTTGACACTTTACAAAAACAAAAACAATAAACCTTCCCTGCCACAAAACTGATTTGTCAAATTTTGACACCTCACTGCTGGATTTTCCTCTATTCCTCGAGGATCGTACCAGTAGCCAAGAGGAGTGCACTCTTTGAAATAGCATCGTCCTCCTCATTCATCTCATGATAAACATGTTGGAAAGAAATGTATCAAGATAATATGATTTGTCTTTTAATTTTATCCATTAAGTGTTACAGATGTGGCGCTCTAATACGAATATTATTATTATCCCAGTCTATGACCATCTTGGAGTCCCCAAATATCTATAAGTTGTGAATATTGTGAGCCAGTGCAGATTTGAGGACCACCCAAAGAGTTGATAATTAGACCTTATTATTTGAGCATTGACCTGGGTCATTCTTGATGAGGATATGCTAATCCTATAAATGATAAAGAAATGATCCAAATCCTCCCAACGGTGTATCTCCTTGGCTGGCACCATCGAAATAAGCCCAAGGAATTTTTTTCTATGGATGGGTATTTTAGCATGTTTGTCTTTTTATTCTTTTCTTGATTTGTTTGCTCTCTATTCCACTGCAAAATCATGGAAAAAGTTATCTCTTCAGTAATTTGGTGTTCTTGGAATATAGCAGTATCTCTAGCCCACCAAATACCATAGATAAACAGGGATAGGAAAAAATCAAAGCATCGTACCACATGATTTTTCCACCAACATCTGCAACTTTATTCCAGATATTCCTCTGCCATCAATTTTAAGCTATCAAGCTCTTTGGAGACCTCTCTTGAGGTTGTTCCTACATATGAGCAAGATGCAAACAAGTGAAAATTTGATTCACATCTTGCTTTGTAAAGCACACACATGCCTTGGTCTGATTACCCACATTTCACCAGATTCTCCCAAGTAGGCAACTTATTGTTTAAACTTAACCAGAGCATAATTTTTTCCTTTACAAGGCATGTTGTTTTCCAGACTAATAGACACCTCCACTCCTTTACCTTTGTAAATGATACAGTTTCCTGAGCATCATAGGTCAGTTTCTTCATAAATACTCATGTTGAGTTATTCTTCATTAAAACCAATTTATCTGGTTTGTTGTCATTCATAGCAATGAAGTTTGAATTCAGTTTTTTTATGAAGCAGGTCCACTCTTCTATTGTTTTATTCACGAACCCAATGTCATGTGCGATTTTCCAATATTCTCCACTTAATCCATGGGAGATACTATTTTTTGCATCAACTATATTTTTATATTATGTCTTCGTAACTGTGATAATAAGTCAGAGGACAGAACAGAGGTACCTCCAAAATTGACTCAGGGGTCTTCGCCTATTCTAACACTCTTACCATCTCTAGTGCACCAAGATATCCAATTTCCTATCAGGGGATAGGAGAGTGTCAATGATTTCCATCCAATAAAGCATCCCTTATTACTTATATGTTGACTTATAAACCAATCAATAATAGAGGAATTATGGAAATATTTTTAGGTCCATTCTTTACCCCAAAGAGTGTTGGTATTCTACATAAGTATACAAAGGGTTTTAGCTGCTAAAGATGGACAGAATGAAAAAGGATTCTTAATTCCCCACCACCTGAAATCCTTTATCCTTGATAAGGTTATCCATTTCACCAATGGGATTACTTCCTTTTTTTATTGTCTTTCCAAAAAAAAAGAAACACATTTTTTGAATATTTGTCATAATTCCTTTTGGAATAAATCCTACAAATGCCCAGTAAACCATTATACTTTGGAGTACTGATTTTAGAAGTGTTAGACATTATCCTCTTTAGAGAAATCTATTGCCCCAAAAGAGATTTGTGTTTCTTCCTTTTGCATAACCAATACCAATCCTTGAAAGAATAATCATTGGGTTTGAGGAAGAAACCTAGATATTTGAAGCCTTCACATAGCGGACTAAGGGGAAATTATACTTCCATCTTGAACCTCTTTTGTAGTTCCTCATTATCTCTATTTAAAGTTGGATTAGACTTGTCCATATTAATTTTCCTGATAATTGCCTTGCTATAGAGATGGAGGATATGAGTTAAAGAACACATATTTTCAATAGATTCTTCACTCCTCATAAGTACATCATCTACAAACTAGATATGCATCAGCTCCATTGTCTCAGAGATTAAAATTCCCTTTAAATATCCTTCTCATCTACCTTGGTGAACCAATTTAATTAAAGCTTCAACTATCATTAAAAATAAGAAAGGAGAGAGGGGGCATCCCTCGCTCCGACCTTATGAAGGCCTAAAAGGGGACAAATGGGAGATGTTTATTAATACAACAATGGATTCCAAAGATATGCAACCCATAATACAATTCAAAAAATTTATTACAAAGTGCATATGTAGAAGTAACATCCTTAACAAGGTCCAGTTGAATCTTTCATAGGATTTGCACAGATCAAATTTAAAATCAAAGGTGTTAATCTTCTTCTTGATTATCAGATGAATAGCTTCTTGGGCTAGTGATACCACGTCATGGATCTGTCTATTGAAAGAAAAAAAAAATTTCTTTCACGACGATTTGAATTAGGACTGGATTTATCCTCTAGTCAATTATTTTGGCAATTATCTTATATACTATATTGCAACATGAGATTGGCTGAAAATCTTCACAGTATCTAGGGATTTTTTTCAGATAATGGATAAAAAGGTAGAATTCATGGACCCCAAAACCTTACAAGACTACTGATATTCTCTAACCACCTTCAACATGTCATCATTAATTAGATCATAGAATTCCATGAATAATTCTACTGAGAGACCATTTGGCCTGAGACTCTTTCCTTTCTTAAAGGAATGAACAATTTTTCTTAACTCTTCTTCCATCACTTTGCTTGTTAGAGCATCATCTCCTAATTTATTGATTTCAAGAAGAATCGTACAATATTTATAATTTCTTGTATCGATCATCCCTCTGGTTTTGTAAAGAGGATTTTAAAATAAGAGATACATATTTCACATTTATCTCTGACAGAGATTACATCGATGCCTTGATCATTCTGTATGTTTGTTATTGTGTTTACATTTCTCCTATGTGAAGCATATCTATGGAAGAATTTGGTATTATTGTCACCTTTGGATAGCCAGGGAGATCTTATTTTTGAATTCCAAATATACCTCTCTTGCGCAATATATAAAATGCTTTTGACACAAATTCCCCATCTAGTTCTATCTATAACAAGGACCAATAAATTACATGTTTAGTATCATAAATATATTTCTTAAGTAATGATGCATGAAAAAAATTATGAACCTTCATATGAGTAGGTAGTGCTAGTTCGTAGGCCATTGTTCCCATCTTGACCAATATTAGAGAAGGCTCACAAAATTTGGGAGATAGTTTCTTGCATTTTCCTAATCTTAATGAGATTATGTTTTTCTTTCACTTTTAGGTATACATGTTCTCTGATCTAATACACTTTATCCTTTATTTTTATATATTCATATCATATTTTCCCATCTTTTTCTTCTTTTATATTATTTTGTACCTTTATGACTAATTGTTCCAAATCCTTTAACAAATCATGTTCTAACATGATCATGTCCACCAGGTTGTCCCAAGTTACTGGTGTTTTTCACTTTCAGCCATAGATCATTTTGAATGGGCTCATCTTGGTTGAAGTTTGATAACTGTTGTTGTATGAATATTTTGCAAGGTGTAAGTAATCTTCCCATCTCATGGGATATTTCAGTACATATGCTATGAGCATGTATTCTACTATTTGGTTTACTCATTTTGTTTGTCCATATGTTTGTGGATGATAAGCAATACTGAAATTGAATCATGTTTCTAACCCTAAAAATGATGACTTCCAAAAATTATTTGTAAACATTGCATCTCTATCAAAGATGGTGGCTCTAGGTATACCATGTAGTAAAAAAACTTCCTTTAAGAAAAAATCTACAATATGAACAACTTTATAAGTTAGATTTTATTAGAATAAAATATGAATCCTTAGATAGTTTATCTACTACCACAATGATAGAGTCATTTTGTTTCTTTATTTAAGGAGAACCTATGATAAAATCCATACTAATTACATCTCATTTCCATTCCGGAATGGGTAAAGTCTAAAGCAAGATTACTGGATGTTGATGTTCATATTTAACTAGATGACATTCTCGACATTTGGCAATAAATAATTCTATATCACACTTTAATTTTGGCAAAATAGGTGTGTCTTTACTACTAATATCATTTTCTCATATCTTGGATGTACAAAATAAGGTTTTTGATGAAATTCTGTCAAATTTTTAGATATGATATTCCCTATTTCTGGAACTTGGAGTTTGTCCTTAGACCATAATAATAATAGTTCATCCATTTTATATTCTTTTTTATATTGAATCAACCTATTTTCATGCATTTTCTAGAATGATTTCTATAATAAATCGATCATTTTTACTTACTGTGCTAATGTTCTCATTTAAATAATAACTTGTTTATCTCTCTATTACTTCGTACAGCACATGAACTCTATGAATTAAGGCATCAATAAATTTATACTCTTTTATTTTGATTTGTTTTGAATCAAAATTATATTCTCTAAGGAAATCCAATCACCTAGCTTGTTTGGAATTTAAGTCTACCTGATAAAAAAATACTCTTGAAACCTATATTTTATGTTTTAGGTAAAAATTTATTCCCCGTGAGGTAATTCCTCCACATTATCAATGTGTGGATAATGGAAACAAATTCAAATTAACTAGTTGGATATATTTTATTAGGTTCCTTTATCTTTCAAGACTCATAACATAATACACAATCATCCTACATAAGGAATCCCCCGAGTCCTTCATTGCTTGCATCTTTGAAAACAACAAAATCCTCATTGGGATCAACAATTTTAAGTATTGGTGTAGTAGTTATTAGTTGTTTAATATTTTGGAAGCTTTCTTCACATTTTTCAGTCCATAAAAAAATTTAATTCCTTTTTCTGCAAGGCTACCATAAGCAAGCCAATTTGAGAGAAATTTTCAATAAATTTCCTATAGCATACCGCCAATCCCAAGAATGAACTTATGTTTGAGACACATGTGGGTGTAGGAAAACCTTCAATGGATTTGATCTTCTTTGGTTCTTTGGAAAAACCATATTTAGAAATGGTATGGCCTAGATACTGAATCTGATGTTTTATTAAAGTCACACTTGCTAAGTTTGGCATATAGTTGATGTTCTCACGGGATTTCCAACAAAATTATGAGATGATTTTCATGTTCCTTTTAGTATGTCATCTATAAATACTAATACAAATTTTTCAATGTACTTACTGAAAATATTGTTCATCATGCACATAAAATTTGTTGGTGCATTAGTTATCCTAAAGGGCATTACTAGAAATTCATAGTGACTGTAATGGGACCTATATGCAATTTTGCTTATATCCTCTTCTTGGATCCTTACTAGATGGTATCATGATCTTAATTAAATTTTAGAGAATATTTTTTTGCCTTTTTCTTGATTAAACAAAACATCTATTATAAGGAGTGTGTAGCTATTATTTATGGTTAACTTGGGGTGAAAACCCAAAGTTTGGAAACAATTTTATGACAACGGAGTGAAAAAAAGGCACAGTTTGTCACGAAAAAAGTTCAACCTCAAACTCTAGGTCGAGAGCTTAAAAAACTCTGATAGTTTGTGAGTTGAAACTCTCGGCCAAGAGTTTAATAAGACTTTAGGCTGAGAGTTTGAACCAATAAACACACTGTATTTAAAAAAAACTTGTGGATAATAGTTTGAACTAAACTCTTGTTCAAGAGTTTGGAAAATATTTTTTTAGCTGAGAGTTAATGGTCAACAAAACCTATGAAAATATCTGGCATTTTTTTGGAACCTGCAACTTCAGCAAGCCCAAACCCCTGCAAATTTTAAATATTATTTGTCATACTTGGTAGCAATGGATTCATCTATGAATTTAGTTTCCAATGATATAATAATTGTTTCATCTAGATTTTAATTTCTATTTATTAATAAAAAAATTCTAAACCTTATCCCTTAAGAATTTTATTACTCTAAAAATCACCTCAAATGAAAATTCAACATCGTAACAAAGACAACACCAAAAAAATTGAAATCGTCATAGAGATCATAATTTTCTTGTCCTATTCAAAAGGGTACTTTTAGTTTTTCCAATAAGAGTCACACTAAAAGGAAAATTGAAGCTCACAAATGTGTGTAGATAATGTGCCATTTTCTGAAATTATGTTGTTTCAATAAATAATAAAAATTAGTTCTCAAGTCCAAAAAACATCAAAATATAGTCCATCCACAAGTGCAGTGCATGTAGATTATGATCATACATTGTTTTACCTAAAATGAATAACCACCTCTCAAAAAACTAGTGCGTATGTTGGTCACTCATTATCCATACCTAGAATTTTCAAGTATATGATTTTGGTGAGCACCAAATTTGTCCAACAATATGTCCATAAAAAAATACGAGTACAAATCTTATTCAATTCTTTGAAACATTTGTGTTTACTTCAAGTTGAAATTCCTAAGGGAGATATGGGTTTGCAAGAGGTCGAAGTTGAAAAACATAAAATTTAGTAGTTTTCTTTGTCAAAAACAAGCCAAAAGTGTTACCCAAATTTGTGTTTTCACCCCTTGTTTAATTTTCGGTAGTCAATGCACATACGCATTGTACCATATTTCTTTTTCAACAAAAGTATCAATTATGTCCATGGAGACACACTTGTTCTAATGTAACCTTTTTTCAATCAATTCTTGCAGTTGTGTTTTCAATTCTACTAACTTGAGTGTGCTCATTCGGTACAGGTCCTTTGATACCAATACCACTCCTGAAACTAACTCTATAGAAACATATTAGTCTCTTTTTGGTGTCATGCCTAGTATTTCCTATGGAAATATATCTTTAAACTCCATTACTAATGGAAAATATTTAATCTTATATTAATATTCCTCTTCCATATTTTGAATATTAACTACATACAACTTGTATCCTTTTCTTATGCACTTTTTGTCTTGTAGAGCTAATACTTGTATGATAGAGAATTTCTTTCCTATTCCTTGTATTATTTTTTGCTTTCCTTTCTTGTCAGTACAAGTGACGGTTTTGTTAAAACAATCTAGGATTACATGGTGTTGTTCCAAGCAGTCCATTCATGTTAGTACATCATAGGTTCCTAATGGTAATATATTCAAGTCTACCTATGTTTGGAATCCATTCGTCTCTATTTTAAATCTTTTAACAAAATCAGATATTTTTATGTTTGTTCTAGTAGCTACCTGTACAAACCATGGTTTGCTATGTTTTACGTTGTTTAATTTGCAAATTTCAATATTTTTTGGAGAAACATAGTTATGACAAGCTCCTGAGTAAATTAAAATGGATATATGATCATTTGAGGTCTTACCATATTTTCAACAATGGTGGATTGATGTTATGCTTGTCTTCCCTCGAGAGAAGCACAAATATGGGGTGTTCTTGAACCATCTTCCACTATTTCTTCTTCTTGTAAGTTGTAGGTTCTATACTATTTCAGTAGTTCAGAAGGTGTAGCATCCCTAAGTACGTCATTTATATATACCACTAATGTATCCCCATAAGGTGGGTAATTCATGTTTATGTGCTTACTATCATCC
Source organism: Pseudotsuga menziesii (assembly GCA_001517045.1). Lineage (NCBI taxonomy): Eukaryota > Viridiplantae > Streptophyta > Pinopsida > Pinales > Pinaceae > Pseudotsuga > Pseudotsuga menziesii. The sequence continues at coordinate 28,968 of LPNX011215671.1, read as the reverse complement.
TTTTCAGCATTCATGATGTTATTTTATTTCTTAAATTAAAATGTTCATCAAATAAAATTTTATTAGATTTCCTTAAAATTAATTTGTAGCAGTTAGTGACAAACTCATAGGTAAATTAGTTTTTGAACCTCACTCTGATACCACTTGTAATCTCCCTCAAACATACAACCCCCCAATTTTTTTTATTAAGGGTCTATGTAATGTCGTAAACCACATTTTTATGTAAATTAACTTCAACACTCATTACTAGTTTTATTTTCCTATCGTACTTGGGTAAATTAACTTCAACACTGGTTAAATATGAGATGTTTTTTCCATGTTTATGTTTTCAGCATCGCAATTGGTTCTAAGATTCTAAATATTCAATAATAACTCAAACTCCTCATCAAGAATGTAATGAAAAAAATATTTATAGACATAATAATATTTGGAAACTCAATTTCCATCGTATAGTCCAAAGAAATGAAATGCAAGAATTTCATTGGAATTTTGCAAGCCATAGGCAATACAGTTACCCAAAATTCTAGAAGGAATAAATATAAATACCAACACTGCTTCCATAGCATCCTGGTTGTTCTGAAGAAAAAAGAGTGTGTATTTCACAAATCAATGGTTATTGTTATTCATTTTTTTCATAATTCAAGTTGAGCATTAAATATCATGCTCACAAATGAGATTCTTTAAATTTCCCTGCAACGTCTTCTTTTATATATCCAAGCCCATTTTAACATGTGTGTTTGGTTCCAATTAGAAATAAAATTCGGTATACATAGATCCTCCATAGATGGTCCTAAATTATCTAAAGAAGATTTAACTCAAACTACAATGAACTTGTTCTTTCAACAGTCCCAGTATGCCTCTGGGTTCTCTTTTTCATCTCCAAAGGCGTGTGCGAAGATGAAGCGCGATGGCTCCTCCGCGGCTAGGGCCAAACCCTAGCTTCCTTGCATCCTCCAGGCTGCGTCCCTGCAGCTCCTCCTCTCTGCGAGCGCCCGCTGATGCTGCCTCCATCGCGTCCACCAGTGCTGCGCTTTGGAGCTGCGATTTTTTGCTACGTTTTCTGCATTTCTCTTCCGCGTTTTTATTTTTTGCTGTGATTTTTTCCCTGCATTCCTCCGGTGGTCGGGCCATGGATCCGGTGGAGGCTTTCAAAGTTCTTGTTAGATCTGCAGGCCCTAGGGCAAAGGCCTCCCCTCCTGCCAAGTTTGTTAAAAAGATGGATGAGATCCCTTCTGTGGAGCTCTCCCCTTCTGATCCGTGCCGCATGGCCCTTATGCTCTCAGAAAAATCCCTCATTGGCAAGTTCACTGGTCTGTGGCCCAACCCCAAAGCAGTGGATCAATGGATAGCAGAATGTTGGAGCTCCCTGGCACCCTCCCATATCTCTCTGTGTGCTGCTAGAAGAGGGTATTTTGTGTTTATCTTTGAGAACAAAGAAGAGCGGGATCTAATCTTCAGATCTGGACCATACTTTATGGGATCGAGGGGGCTGTTCTTAGCTCCCTGGTCTCTGGATTTCAATCCTGAAGCAGAGATCATGGATGCCCCGGTATGGGTCCGGCTCCCCCATCTTCCTCTTCATCTTTGGGGGAAAATCTCCCTTGCAGATATAGGAAACAAGCTCGGCCATTTCCTGGATAGCGCGGAACCTAAAGGGGATCAGTACACCTGTGCGCGCATCTGTGTTGAGGTCAATCTCGAGAAAGGGCTCCCTGAAGCCCTTAATATCTCCCTGGGCGAATGGAGTCACATCCAAGAGCTGGACTATGAGCATATTCCCTTCAAGTGCCTCCGGTGCCATGTTTACGGTCATTTCACGAAAAGCTGCCCCAAAGCCCCGGTGCCGGTGGCTCCTCCCCCGGCTAATGGGGCAGACTTCCAGCCAGTTGCTAATAGGCGAAGGGCTCCCCGGAAAAAGGACTCCAAAACAGAAGTGCCCTCCGTAGAAGAATCTACCCCAGCTAATAAAAACAGATTTGAAGCCCTTCAAGAACTTGATGACCAGGAACCAGAAATAGCAGTAGAGGCAGTAGAGACGTTGGAGCCAGGTTCAGGCCAGGAAAAGGAAGCACCAGTAGCAGAAGGAGTTTCAGAAGTGCGTATTCCCCCTGGTACCGCAGAAGACCCCACGCCGGAATCCCTTGGCTCGAAGAAGGATCCCATCAATTTGGGCGGTGAGACCTCAGCCCAGGTAGGGCTGGCTTCCTTGGTCCCATCCTCAGAGGAAACCTCCGACTCAGAAGACTTTTCTGCTCCTTCTCCTCCCCTCACCAGAGGACGCAAGACGAACAAAGAATGCAGAGAAAAGGAAGCAGCCTCAAACATCAGTGCGGGCTCTCAGAAGAAACTGGATCCTTTCATTAAAGGACACTCCTCTCTGTCGGTTTAATGCTATGCTTCTGTATTTTTCTCTGCTCACAATTTGTGAGAGTCTACTCTTGTAAGCAGTACTTTTCTCGAAATAATTATAGGAACATTTGGGATTCATTTCTCAAAGATCTTTTAAGAAGGCTGACTGTCTTATTTGAGGCAATCAGCATTCTTTTTCAGAATTTCTCCTTGTAAGCTTGGCTGGGCTACAGCCTTTTTAAAATTTATAAAAAAATTTCTGTTTCTGTTAAAAACAAAAAAAAAACTACAATGAACTTTAGTAGAAAACATAAGTGACATATTCATCCAAAAATCTACACTGGCAATCTAATTTTAGCTATCAATTTATCCCATGCAACAACAATAGAATTTTGTTACGTTTTGACCTTCAAATATTCATTCAATTCCATAGGAAAGGTCTAAATATTCACATTTGTATCTAGGTTGATAAATTCATTTGATTTGATGGCTAACTGAGCAATGTTGACTCTGCCTTGCCTCTTGATGTAGTCTGCAACAACTTTCATTTCCTCTAGATAGGTGT
>LPNX011215671.1:0-25712 GCA_001517045.1 Pseudotsuga menziesii | reverse complement strand
GTATGTATACACACACACACACACACACAAACATACATATATATATATACACACACATATATACTTTCTTATGTCATCCATAACTCCAGAGAGTTGACCCATTTTTTTAGGTAGTATTTTATTCTCTTAAAAAATTGCACGTAGGTCCCACCTAGGGTTGCAAAGAGATCAAACCCAAAATATATCGTTTCACACCCAATAGACAAGATGAAATTAGAAATTAATCAATTTGAAAGCATGCTAGATATATAAATGAAACTAACACTAAGGGATAAGAATTGTACCTTATTCCGAACGTTCGAAGAAGATCCCCACTGAGCTTTCAATCAAACTTGTCACAACACATTGTCCTCAACAACAAAATGATATACATGCATGATATATAAAAAGTGTTAATATTCTAATATAGCATATTCAAGTCCAACATGTAAACAAAGTAATTACATCCATGTATACAATATTCATAATTATGCATGTAATGGACGAGAAATGCATATTTCTATTAATATAAACAGAGATACAAATGAAAACCTATATCACCACCTCATCAAAATCAAGAAACTAAGTCCCTCCACCTGGGTCTCCGTTAATTCAATCCTACATAGAATGGAAAGCTCACAGAGAAAAAGGAAATATCGAAAAATGGCACCGATGGGCGTTTCAAGCACAAAGAGATGCAAACTCAAGCGTATAAGAATAGGGCACTGTTTCACTATAATATTTTTTCTCTCCAAATTTCTCTTCCTTCAATGATTCACAATACCTCAATATATAGCCCATCATTGGGAAATGAAGGGTTGCATCAAAGATTTTCCCAGCATATGGAATTCCAAGGATCAATTCATTCATTACATGATGGAGAAAACTCCAAATATTTTTATTTTTTGAGCATAAAACCTGATGTACGGGGGAAATAGTGGTGCAATATGAGTATACATGGGTTGTAAACCTTTGACCCACATATATATTCAAAAACATGTTTTTAGGTGTTCCATTGGAGCATAAAATGGGATAAAATGAGTCTGCATAGGGATGAGAAAATGGGATAAAATGAGTCTGCATAGGGACAAGAAAAAGGCCATAAAAGAAGGATGTACATTAGAGGAAATTTCAACTCAAAATGGGCCTTTTAACTTTAAATCAAATTCCATGTCATCATGTGTTAGCCAATGAAATTCCTTTAAATTTGAAATACCATATAGGTCTTAAACATTTTTTTAATATAAATTTGGGGATAGGTATCATTAAAAAAACTACTTTTTTTGTTTGTATTTTCGGCATATCTCCCCATGTTTTTACTCAAATTTTGATCGGGAGAGCTCGTTGGATGCGGAATTAAATTTAGCAGGGTCTGTAAAAAGTATGCCGAGTGGGTACTCGTTGGATGCGAAATTTAATTCCGCATCTAACGATCTCCCCCGATCGAAATTTGATTAAAAACACGGGGAGATATGTCGAAAATACAAACAAAAAAGTAGTTTTTTGCTTTTATTCCTCCAAAATTAATAAATATTATTTTATTATTTTATTAATTTTTTTTAGGAGGCCCATTTTGAGTTGAAATTTCCTCTAATGTCGGGTGTGTTAAATCATGCTATAACATATCCCACCTAATGTGTGAGGTGATAGGGGTACAATGGCTAAAATTCATTATAACAGTCCCAAGAGTGGAGTAATGAAGACCCAAGTGGAAAAACCGGCCACTCATCAGTATAATACAATGATAGATTTCTAAGCTCATACTAGTAACCCAACCAATGGATGAATGGATTGTGCTATGTTCGAAGATGATATGACAAGTGCCAATAGAAAATGATATCATTTTCCAACCATATTTTTATTTTTTATGATTTTTTTGGGTCTTTCTCATATTAAGAAGCTTGAAAAATAATAATAATAAATTATAGTACAATAAGGTTGAAACAAGTGTCGCAGGAAAGCAAATTAGTTCCAAGAAGTGGAACATACCTATGCTGAGTGTAAGGAAGATTTTTTAGGATAAGGACAATCGAGGGTATATACCCTCTAGGTATGGGATAATCAAACTATAAAATATATATTAGAGACTCTTCTTGAGAGAATTGAGACAATCTCATGCTATATGTCTTACAAAATTGAAGCAACGAGTCAACGTAAAGCTCAATATGACAATAGGATGTAATCAATGCAATTACAACTTGATACAATGTGGGAGTTCCTATGGGATATATCCAACATAAATTTTAAGAAATACTATGAGGTTCTTGATCAAAGGCATGGAGGGACTACATAAGACTCCTAGATCTAAGGGAGAACACTCAACATGGGTACCAAATGACAAAGAGGGATCTAACTAGGGCACACGTGATTAGGAAAATTCTACCAGTTACATAATGCCACTTCTAGTAGCAGTATGATGGTTATGTGGTGTTAAGAAGTGGGTTTTTACCTATGGTTAAGGTTACATAGTCATAAGATAATGCAAAATTCACGTGGAAAGTGGTCCTATCCTATATTCTAGTTTAGTGTTATACCTTCCATGGGCATGAACATGCCAAAGTATTTGTCAAAGTACATCAAAAGGAGACACTAGACAACAATATTAGCCTAAATAGTTGGAAATAGTTAATAAGAAATCCAAAATACAGGAAAAGTGGGTAAAAATATTTAATAAATAGTAAAAAATGAAGTTTTTAGCAGACCCTTTGGATTTTTACCCATGATAGTGCATTTGGAACTTGTTGGACCTCAAAATTTCAAACGAATATTCTGGGAGATACAGGCCACAAAATCCATATCCACGAGGACCAGGTAACTCACAATCACATTCTCTATGTGCTCGATGTATTATATTTTTTTTCAGTGGTGAATTTTCAAGTGTGAAGCTCCCGAAGATGGGATTCTTGGCCCACAAGGGTCATAGATCATTGGTCCATGTATAGGGCTAGATATCTGTGGGAAAATTAAATCCTTACCACATATATACACACCTCTCACAATAAAAGGGAACGCATAAGGCTGGGGATGTCCAATTAAATGGGGAAAACTCACAATTTCTTATTTTTTCTTGGCAAGATAGTTCTAGAATGGATAGAAAATCAGCATGAATATGTTGACAGGGAATTTCATGGTGACATAAACACTCAAAATGCTTTAAGGATGTGTGTTCTATACAACTTTTGGAACCTTGGGGGATTTAGGGCCCAACCAAGACTCTTATATATGTTTGTATATTACTAGGATCTACAAACATAGGAATTCATGATAGATGGGATGTCATGGATACTAGATGTAGATGATATCTACTTTATTATAGGGCTATCCAACTGAGGTGAGGTAGTGAACCTACGAGCTAGTGGAGCAGGTTGAGGACTTACTATTGATGATTATACAGTTTTCTACTGCATTCCTGACACATAAAATATAGGAAGTCCAATTTTGGTGAATGCCATACAAAGCCTCGGTCTCAAAGTGATAGTTCTAGTATTGGCTAGAATGTTGGGGTTGGAATTACTACATCAAACATCACAAAATCTCATGTTATATGTGGTAGAGTACATGAGAACTATGGTATATGACTGCAACACATCACTATTGAGCACCATGAAACATCAGTTGAGTAACTGCAACCCAAGTTAGATAAAAAACTTTGGTTATTCCAACATTTTGAACACTTTCTTTTTTGAGAAGATACCGAATAACCTTAGATTTGAGGTCCCTCCTCATAGTCTATAGGATTCATCCCAAACACGCTGGGCAAAGGTGATGCAGAGGTTAGTGGGAGGTAGGGAACCCACTCCTTTCCCACCTGACTTCTTCCACTGGTGGCGACAATAGATCATCACTGTGCAATTATCCCTATGTAAGTATAGACTTCTCTGGAGATATAGGGTACCCATACATATATATAGGTAAGATCCCATTTTTATTTTTGAGTATTTGATTTTTTAAAAAAAATTTGATATACATGGAAAGCAAAAAGATGTTTTTGATGGTATCATGTACCGACATGAATGTTATGTGTGCATATGTTGGTCCATGACAATCAAATGGTTTCCGTCATCATCGAAAGAGGGGATGAGGGGATGAGATTATTAGTGTTGATTATGAGCGGATGTTGTAGACCATACATGGAAACATTGCCTGATTGACACACATGATACCCATGGTGCAAGTCGAGGACTTTCCTGAGGCAATGTAGAGGCATAAAGTTGGGGTACCCCATATGTGGGTTAGGTTGTTCAGGAGGTCATCTAATGTTGTAGTGTGTTATCATGATCGTCACCCAAGCGCAAAGGAATAGATGCCGAGATAGAAATTTTGTATCAGTCGTATATATTTTGGTGGCCTAAAGCCTAGTTTTTGTACTATGACATTTTTGTACTATGACACTATTTTTTAACTAATCTACATGAAAATAGAGGATTATAAGGATCGGTTTGATATATTTACATGTGTTTGAATGTGAATGTTTTTAATATACATACTTCTTCATTGACGTGACAAATTCCAATCTAAAACATAATTTTAATATTAATCGACAACATGATTATAAATTCTAGGTATGTGAATGTATGTAATCTAATAAAATTGTCACTCCTACAATCTTACCCTCAAGAACCTTCACAACAAAGTAGGATTCATGATATGGTACAAGTCATTTAATTGTGACACAACTAGGTAGGAATCAAGGTGAACTTTGAGAGATCAAATACCATGGGAAATGGCATCATGTAATAGTTCAATCACAAAACTATACTTAGCAACATTATTGGATGATGGTTAGAGACACACACCTCCTGAAGACACAAATGACCCTCAGGTGCATAGATAACCTAGGAAGCCAAATCTAGGGTCTAGGTGTGGTGACTGGCATGATCAGCAAATCCTAATTACATTGAAAACTTCATCGACATCTTCCACAGAATAGGAAGAATGCAAACAAACTGATAACGCTACAAGGGAACAAAAAAAACTATTCAAATTTTAGATTAATATACAGTATTCCAACCTCAACTGAAGGTTAAGTATAGTATTCTTAAGATAGATCCCATTTCTAGGATCCACTAAGGAATTTCCTTCATAGTATTCTACCTCACAGGAATATTTCTCTAGGAAACATTACACCATGTAAAGACCATGCCACAAGGGGTTAAAATTACGTTCCCCTCATGGTTCACTAGCTTGATCATACAAGAGGGATAATTCACCTTCACTATATCAACGAGAATGGAAATGCTTATCATACTGAGCCTTAACAAACTACTTGCTTATCTCTATAGCCACTATGCCATCCCAATGTTGCTCATATATTTGCTCTAAATGGAACAAACACTCTTGAACTCATAAGAGTTAAGAAAAAACTCTATGGCTAGCTTTGATGAAGGGAATTCACACTCAACTGGGAAAACCGAATCCACCACATGTACTAGTTGATATGGAGAAAATCAGGTCATAGTCTTAACTACAATCCATTAATCCCACAAAGAAGGGTAAAGAATAATATGTTAGTTTGTTTTCATTTGTGTGATGATTTTATGTAGAATGGCATTTAGGGATTTATTAATAGCTTCAACCTGGCCATTCGCTTGATGGTAGTAAGAAGAAGACTCGTATTTCTTATACACTAGTTTCAAGGCTAATTATTCCATCATCTTCTTCTAAAAGTTCTTTCCAAGGTTAATTACAATCTCCTTCATGGCCCTGAGCCGAGTGATAATATAATTGAATACGAAATAAGTGGTTGTATCGCCATTGGATTTAATCATGGGAATATCCTCTACCCATTTCATGAAGTAATACATGACCACTATAATGTGATGTTTCCCCCCATCTGAAGCTCAATTTCAATCCATAAAATCTACCCCCCACTTGGTGAAGGGAAAGACTATTATAATCATATGTAACGGGGTGAAATGCAAGCACATGTTCCACATGAAGACCTAGAAAGGGTGACATCTCTTGACCTTATTAACACAATATCTAAATATCACCAACCAATAATAACCCACTCTAAGGATTTTTTGGGTTGTAACAAGCCCAAATAAATCACCACCACATGCCCCACCATGGAAATCATTTAGCACAACCTCATCCTCATCGCGATTCAAACAATCACACAAAAGGGAATCCACCCCATGGCGATACAAAGTGTCACTGATTATGAGTTAGTTCTTAGATTTATGATGTAAACATCGATGTTCATCCCTCAAGAGGTGAGAGGGAACCTTCAAAGCCTAAAGATAGATGATAATGTCACCATATGAAGGGCCCGCAAATGAAATGAGAAAGTTGTGTTCATCCACAAATGGATCCTCATGAATCTCATCTTCATCTAGACTAGAATATATGACATAATCTCATTAAATATTAACATCTTCTTCTATTTCACTGAAGAAAATTCGAGGTCAAATTCTTGCAAGATAACAATCCATTTATTACATTCCCCATAACATTCTCCTAGTCAAGAAAAATTGAAACAAATTGATATGGGCTATAACCATAGTCTATTGAAGCAAGATATAATATGTTAAATGCTAGACTACATGAAAATTAGCTAAATCCAATTTCTTAATGTGACTATAATGGAGTTTTGCATCAATAGGGTTTTGGCTAAGATAGTAAATAATGTGCTACTAGATCCGATTGTCTTCTTGAACCATAACAATACTAATCATCTTTTGAGACACAACCAAATATAACAAGAAATCCCTACTATAGTCAGGCGGACTAAGGATAGGGGTCGATGCCAAGTATTTCTTAAGAGTGTCGAAGGACTCCTGGGCTTGCTAATCCTGTATAAACAAAGTATCCTTCTTCAACATATGCAAAAATCCCTTTGTCAAATTGGCATAATTGATGACAAATCTAAAACATATGCCATTGGCTTATGCCCAATATATCAAACAAATCATCATTCTCATGTGCAATGGGGTCTAATGCCCAATATAAAAAATAAAACATGAAAGCAACATCATATGCAATGGGGCTTAAGCCCATAACAGTTAATTCAAATATTCAGGATATTACAAGGGATCTCGATCTAGATCACACCAAGTATTTCTATCAAGTAATCGAAATTCATGCTCGCAAGAGGCTTGGTCAATACATTGGTTATCTTCTCATCCTTTTCTACGTACTGGAGATTCACTTCTCCTCTCTGCACCATATCCCTGATATAGTGGAACTTGATCTCGATGTGTCTTGATTTTCCATGGACCATAGGATTTTCCAATAGCTTCATGCAACTCTAATTGTAACAAAATATACAAGTCACATCCAATTGGATATCAAACAAGTCCGACAATAGCTTTTGAAGCAACACTACCTTGCAACTATCCGAGCAAGAGGAAACATAATATTCCTTGGTTATACTCAGTGCCAGACATGATTTCTTCCTGTTGAACCAAGAGATCATGCCATATCCCAAACTTAAGCAGCAACCTAGGGTTCTCTTCTCGTCGGTGGCACTACCTTCCCAACATGAATCAACATAACCATGTACGTTAATATTCTCATTCACAACATATTTGAACCCTTAACACACTGTACCTTTTAGCTACCTTGGTATATTCTTTGTAGTTATCAGGTGAACATGTATCGAATCCGTCAAGAAATTTCTCTGGGAGTTCACCATAAAGCATATGTCTGGTCTCCTATTCTTCATATACATCAATGATCCAATCATCTATCGATACATCATGGCATCAAATGTCTCGGATGAAGAATCACTCAGAAGATTCAATTTATATTTCATAGGTGTGGCCATTGCCTTGCATACCATCATTATGAATCTCTTGAGAATATCCACTACATATTTTCCTTGACCAAGGAAGACCCCATCTACACTTTGTTACATCTCCATGCATACAAAGTAGTGCATCATACCTAGGTCTTTCATATCGAACTTTGTAGCATGCCTCCTCTTTGGATATTTAATTAGTTCCTCTTTGTGTGCTATGAATCATGGATTATACTTCTTTATGTTGACATATGCATCATGCTTGATCTTGTAAATCCACTTCAAATTCATGACATACTTCTTTTTCATTCTCAGAACTATATCCCAGACATCATTCTTCATGATTGACTGATATTCCTCGATCATCGCATCCTTCCATTCTTTCTTTTATGTATCTTCTTCATAGGTGGAAGGTTCTATGTCAATGATGCCTCACAATAGAGCCACATATATATTGTAGGTATTTTCCCATTTTCCCCTCTGAAGCACCATACCTTTCAGCTTCTTGTATGATATCTCGTTGCCATGATGGACTTATCTTATGGGATTCATTCTCAAGGAATGTCTCAATTGGATCTTGTGTTTCTATCATGTCATGATCTTCATGGTTCTATGCAATTTCTTCTTCAATTTCCATATCTGGGTCTCTTATTTCTTTGGGTTCCTCGAACCCTAGAATGGGTGTCCTCCTGGATCTGAAGTATGTCGAGTCTTGATATTAGGTTACATCTCTAGTGATTTTGATATTCTTGAATCCCAAGAAGTATATTCGGTAGTCCAATGGTGTATCATTGTATCCTACGAATATTCCCTTCCTCCTAAAAGGATCAATCTTCATCATTTTCTCCTTTGGGATATGTATGTAAACAGGGAAACTAGATATTCTCAGATGGCTGAATTTTGGTTTCTCTCCTAAGAAAACCTCTTCAAGAGTCTTATTTTTAAGTAATCGATGACGAGTAAAATTCTGTACATACAAATTTTTTCTTGCTTCCTCCTCCCAAAGGTGCATAGGAATATCCCGATCATGCAACATAGATCTTGATGCCTCCATAATGGTTCAGTTCTTTCATTATAAAACCCCATTCTATTGAGGATTTTATGGAGTTCTCAACTCCCTCTTAGTCCTGGATTCTCTACACAGTTCCTTGAATTATTTCGAATTGAACTCTCTTCCGTTATCTGATCGCAAAGTCTTGATCTTAGTTTGGTTTTGGACCATGGATTTATATACCTTGAACTTACTAAAAAAATCACTCTTCCCTTTCAAGAAATATATCTAAGTATCACGTGAGAAATCATCTATAAAGGAAACATAATACACATACCCACTTAATGAACTAAAGGACATGGGCCCACATACATATGAGTGTACTATCCCCAATATTCCTTTATCCTTTCTCTCACTGCTGGGAAATGTCTTCTTCACATTATTTCCTTGTGGACATCCTTTCCAAATTCCTTCATGCTTTGCTTGGATATCTGGCAGTCCTGAGACTACTTTTCTTCCCATCAGTAGTTCCCTATAGTGCACATGTGCAAGCCTTTTGTTCCATAGTTCACTTGGTTCAATTGACTGATGAACTAGTGCTTGTTCAGGTTGTATATTTAGCTTGTACAAGCCTTTGTCTTCTTATCCGATCACTGTTTCATCCTCTATTGTATTTCCTCTAGGACACATCAGAAATTGGCCATCGACAAAACAAACCCTAATACCTTAATTTTACATCTAGTGCGAAAATGGAGAGAAGATTCTTCTTCAATCCTAGAACATATAACACATCCTTCATCTTTAAATATTTCTCGGACTCAATCTTGTATGAAGCTTATCCACTCCCTTTAATGGGGTATTGATAGTCATCCCCAAGTTTTACCTTCTGAGGTGATTCATGTTCAGACATATTAACAAATGATTTCTTGTATCATGTCATATGTTTATAATATCCACTATCCACAATCCAATCATTGCTTCTGTGTGAGATAATTCCAGTAAGTTCTAAGATTATCACATACTCTTCATTTGAATCATCCTTCTCCTGTCTAAATATTTTGTTTGTTGGTTCATCATCTTCGACAACATGAGCATGATGTCTCATTTTCCTGATGGGACAATCTCTTGAAAAGTGACCCTTCTCATCACAAGTATAGCATTGATCATTCGAATTATCTCTTTCGGTATTCTTTCATTTCGTGTCCTTCTTGTTGTTGTGATGAAAGTTCTCCTTCTTCTTGAATTTATTCCTGGTGTGAACTATGAGAGATTGATCATTAGTTTCTCCCATATTTTCTTCTCTTGTCACAAGTCTATCTTCTTCTTATGTGCATTCTTCTCGAAGTCTGCTGAAAGAGATAATCTTCCTTATTGCAAAAATTCCTTGAATGGGTGAGACCAAGATCTAGGGAGACCATTTAAGATAGTCATTACAATTTATCCTTCTTCGACATTTTCTTCAACCACTTCAAGTTGTTCTTTTATTTGAGAAACCCTTATTAAGTAAGATTGTATATTCTTGGAGTTATGTATCTTCATATTCTTCAATTGGTTCCTCAAAGTAATATTCCAGTTGATGTTATTTCCTTCAAACATATTTCTCAAAGCATCATACACTTATTTGGGTGTCTTGAATGAAGACACATGGGGTACAAGGTGATCCTTAATAGAATATGTAATGATTCTCTTATCATTAGCCATGCGTCTCTTATGAGAATCCTTAGCCTCATATCCCTCTGGTTCTGGAACTTCTCCATTCATGTACTGATCCAAATCATTCTCTTCAAGGATCAGGGAGCTTATGCACTTCCATGCTCGAAAGTTATCAGCTCCTCCCAGATTTTCCTCAAGCGGAGTATGATGAGTCATCTTTTCAGATGAGAAACTCAAATAGAAATAGAAAATGTTTAGATATTACTAATTTAAGGTGTCCGACTTGGTTCTGGAACTCACTGACCTAGGGTTTGTCAGCAAAATACTAGTTTTCCAAACTTATAGTTTGGGAATTCTGTTTGTATAGAAATGTGTGCCTCCTTGAGGTGAGTTACTCAGCTAGATCACTTTCTGAAAACTGAGGTTGGAAGCCTTCAAAACTCGTTTCCCTAGTTCCTCCTAGCACTAGTGATAGGGTCAAAAATGAAACTTCTTGAATTGAAAAACTACTTCCACCAAAATATGCACCCTACTAAGTCAATTTAGCATATCCCTATTTTCTTTATGATCTATGGAGAGAGAACCTTGAACTAGGAATCCCTAGTTTATGAAGCTACACAATGCCTTCTTTTAGAGAGGCTCTAATACCATGTTAGTTTTCTAGATCTTATTAACAAGTACATCTAGATGCATAAGATATAATATATACACAAGACACAAATATTTTCACCATGGAAACCATAAAGGAGAAAACCCCGCAAACTTCCTCAGAATAGTAAGATAATCAAAAGCCATACAAAGAAGTATTCAGTAGATATTTATTTCTCCTCCCTTTGTCTCTCTTTCTCTCTCATGTGAACTTAGGAGTGTGATGTTTTTATAAATAAGGGAGAGTGACTCCCTATTTATACATTTTAAGTGACTAAGAAGACATAATATTGCGGCCCACTTGTCTTCCCTAATAGGGCTGAATTCTCCCAGAGATACTCCAAATACACATTACATTTACACTAGGGGATATTTCCCTAACTTACAATGAAGGTTGTACCTCAAGGTTTAGACACAATTAATACATCCCACAAGGGGTTAAACACATCCCAATGGGGGTACAACAACATACAATGATAATATATATCAGAATGGTCAACACATCCCCAATGGTGCCACCAATTTTTTTTACTAATATTCCTAATGGTTTTAGTGTCATTCCTTATGGGCTGGGTTTGACATGTGATATTAAAATAATTTCATATTACTATGTGGAATTTTGATCCATATTAATACATACATTAGTTTTTTTTTTAGATAATATCTTGTCCGTATTGAAAGTAAGTTTTTTAGCAGTTGGAGAATAAGTGTGATAAAGAATTTGTTTTGAAAAATATTTTCCTAAAATAGTACCACTTTCTTTGTATTTGCATTCAATATTGGAGAAGAAAAGAGAAAGCCATATTCCTAACTTATAGATACAATTTTCCCCATAGTGCTCGATTTTCCTATGGCATATCTTGTGTTATCTATCTTGATATGTGGATCTGTTATTTTTCTCTATTTATTTTTCTTTTTAGTTTTAGTTGATTACTTGTAGAATTTTGTGGAATTAATCCAACACAATGAATCTTAAATCTTAAGTAAATACTGCATAACTAACAGTCTATAGAAAAATGTAATATCTATTGTCAATAATATTCCTGTGGAAAATCCATGTATGTATGTTTACATATTATATTGGTATCAGGTCACTTTTCTTTTGGTTTTTATGGAAAATTACATGATCTAGGAGTCGAGAGAATAAATAAAAAGTATTCAACATTGGCCATGGTGAATGAGTTCAGTAAAGAAATAAGTGGTGAATATGAAGAGTGATTTATGAGTTTGGAAATACAATTTTTTGATATCTCTTGTAATATATTAAATTCTCATGACATATCTAGAGAGTAAGTTTGGAATTTGTGGTGAGTTTGTTGGGTCAAACTCAAAGGAAGGCTCAAACGGGAAACCAAAGGAAATTTAAGACCTCTAAAAGGAGGTAAAACATGCAAGAGAAAGAAAAACCAAGTTCAGGAAAAAAAAACAATTCCATTCATTATTAAAAAAAATAGAAAAGGGGGCATCAAGCATTATTAAGGTGAGATTGATTTTATTAAATTGAATCAGTGGTTACAACAATACGAAATGTATTTTAGTGTCCATAACATATCAAAGGAAAAAGTTATATAATTTTCTAAACTAAAGTTTGAGGGGAATTCCTTAACTTGTGGGGAAATTCACATGGATATGCCTAGGATCGTGTGATCCCATAGTGACTAAGAGGGAGGAATTTAAAACCTTCATCAAGTCCCAATTGTACCCTATGTTTTATAAAGACAAAAAATTTATATGTGTTGGAATTAATTATTACAAAGGAAAGGTAGAACTATACAAGATTACACCACTGAGCTCATAAAATTGTCATTTTGTTGGTCATGCCTCATGACAATATAGATGTATTTCTCAAGTATTGGGGTGGTGTATACAATTATATAATAAGGAAAGTGATGCTATTCAATTGTTTAAATATTGATGAGGCCTATGTGCAAGAAAAAACATATAGATAATATGGACAATAAGAAAGGGTATCTAGGTAGTTTCAAACAAAAATAACACCTAGATACTTTCAAGAATAGGGAGAATAAAGGGAATGGGAAAGATAAAATATTACAACCATGACATGACAATGTGGGGATATGAAAAGCCATCAAAACCATTCAACATCAGTGATCAAATTAAGAAGAATTGTTGGAATCTAAATTGTAGAAAGGAGCAAGTCGACGAAGTCAACTGGAACGAAGACCGACTTAGTCGATCAGCCGACTAAGTTGATGGGCTGACTAGTTGATCAGCCGACTAAGTCGATCGGTCGACAAACTAGAAAGATTAGTCGGTTAACTAACAGTCGTTTCGGTTCACCGAACCGACAGGTAGTTATTTTGTAACTGTTTGTAACTTGTATATATTAGGCTGTTGAGCCAAGCAAGAACTCGGTTCAATTCTGTGCCTTGTATGAACTCATTGTAATAATATAATCTATTTTCCTATCTGTTCTTGTCTCTTGTATCTGATTTATAGTTATGTTTTAGTATGTATTATTGGTAACCTTATGTGATCTGTGAGTTTACAACATTGGTTCCATTACCGGTAGTACATGTCTAAGATATATGCTCACATATGATACCAAAGCAGGAGATCAAGGACTGGTGGGACCATAAAATTGCGAACTACTTACAAAACTACGCAAGATGAAACAGATTAACAGTCGTTGAAGCCAAGGCAATATTTTTCACCGAGACACATGAGAAGTTTGTCGAATCAGTACCACAACTGTTGAAGCATCTTTTGGATGAGAAGACCGGATGCAACTAAACAACAGCAGTTGCTAGATAAACTATTCCGAGGGGGACGAACAAATCTGTCGTAGTGGTTTGAGAAAATCGCCGCCGACTTCTGTGAGGAGCAAGCAGTCGAAGAAAGGACGTCATTGGAAATTTTAAAAGGGAAATTCTACACAGATTTCACCGAACAATTCTTGTGCACCTTGCCGACTTTGCTTTTCAAATTCTTGATAGAGAATGGAGCAGGCCACATCGTCGAACCTAGAACACCACTATGCGAACAGCTACCAAATACCAACTAGGTGGAAAAGCAAAGGAAGTGGGAGAAGTTTATTGTAGAAAGGGAGTGGGAATACTTCTTGAGCAAGTGAGTTGAACCATCCAAGCTTTCTAAAAGCATCGGGTAGGAAATGGGGGGGTAGCTGGTCTTCTGTCGGAGATAGAGTATAGTGGATCCTAGTCAACTTCAGGAGGATAGCTGTCATCAGTGATAAAAAGTCAACCCTAGAATACTTCAAGAAAATAGTACTGTACGGGAGTATGTCGGACATTCAGAAACAAGAAAGGGATGAAAGACAGAAGAGAAGGGAAGCAATATGCAAAAGAGCCGACGGGCTGCGCAGCGAGCAAAACCCTAGGGAGACTGAACATGAAGAGAATCCGCCAGCGTCGGGTCATGACCGATAGGAAGAGGGTGTAGAACAAGAAGTGTCCCCTATGGAGGAAGAAGTGTGGATCGAGCAGCCAGAATCTCTCCAATTAACAGCTCCCAGTGAAGGAACAACCCTGTCCCCATTAAATCCACATACCAGCATACAGACTATTGTTGAAGATGACCTTCAACTAAGAGCTGGTGACTATAGTATCTGGAATCGACTAGGTGACGATACATACACAAGACGACATCTTGTCATATGCCGACCATTCAAAGGGAACTGGGTGATGATTCAAGCGGCACCCTCCCTCCGAAGTATCCACTTGCTCTTACCGACACAGGAAGGAGCACCCCCCCCCCCGCCAAGTACAACTCTAGAATAAATCAAAGAATCAGACCTGTGCACACAAAATTCCAGTGGACCATCGACAATAGAAATCCACAACAACCCACTGTACATGGAAGACGAATCAACCACCGACGGAGGCACCAGTTCCGTCGACCAAAATTCCACAGGCCCGACCACATCAACAACCCCACTACTTTCACCACCACCCACACCTCCGACCCCGCCAACTTCTGAGAGCAGTGAAAGTGAGCCAAACATGGGTCACAGATCCGCTCACATTCCTTTGTACGAGGGGGATGAAGACCCCAGATGACATTGGTTCGTCTGCGAGTCGACCTAGGAAGCAAACCGGGTAACCGATGAAGATAGACAAATGGCTCAGTTCGCCAAAGCCTTAAGGAAAAGGGCCTTAACATGGTACATGACATTTTCAGAAAGGCAACCCAGAGCCATGAAAGCTGAAATAAAATCACAATTCTTATCCTTTTTCAAAACCTCAGACGCCAAGCACCTAGCAGCCAAAAAGCTTAAGACAACATCACAAAAGCCAGGGGAGATAGTCCGCGACTACGACAAAAGATGGAAGGACCTATTAAGCCATTTATATTATGTTATTGATGAGCAATTACTAATTCAATGGTTCTTTCCAGGCTTATCACAGAAAGTACGACAACACATCCGCCTGGAAACGTTCAAGACATATGAAGATGCGCTGACCAAAGCTCTGCAGGTGGAAATGGACGAAGATATACCTGCTTATCCGACGGACCATAGGTAAGAGGAACATCTTGAAAATGAGCAGAATTCCTTGAAATAATTGACCCTCAAGAACCAAGAAATCTGGTGTACTAAATGTTCGATGGCCGGACACACGAAAGATAATTATCGACACGAATACAATCGACAAGACGTCCTATTTGTGCAAACTAAAGTATTTTGCGACATTTTCCAGGAGACTGGGGATCACTCTATGAAAGAATGTGCGTTTAACATGAAAAATGCAAAAGCTTCCTGGTGCGCCATCTGTGAGACAAAAAGTCACAATACGGTCGACTGTCAACTAAACCTGAAAAACAGACAGAACTATCAGGCGGTCTACCAGATGAATGCAGTCGCGCAAAGCAATGAACAAAATAATACTAATGATCAGAACGGGCAAAGAACCGAAGGCCGACGATATGAACGCCGGTACGACAATCGACGACAAGGGTTTGGAGGAAGAGGTCGATTCGTCAGGAATCATGACATACGAACTCGTCGACCCTCCCAGTGCTTCATATGCTATAAAGAAGGGCACCGATGCGCAGACTGTCTTTACAAGGACAGAACTGACCTTAAATTCTGTACGCATTGTGGGGTAGGCGATCACTCTCTGGAGGATTGTCCTACCATGTTAGAAAAAATCAATAATAAGAAAAATGTTAATGTCTTGTCTTGTGTACAAAAGCATGATATATTAACTACCAAAAATCTGCATATTGTCACTCGCCAAGGCACAAAAACATGGCATGATAACCCCCAAATTAGTAAAGTTAAAAACACAAATGGTTATCCGGATCCTCTAAAGGAAAAACAAACTTATCAAGAAGCCACACACATATTTCAAGACATTGCACAACAAGAAGACATTATTACCAGTCGAGTTAGCACAACACAGCAATTAACTCATCTCATCCAAACTGACAAATCCGTAGCCCAGTTCATTGATTTATTACATGAAATAAAATGCACTAACTGTGGAAAGCAAACTAAGAACATTTGTAGCCTCAATCAAAAAGACAAAAATGATGTCGACCCACTCGTCGACCTGGAAATCGAAGGTTATCACGTCCGACAAGTGGTGCTCAATTTCGGGTCTCAGGTAAATATCATGACACGGGATACATGGAAAAAAATGGGCCGACCTCGACTCTAAGAGTCAAGAATTTACCTAAAACTCACTGACCAAGGCCTCATTGAACCCATTGGGGTTTGGAAAGATGTCGACACGACCATCAAAGGAATCTCAACTAAGGTTGATTTCAAAATTATTGACCCAAAGGAAGGATCTAGCTCCTTCCTAGGCCTAGTCAGTTGACCTTGGGGTCGAAAGATGAAAGCATCTATCTCCCTAGATAAGGAACGAATTAAGCTCAAAGGAAATGTCCAAAAGGTCATCGTACCTATTCATCCATCCCAAGGGCAACCTTGGATTGAACCGATAGATGAGCAAGTCGATGTCAGACAACTTTACCAGATCCAGAACAATACCGACTACATCGAACCAAACATCCATGGGGAACTTTACTTAGGTAACCAAGACTCCATTGGATATAATTCAGATGCTGAACTATATGACTGGGAGATGGAAAATTATGAAACACAAGGAAGAGGGTGCTGGACTATACAAACAGTACAGAAAAAACCCACCCGACAGTGCTTCATTATCTCAATTATCCCTAAAATTTTTGAAAAGAAACTAAGGGAAGGCCCTACCTTAAAACCCACAAACTTAAACACTCCTCAACTACACTGGTATAAGGAGAGGGAATCCCCAGTCATGCATGTCGAACAACTATCTAAAAATATTGGAGAACATGGCAGACTTCAAATCTTAGTGGAAACATTTACAGGTCAAGCAGCTCGATGGTGGGACACCCATCATTCAAAACTACATTCCTGGACAACTGCTTCAACCTTCTTTGTAGAACGGTTTGGAGGGAAAAAGTTAACCCAGGAAGCTCAAATTCCTATCTTTACACAAGGTCAAAACCCTAAATACCACATTAGGACTTGTGAAATGGAGTGGAGAAGACTTGGCTACAAAGACGAGCGAGCCTGGACCCATTTGTTCCCTTCAACCTTAGACGGCTTACCTAATAAATGGTATAAGATGGAGGAAGCTAGAGGAGAAACCTTATTTTGGAAGGAATTAAGAGAAAACTTTATCAAGGAATTTCAGTTCATACCCCAAAATGAAACCCTGGCTGACACAGCCCAACAAATCAGACACTTTCTCCAACTGATCGTAACTCAACCCCCCCAAACCCACCGACCGGTTAAAAACTGTAACACTATACAAACTACATCCAGGCCATAGTCGACCTGATTGCAATTAGAAAATGAACACACCGCAGGCAAGAGCTTTAGACGGAAACCTGACCACATTGAAACAACCAAACCAATCTACTCAATACTGAAAGTCGAGACCACCGACAAACCAGACCTTGACAGAATGACTGCAACCGACTTTCCGGCTACATTCTCACAGTTCAAAGAAGGAAGTCGGCCAATCAATGAAGCTAAAGCACTAGAGTGGCTGGATGCCAAAGTGAAAACTAAGGAGGTCGACATTTCAAATGATGACCGTCCAAAAATAGCCAAGATTGGTGACTACTGGAACGAACACCAAACCACCGAAATCATAAACTTACTTAGAGAGTTCCAGGATGTCTTTGCAAGGGACTACAAAGACTTGAAAGGGTTAGTACAAGAAATGGGAGAAATGAAAATAGATACTAAACCTGATGTTCGACCTGTCAAGAAATGACCTTACAAACTAGCTCATAAGTATAAGGAGATAGTTAAAAAGGAAATAGACAACATGTTAGTAGCAGGGATCATTTACCCCATCAACCAGTCGGAATGGGAAAGCCCCATGGTTGTTCATCCTAAGAAACATGACCCAACCAGATTAAGAATTTGTGTCGACTTTAGGGAGCTCAACAAAGTCACACTCACAGATCCATTCCCCACCCCCTATGCTGATGAAATCCTAAATGAGGTTGCAGGCCATGAATGTTATTCATTTACAGATGGATTTTCAAGATATAATCAAGTACCCATAGCAAAAGAGGATCAAAAGAAACCAACATTTGTATGTAAATTTGGGTCCTTTGCCTACAAAGTTATGCCTTTTGGGATAAAGAATGCACCTGCCATCTTTTCCCGAATTGTTGTCAAAACTTTCCAGGAATACATTTATAAAACCATGGAAGTCTACTTCGACGACTGGACTATATATTCCACCTTGAAGGATCACTACACATGGCTCCGACTTATGTTGGAGCGATGTCGACAGATACAACTCTCCTTAAACATTAAGAAATGTACCTTTATGACTCCTATAGGTATACTCTTAGGGCATATTGTTTGCAAAGACGGTATAAAGGTCTACTTTACCAAAATTAAAGTCATCCTCGACCTAAAACCTCCAATAAACCCTAAACAGGTCCGGGTGTTATTGGGCCATACAGGATACTATTGAAAATTCATCAGACACTATTCAGATATGACTTACCCTCTGGAGGAACTTCTCAAAGATGACCAGGAGTTTATATGGACATAAGAATGTCAAATATCCTTCGACAAATTGAAAAGAAAACTGGTCGAAGCACCCATACTTAAATTTCCAAACTGGTCGACTAAATTTCATGTGCATATCGATGCCTCAGGATTAGCAATCAGAGCAATCCTGAATCAACCAGGGGATGATGGGATGGATTACCCTATCGTCTACAACAATCGGAAATTAAATAAAGCTGAAAGGAACTACTCGACCACTGAATGAGAAGCCCTAGGTATGGTCTTTGCTCTCTAGAAGTATCGACATTACCTATTGGCCAACAATTTCATATTTTATACCGACCATCAAGCTTTGAAGTACCTTGTTAATAAACCCCTTCATCATGGAATAATTTGTCAATGGTTACTTCTATTTCAAGAATTTGAGTTTGAAGTAGTGGTCCGACCAGGGAAGCTAAATGTCGGGCCCGACCACCTGTCACGTATCGACACAGGGGAGGAACCGACCAGATTCGACGACGGCTTGCCGGATGCACATCTATTTCACATAGAAGAAGTACCCGAAGAACTAGAAGAAATAGCTCAGTTCTTAGAGACAGGTCAGGAACCAGAAGGTCTGAACACCAAGAAGAAACAAATCTTAGCTATGAAGGCTGCACCCTACAGCCTCATCAATGGATTTTTGTACAAAATGGGTTTAGACGATATCCTCAGACATTGTGTACTCGACCATGAGAGAGAACAAATCATGCATGAAGCACACTATGGATCGACAGGAGGAAATTTTCAAGTGGATACAACTGCAAGAAAAATCCAACAGTCGGGCTTATGGTGGCTGACAATCCATAAAGATTGCAAAAACTTTGTTAGTCGATGTGATAGATGTCAACGACTTGGTTGACCTCTGCCGAGCACAGAAATGCCCTTGATATTTGTAAACCCTAGTCTCACCTTCGAAATTTGGGCCATAGATTTCATAGGACCGTTCCCTATCCCAGCCAAATAATCAGGTGCAAGATATATTATCACAGCAGTGGAATATGTCACCAAATGGGCAGAAGCTGAACCCGTCGATACATGTTCAAGTGAGGTAGCTGCTAAGTTTATCTACGAAAACATTATCACTAGATTTGGATTCCCACTAACATTGATTAGCAACCAAGGCTCGCATTTTATCAACAAAAACATCAAAAATTTGACCGACCAGTTTCACATCGACCACTGACAAAGCACTGCATATCATCCTCAGTCGAACGGCGCGATTGAAGCATTCAACAAAACACTAACAAAAGGGTTAACCAAAATATGCAGTACCGACAAAGACGACTGGGATGAGAAAATTCCTGCGGTTCTCTGGGCATATAAGACAGCATATAAACGGTCGACCAATAAAACCCCCTTTCGACTAGTTTACAGGAAAGAAGCAGTTGTCCCACTACATTTCCGCTAGCAGATACCTATTATTGCGCAGATACTACATGTCGATGTCAAACAGGAAAGAAAGGACCGACTATTTCAACTCAGTAAGCTAGAAGAACATAGAATCATGGATATCCAGCATCAGGAAATTCACAAACAACAACAGAAATCCTGGCACGACTATAACATCAAAAGAAAAAACCTCTCAGTCGGCAACCTTGCTTTACTCTATAATAGTCGAGTCAAAGGAAAACCCAAGAAATTACACACAAAATGGATGGGACCTTACGTTGTCGAAGAAATACACGCCAACAGTTCTGTCTGACTAAAGACGTTACAGGGCCTAGTATTTCGGAAGCTTGTTAATGGAGCCCAACTCAAATGTTACAGAAAAAAAATAACGACCTTAACCGTCAACCAAAACCCATAAAAAGATAGAAAAATTCCAAAACAAAATAATACATCCAACACAACCAGCCATGACAGCAACTCACTACTTCGACAACCGACATCACCACCATCGACCATCTTCATCAACCAGTCAGGCCGACCATTTTCACCCACGACACCGACCATCGACTTCGAAAGTCCCATCACGCATTGATGGCCTCGAGTGCCAAAACAGATCCTCCATTAAATCGCAGTCGAGCATTGCAGTTGGACTGTCAAGTCCACCATTAATACGCCCATTCCAATACTCAACCCCAACCACGCCTATAAATAATGGACCATCGAAGGTTCATTCACCACACCCATTTCCCTCAGAGCACCTGCAATCTCAGTTGACCAAAACATAAGAACCCTGTCAAAACCCCGACTAGTCCAACAAAATGGCACCCAAACTAACCAGAGCTGCGGCCAAGGCAAAGGAGCTACAAGCGGAAGACACCCCCTTGCTCAACTGATTAAAGAACATCAAAAATGCAAAGGTACAGGAGGGCCCATTCCAGAAACTCTGGCAAGAGATCCAAGAGTGGGCCTATGTCGACAACCGAATGACGTAGGCCACTGAGAAAACTCAGAAGAGCGGCATTTTCAACTATCCTAACGCACCACTGATGGCAAGCTTCGGTGGGACGAAGGAGGCAGCTATTAAATTCATTATCAGTCGCTACCATAACGGCCGATTCTACTTCGACCAGCCGATCGATATCACCAGGGATGTTATCTCCAAGCTTACCTGTCTGTCCAACCAAGGCAGCCCTGTACCTGTTGGCATCAAAGATGGCTTAGTCCAAGAACTTACGGGTTCACCATCGGGCAAAAATTCTAAAGGACTGATAATCGGCCAGATTGCGATAAGGACGCCACAAATTGTGGCTAAAATCATAGCAATCACCCTTACTTTGGCAGGTTGGGGCAGCGACCTTAAACTAGAGATGTTGGAAGCGGTCGACACAATCGCGACCGACGGTCGGATCTACCGATGGGGAGATTATGTTGCTGACATGATCAAAACCATCTGTGAACGCTGTCAGGAGACAGGAGGTATGATCAAATTCCCTTCTCTCATTCTCTGGATTGTTATGTACCATATTTGCCCAGAAGGTAGTCCAGTATTCTGGGAGTTGACTAGGTTCCAAATGCATCGGTTTAAGCCCTTTTCACAAAAAGGCACCCTACATGAGCTGGCACAAGGAAAAGTCTTCCTGGAAAACTGGTTCCATCAATTGAAGGTTCGAACGACAAGGTGGAGGGTGCCCCAGAACATCCGATGAAACCTCCCTGCTAAGTCTCATATCCAGTTGGAACTCGACCACACATCAGTATGGTACATGCGAGGTTAGGACCCCAAAGCACAAGACCTCGACTACTATCCAACGGTCGAGCATATTTTCCGAGAGTTGGCCAGACAAGTGCAGACAAAGATACCAATTCTAGAGGCTACCAAACAGGTCGACTTCTCCATCATCGAGCCACTCACTGACCAGGAAAAGGAAGAGGACTACGAGCTGAACTTATAAATCAGCACATTTGTGTCGGAGGACACCCCGACTATGCCCACTAGTCGGGTACACATCAATGTCAAACCTCCGACTGCAAAAGTAGTCGACCCCCAGCCGACACAACAAAAACAACCAACAATACCATTACAACAATAGACAACTCCTCCGACCCCAGCAACCATCGACCCCACTCAAGTACAGACAGGAGAAGTCGAAGGAAACGACCTGGAATATGCTTTATCTAAAAGCATCATCAAAAAGCTAGCTAAGGAGATAGCTGTCGCAAGGAAAAATATCAAAGCCGAAAAATTACAACAAGGTAGGGGTAAGCGCAAGCTTATCCTGGCCGACTCGTCTGATGATGAGGAGGAACTAGCAGCTGCGGCAGTCAACATTGTCGACGATGCCCGTGCCAATAAAGTGTCAGTCGAGGTTCAGTTTCAACGGTACGTGGATGCAGGAGCTCCGGAGGGTCGGCCAAAGAAAGCAAAAATGGGCCCGACACCTGAAAATGTGGTCAACCTTGTGTCGACCCCTCCACCCCCATCCCTGACAACCATAGTCGAAGAACAAGCACAAGTACAGTAGGCCGATAGTCCCCTTGAGGAATATCAACACGCCATCCCGGAGGCACTCAGAGCCAGGGTCGACCAGGATGCTGAGCTTAAAGCTTTCTTCGAGACACTCCCTGGACTGTTTAAGTCTGCCCAGAAAATACAGACAAAATCTCCTCTCTATGCAAGCAGAAATCCTTATGCAACTGTCACGATGACATTCACCCGCGACGAACAGGGTGACGTAATAGGAACATCAAATTCTGTCACCGAGCCAATTGACTAGTATGACCTACCCTCTACACCTTCGGAAGCAGGTATTTCTTCTGACAAAAGTTCACAACACACCCCCACCAACCCTTCGACCCTTGTCCATACCCCTACTCCGTCCCCAACCCCACCGTCATCACAACCCCCTTCACCACCACCACCACCACCCCCAAAATCCCCATCCCCAGAATTATAGCCAAACCCATCACAGCCACCGTTATCTTCACAACCAGAAACGGACATCCCACCTCCTCAAATAGAAAAAACCCCCACCTCCCCACCACATACTCAAAAAGAAACACAGCCATCTTCTCTACCACCTAACCAACCAGAAAAACCTTCAGCCTCCATTCCATCAACGACAGACCCAACCTCAACTGCTGCAAGTACCCAAGAGCAACAGCCAGACAATCAGAAGAAAAAGAAAGAGTAGCATAGAACATCCAGTCTCCGGATTATCCTAAGGGATGCAATTTCCTTGGATGACACAAAGGTCGGCCAAGTCCTGAAAACTATGGCCAAAGAGTCAAAGAAATGGACAGATTGGAAAAATAAAGAGCTTGTGGCCAAAAATGCAGAAGAAGTCAAGTTTCTCGGCAGATACAGAGCTCTAGTCCATACCATGGTACCAAGCCCTCTCGAAGTCGACATAGATCGACCACTTGAAAGAGCATATCAGCTCTTCGAGACAATGGTATCGACTGTCCAGACCCGGATGCAAGAGACCAAGGAAGAACAAAAGGAGGAGACTATTCGACTGCTCTTGGCCCAACACACTGCATTCTCAGAGGAATACAAGGTCCTTCAGGATCATATGGAAGAATCAGTTGTTACTGAGGAAGTATTGCGAGACTGGCCTACTCACTATGGGCCGGTCTATCAGCAGACAAGGCAGGAAAGGCAGGGCATTCAGGATTTGGAGAGTCGGAAGTCGACAGAGACAGAACTGCGGCAGACCATTGAAGAACAAATTGTGATGGAGACCAAAAAACTGTAGAAGCTGGAACGAGAGGCACATCAGTGGGTTCAACAGGCCCTTCCCAACTTAGAGAAAGTCGACATCATCTGTCCACAGATGAAACGGCTCATCAATGCTGCAGAAGAGCAAAACCATGTTGATTAAGTTTTCATTGATGCCAACAGTGCCTGGTCATTGATGACATCAGTTGAGTCTTGGTGCCCCTTGTGGAGCCCTTAAGGGTCAGTGTTTGTTTTGTGGTTGTTAGTGTCATGAGGAGACCTTTTGACTTTGCCCAAGCCCAAGTCTGAAGCCCTTGGAGGCCTTGGGACAATGACAAAAGCCCTGATCTTCCTGGAGAGTGGTCAAGTTGGTTTAATCAAAATATTAAGGTTAATAATTAATTCTTTTTAAGGTTTTAAATCAAATATTAAAAAAAAAGGGGGGGTTTTATAAATAAAACAATTATTTATTTAGTTTAATAAATAATAATAATTTTTTTAAAATATTTAAAAATAATTGTTTATTCAATATTAAATTCATTAAAATAAGGAACATGGAAATCGTTCATCAAATATACTCATTCAAAATAAATAAATAAATAAAAAGATTTTACTCATCAATTTATGGAAATCGTTCATCATTCTCCATATAAATATACCTTAATTCTCCATATAAAGGGACCTTAGCTTTTCGATGGAGGTTAATGTGAACTGCGATTTTTGATAGAGGGGATTACGGGCTGTTCAAGCGATTTTTGATAAAGAAAAAAAAGATCGGGAAAATACAGCTACGAATTACTGTTTGTATTTCTTTCAAGAATCTGGAAAACGCTGCTGGTTATTTACAAAAAAAAGGATCAGGGAAATTACGGGCTGTTTAAGAGATTGGAAAGAGGAAAACGCGATATCAGCTATCCCACTAGCTTACACATTGTATGCTGTAGAGACTCGTTGAGAAACTCGGCCTGCGTGAGAAATATTGAGCCCGGATCAAGGATCACGAGCTTGCTCTTCTCTGAGTTTCCGAAGTCACAGGAGGAGCTGCTAACAAGTATTTTTTTTTTTCAAGGTGGTGAGCAGGATCCGAATTCTTTAGACCATATTTTGGGTGAGTTTTAAAACAATTCTCCTTTTCACCCAGCCCGAGCTCCGGAACAGCCGAAGGTCTATTTTCACTAGTAAATGACTGAAGTTTTTTTTTGGGTAAATAACAGCAGCAGACTCCTTTTTTTTTTAAACAGTTAGCAACATATTTTTGGGTGTGAGCAGAAAGTAATTCACAGTTCTGAAGAAAGAAAAACTCTTGGGCAGCAGAGGAAGAAAACGCAGTTAATTTTTGGAAACCCAAGCTTTGATTGGAATATTCAGACTGAAGACTAGATCTGAGTTTTGACAAAGAGAGAGAGACACTCAAATCTTACAGTATGCACAAGACCAAGTAGTGATGATGTGTGAGAAACTACAGTCTAGTATTTGAATGTTTTGAAGTCATTAGGACTGCTTCTATTGATGCCTTCCTTGCTAACGAAGTCAAGCAGTC
>LPNX011215628.1:16923-34053 GCA_001517045.1 Pseudotsuga menziesii | reverse complement strand
AATGCCCTTAGTTCTTTCAATAGTCCTAGCGAGGGACTTTACTTAGATCCCCGTAGTGACTTTGTGCGTTGTTTCTACTCCCTCTTAACCAGGAACACTTCTGTAGCTTGACCAACATTCTTCGAGACCTATTCCCACCCCTCAGGTCACTGATCTGGTTCCTATGCGAGAGGTTGTCAACTAGTTTCGAGTTTTCACTTCTCCCACAGATGTTCGTCACCATTTAGAATATGATCTCCTTTTTAAGATTATATTATGTGGATTCCTGGCCTTAAATTACCTTTTATTAGGCCTTTGGACTATCATCTTAGGTATTTGGCATTAACTCTCCCCCCCCAGTATTCCTCCATGGATGTTGGGGCAGTAATGTTTTTTTACTTACATCCTCATCGACTTAGATCACAAAACAACCTAGATCTACATTGTACTCTCTGCGGGAACCTCCATTACACTCTTTTGTGTCCATTGGCCCCCATGTCACTCTATTATGAACCCCATGGCTTATTATGATTGACCCGTTCATATGGCATCAGCGCATGATTTTGAGTGCTAAATACTGACGAACGAAAAATGACCTTATCCCTTTTAAGTCTAAGGTGTGGTAGGAACTAAAATGCGAACGATCACCTATTGCATGTCTACACATCGTCATGGCATGCAGCCGACCCTTGTGTTGGAAGTTTTTATATAACACTTCTGTTGATAAGTGGGAATCGAAAAGAATGATTTATTTTTGCATATCAGCATTGAAGGGCTCACTATCTACTAACCCTTCAAAGCGAAATGGGGTTATAAATATTTAATATATATATATATATTTTTTTTAAATTCACTGCCGTCGCTTAAGCGACAGCTATCTCTGTCGTTTTTGCGACGCCTTCCCATGCTATCTGTCGCAAATGCGACGGTTTTTGGTGATACGTGGCACTCCAAAACTAGTCATAGGTGTCGCAAATGCGACGCCTCGTCTTCATCTCCGTCGCTTAAGCGACAGATATCTCTGTCATTTTTGCGACGCTTTCCCATGCTATCTGTCGTGGATGCGACGGTTTTTGGTGATACGTGGCACTCCAAAACTAGTCATAGGTGTCGCAAATGCGACGCCTCGTCTTCATCTCCGTCGCTTAAGCGACAGATATAGATGTCATTTTTGCGACGGTCGGTGATGCTAGCTGTCGCAAATGCGACGGTTATTGGTGACACCCAGATGCTTAAAAATCAGATATATCTGTCGCAAATGCGACGACTCTTCTCCATTTCCGTTGCTTAAGCGACAGCTATATCTGTCGGATGTGCGACGCTTACTCTCCAAAGCAATGGTTTAAGCGACGGTTATACCTGTCGCTTATCCGACGGTGGACATTTAACCGACGGTTAGTTAAGTGTCGCTTAACCGACGGTTAGTTAAGTGTCGGATAACCGACGCCACGTGTCCGACGCTTAATAAAAAATCAAAGTGTCGTACATGCGACAGGAAAGTGTCGAAAATCCGACATGACGGCCGTCGGATTTTGGGTCGAAATGTAGTAGTGCATGTGGTCTCTCATGACACTTTTATGCTCTTTTGAGCTTGGTGATGGAGCTTATTCTCCTCTTTATTTTTGCACCTTTTTTGATATGGAGTGGGTGTCTTCTGATAGCAGAACTACACACTTATGTTCACGGTAGAGATGGGTTAGATGGACAAGATCTCTTTTGTCTTATATTGGATTATGTATGATGGGCTAGTTCCTAGATCTCCCCCTTGGCAGCTTGTTGTGTTGAGACTTCTTTCAGTTCTCAGTTATCCGATTTTCCTTCTTTGAACATGTTTGATTGTAACCCTTTTTCAGGGATGGCACTTTAGATGCCCTTTGATTCTATTGAGGCTTGGAAATTCGCAGGCAACAACAGCAAGGTATTGTCCCCAGTCAACTTTCCAAACTAGCCCGTGACTATTTGGTGTAGCGAATCCATCCGGTTTGCGGTCCGGCTATCGTACGTCAAGTAACAAAAACAAATGGTTTTAAGGGTTGCGGCTTGGTCCATCGTATATATTTTTGTATTTTTTGACTTTAAGTATGATATGAAAGTGCCTATCTAAGATGCAGATTGATAAAGAATGCAAGGAGTGGTCACAATGTGATGCGCATGTTCTTACCTCTCGTCTTAGACTCTCTCACATCTAAATCACACACAACTACAAAAAACAACACTAACTAAGCTGTCCCTAGGGAGCAAGATATTAATTCATGAGTAATGTAATACTATTCACATGTTAAGATAAATCACAGATAGTTGTTCTTAGAATCAAAACACATAAACATGAATAAAGATATACATGACAAGATAGCTCATCAACCGTTAAACCCTCCATTACTCATAGTGGAAATTATTACAGAATAAACCAGAGAACATTCAGATAAGAACATAGGTTCAGAAAGTTAGAACGCTCTCATAGTTAATGAAACACAGTTGAAAACGAAATAGTTCCCCTTCAACATTGTTCATTTATCACATTCGAACATTCCACACAGCACCTTCTCTAACAGGCAAAAATTGTATTTTTTAATTGTAAAACGAAGTAGTTCCTCTTACAATAAGTGGTTCACAAGTTTTTCCAGGGAAAAAGATCCCATTCCCTCTAACTTTCCTATCTTTATACAAAAACAGGCAAAACCCTTTGGATGCCCCTCCCTCCGGGTGACCTTTGGGCTCCCCAAACCATTTTAATCTCACAGTTTTTTCAGTTTGTGAGTGCTCATGATTCATACAAATGTTACATTTCAGATTTATGACTTATGAGTACTTCATAAAACGAGACCAGCTTGGTAACTTATGAACCTTTCCAAGCCTGGGCCTCTGTTGCTATCCATTCTGCTTTGTCTTTTATTTGTCTTTTTAAAGATCCCGTTGATCTCAAAACATCTCTGCCTATCACTTTTTCAGCCAACTTCCTTCTACTTTGTCCTTCAGCTATGGCTTCTTTGCAGCAGTAATGTGAAGAATCTTCTAAGTTTGTCTGCAATTTAAAACAAAATTCATCATTAATTCGGACTGCATATTTTCAACAAACGTAAACCATATTAACAATAAAATTGATCATCAAAATGAGGCCCTGTACTACGCTTTCGTCGTGAAAACCTTAAAATGATAGAAAATTAAACCTCCGCCGCCCATAAAACAGGGTAAAAAACACATACAGAACAGGCGGGAAAAACCTTCACCGGCGGGAAAAATCACTAAAGCATCAGCAGGATAGTTTAATTAACAGCCGCGACGATGGGATTTAGATGGACAACTAGTTTCGTGAGACCATTAAGTCTATTGGCATCAGAAAGACTAAATACTAAGGCATCGAGCGAAAAAACTCCTTGTCGGCGAACGGGACGACATAAACGTCAGGTGGTTAGTGCGATACGCAGTCGCAATGGTAGAAGATGAAAAGACTACGGGCTCCACGGAAAATAAACATATTGGTAAAAACTATAACAAAACATCTGCGAGTGGAGCAGTTATATGGCGGACATTTAGTTTGCTCGGGAGCCGTAATGGCAGAAAGCAATCAGACTATGGCTTCCGACTTAAAGTCATAAAACTTTCCGATATGGCGCAGAAACATCATGAAAACGTTAAGTGTTTGGAAAATCTTAAGGTTGTGCAGCGGTCTAAAAAAGTTGGTCTCATCTCCAAAACAGTGGCATCATAGAGATCAAAACACCGACTCAAACTTCAACCAACCTCCGACAACGCACAGCAAGTCAAAATAATAACATCACAACATCGGGAAAGTCAAAGCTATCCATCAAAACATTCATCGTTCAACTTCCACAACAGAGGCTTCGTAGGGAAATATAGCTCTGATGCATTGTTTAAATGACCTCCGATCAACCAAACTAAACAATGTTAAGTTCCAACAGACTTTCGGCTGGGCAGCGATGCAAAAGTTTGTTTCACCTCTGAAACAGTGACGAAATGAGAAATAGACTTCCAATATCAAAGAAAGAAATTATAGATCAAAGGACAACATTTTCAAACCAAACTTCAAATTCCACAACCCAAAGCAGTTTCAGACATAAGCAATTTTTTGAAAAGCATGAAAACAGTTGACCTCAAAACAATCCAAACTTGTAGCAGAGGGAAAACAAAAGCAGAGTTCATGGATCCAAACGATTCTAGGCAAGATAAAAATTAAGAGGAAGGTCCAAAATTTCAAAAATTTGGGAAAACAGTTGCAATTGCAACAATTGGCGGCTACCTGGTGAACCTAGATCTCTGGACAATTTCTTCCTTAAGTAACAGACTGTTTGACAATAAACCAACATGTTGAATTCTTCTAGATGTCTAGATTTCCCAAATGGCAAATATATGTACCTTTAATCATTGAGGGTAGTCCAATTTAGGGAAAAGGAAACCAAGATTTCAAGGCCAAGAAAATGAGTTTCATTCTTTCTTCTGTCTTCAGGTAGCTTCCATCTTGTGCACCACAGGATCGTAACATATGGTAAACAGAAATATTCATTTGTTCCTCATTCCCATGCCATTTTGCACTTTTTGTGCTTTTGGACTTTTGTCCTTTATGAGTCCTCCTGCTTGCCTTTCTTTCTGAATTTTTATTCAGGCTCCTCTATCCATAGTGTCCTTTTGTGTGAGAGATGCATTTGACTTTCAGCTCACGGACGGAGAAGAACTTTGTCAATTTTGTACTTAAATGATTTAGTACTTTGTTTTGGTACCTATTGCTTTCATAGGAGTTTTTGACTCTTATCTACCTTTTGGATTTCAATTCTTGACATGGGATCATTTATAAATAATATAATGTTTACCTTGCTTCCTTTCCGTGGGTCTTTTGCTGTCACTCCCTAGGAAATTTTTAAACGTGAGATGGATGGAGCCTCAAAATAGTATTCCAGACCTTTTGATCCTGGTTTATTTTACAAGGATTAAGTAAGACTTCAATGTGTTCATAGCCATTCAGGAAAACTGCTAAACTAGAAGAAATTCTTTTGGTTAAAACAATAGTACACAGTCTTACACTCAAGGACTTTAATTACTCCAGAATTCTGATACTCTCCATGCAACCAAAAGTTTGCCTCTTTTTTTTATTGAAATCAATCAAAATCTAAACTAAAACAAAATAGAAATAAAATAAATCAAAATAAACAGCCAAATCAATTTATTTATGTACAAGATAAAAGAACAAAAACAAAACTCAGGAAAAAATAAGGTTTGAGAGCTAAACCATTAACTGGTAAGTTCTCTTCCCATCCTTGTAAATCTTGCAATTTATAGGTTGAGGGGCCGAGTTTTGCTGCAATCTGGAAAGTGCCTACCCATAACTGTTGGAATTTTGTGTGTTTTCCTTTCTCATCATGGGGGTGGTCCCATTTGAGAACCAAATCTCCCACCTCGAATTCTTTAGTTCCGCCTTTGTGTTTATCAAACCATCTCTTTACAATATTCTGTTGTTGTTTAAAACGTTCTCTGGCCTTGGATCTAGACTCTTCTGCCTTCAAAAGATTATGTATCCTTATCTACAAGACTTCATTATCTGATCATCTGGATTCCTGAGCTATTATGGAAGAAGGTAGCATGATATTGGGGGGTAGAATGGCCTCTTTTCCATAAACAAGGGTATACGAGGACACACCTAACGAAGTCTTGGGGGTGACCCTATTAGCCCAAAGAGCATTTGGTAATGTTGAGTGCCAACTCCTTTGATTTTCTATCACCGTCTTTTTTAAAATCCTAATCAAATTCTTGTTCGTAGATTCAGCCAAACCATTTCCTCGTGGATAGTAATTTGTAGAGTAATGCAACTTAATTCCTTTCTCATGAGCAAATGCAGTTAATCTAATTGAGGAAAAGTAAGTAGCATTATCAAAAACTAAAGAAATTGGAACTCCAAATCTGGTCATAATATGATCTTGCAAGAAGTCCATGACTGCATCTTCATTTACTTTACGCAACGGAATGGCTTCGACCCAACGAGTGAAGTAATCGGTTGCTGTCAGAATATACTTGTGTTTCAAGGAAGAATTCAGCTTTATCTCCCCAATGATAACCATCCCCCACTGCTCAAAAGGTTCGGTTATCGTTACAGGCTTTAATGGTCCTGTTGCTTTAACTTGTCTTCCACCACACCTTTGGCAGATGTCGCACTTTCGGACATGGGCATGTGCATATTTGAATAGTGCGGGCCAATAGTATCTAGCTTTGAGAATTTTATGTGCTGTTGTATCTCTGGAGAAATGTCCTCCAACAGGCCCATCATGTAAGTCTATCATTACTTTCTTTGCATGTTCTTTCTCTAAGCATCTAAGAAGAACTCCATCATAATTCTTTCTGAATAATATTCCTTCAACAATCTGATATGAGGCTGATTTAAGACACAGTGGTCTTCTTTGCTTAGAATTCCAATGTTTCGGTAACAATCTTGCCTGAAGGTAATGCACAAGGTCTCGATACCAGGAGTCCGGAGCTGTGAAAAGAGAACATACATCCATCAAATGTAACTCAGCTTCATCTTCCCAGTCATGTCCTTCATTGTCTTCACTTTCAGTCATCAGCTTGCACAATCCTTTCCCTTTAACTATGGAGGCTGGCTTGAATTCAAGGCCATACTCCTGTAGAGTTGTTACCCAGTTTCCTCTTCTTTCTGCTAACTCTTTTTGTATGAAAAGAGACCTCACAGGTGGGTGTGGAACGATTACCTTTGTCCAGTTCTTTAGTATGTATGGCTTGAATTGTTTTACCACTTTGAACACAGCATAAGCTTGTTTATCCATAGCTAGGTAATTCAATTCGGCCCCTTGCAAACCGGTGCTCATAAATGATATGGGGAACTCATCTCCCCCATCTTCCTTCTGGGTAAGCACAGCTACTAGTGAATCATCAGATGTGAAAGTGTACAAAATAAAATCTTTCTCAAAATCCAGAATTTTGAGGGAGGGTGTGTGCGCAACAGTTGTTTTAATTTTACTAAATGTGTTCTTCTCTACATCAGTCCACTTGAATTGTACACTTTGATTTACAATTTGCTGCAAAGGTTTGACAATTTGAGCGAAATCTGGCACAAACCTTCGCATGAAATTTATTGTCCCCATAAATGATTGCATGCCCTTTTTATTATGGGGTAAGGGAATATGTTCGATGGCCTTGATCCTTTCTGGGTCTAGGGAGATCCCCTTCTTAGAAACCATGTGACCCAACAACTTACCTTCTGTAACGGCAAACACACACTTCTTGGGGTTTAGTGAGATGCCATATTTTCGGCAGCGTTCAAAAATATGCTTTAGATGAAATACGTGTTCCTCTCTTTTCTTTGAAAATATCGTGATGTCATCAAGGTATACTACAGCATTACGGCCAATCAGACCGCGGAAAGATATGTCCATAGCCCTCTGGAAAGTAGCTCCAGCATTTATGAGTCCAAAGGGCATCCTTCTGTAAGCAAAAGTCCCTGACCTGGATCTGAATGTCGTTTTAAGTTTGTCTTCTTCAGCTACTAATACTTGATTGTAGCCTGAGAATCCATCTAATAAAGAGAATAGTTCAGAACCTGAAACCATTTGCAATATCTGCTCCATGGGTGGAATAGGATAATTGTCTTTATCTGAAGCACGATTTAGGTTTTTGAAATCCCCACATAGCCTGATCTCTCCAGATTTCTTCCTTACCAGTACCAGATTTGAAACCCATTATGAGTGTCTAACCTTGAAGATAATTCTAGCATCCAATAGTTTCTTAACTTCACTCTGGATTAAAGGTTCTAATTTTGGATGCATTTTCGGTAAAGGCTGCTGATAAGGTTTGATTCCAGATCTGATGGGGATAACATGCTAAATAATATTGGTGTCATATGTATTCAGATCTTCATACGTCCAGGCAAAAAAATCTTTGTATTGTTTGAAAAGACTGATAAACTTATTCCTTTCACTAGGGGAGCAAAATTTTCCCAAATTCACATATTTAGGCTCCATTTCAGTCCCCAAATTAATCAACTCGAACTGTAGAGATGAGCTATGATTCTTCACATTCGCTGCTCTTCTAAATTTCTCATTTAAATCAAACATCTGTTCTAAAGTCTTGACTCCTTTAGGAATAAAATTATCGAATTTTAGCTCAGCATGATATTCTTCATCGTCAATAATCACCCCTCTGAAGGTCTCGTCATTTGTCAAGAATTCTATAATTTGTTGATCATCATCAAAAACACGTAGATTGGTAATCATATCTGGAACTGAAGGCCTGAAAAGCAATTCAACAGAGCACCTATTATTAGAGGGCACAAGCCTCGCAGCTGAGGTGGCCAACAAGTCAGCTATTGCATTCTTAAGTCTTGGAATTGATACAATGTTAAATGCATTACAACATTTAAGTAAATCCCATACTTCATTTTGATAAGCTTTTAAATGAGGAGAAATGCAATGTATTTGATTTCAAATTTGTTTTACAATTATTTCAGAATCTCCAAACACTTTCATATTTTTTGCCTTTAATTCAATTGCTTTCCTTAATCCCTGAACTAAAGCTTCATATTCAACTGTGTTATTGGTACATTCAAACTCTAATCTACATGAAAGAAAATGATTGTTTTTCTTAGGGTCAATCAGGACACAGCTGGCTCCTAACCCCTCTAAAGTTTTAGAACCATCAAAGAAAAGCGTCCAAAAGTTGCTAACCACTACTGTGCGAGAATTAACATCTACATCTACAGCTAAGTCTATTATTTTACAATCAATTTCATCAGCCTCTGAAAACTGAAGAAGATCAGGTTGAGTGTCTAATGTATTGCTAGCTTCTTCCGCTTGATAGTTTCCTGGTTCTAGCTCAATAAATTAATTTCCCAAAACAGAATCTAATAGTTCATTTTTTTCTTCGAATTGAGTAACATTGTGTTTCATGTGGGGCTCCCTCAAAACTTTAATTTGATTTGGGATTCCTTTATATGGTAGCCACATATGCGACCAGTCCGAGGCAAACTACCCATTCAGCTTTGCTGACCAATCTCTGCTCAAAACAAGTCCATAAGCTTCTGGTATGTCAGCCACCACAATATCAATGAATTGACACACCTTATCATTTGAAGATAAGCGAACGAGAACATCCTCCATTTCCCCAATTACCTTCGCATTCGTTCTGTCCAACTGAACGACCCTCCAGGTAGATGGTTTAGATTGTCCATTTATCTTTTTGCGGATCGACAGCGGCATGATGTTGACTGATGCCCTCGAGTCTACTAGGCAGTTATGCATGTTGTGGTTGAAAATTTCAAAAGTAAGGAGAAAAGGTGGATTCTTGCTTTTAGGCTTACCTCCCATACTTGCTTCACCAATTTCTTCTTCTTGGGGCTGATTGTCAGTGGGCAGCCTCTCCTCTGATACTTTAAGTGCTTTCAATAGCTTTTCTTTCTTTTGCGGCACATTGCACATTTCAAATAATGAGACGTTTGCCCTTAACTTTTTGATATCCTCCACAATGTCATAATCCATCTTATGTTCTGTGAGATTCGATTTAACATTATTCATTTTTTTTTCATTGGGCTTAGTAGGCATGTTGATCTGTCTAGGATTTTGACTAGTGATGGTAAATTTTGGAATTTTATTAGCTGAGGAGTTTTTTTGAAATTTCTTAACATTCTTTTGAAGTCTCTTAATCTTCAGGAGCATGAGACTGTTTTCCTTAATCAACCCCTGGCTTCTCGTCATTACATTTGTTTCCAAGATGTCCTCGTGTCTTAGATCCTTTTCTTCCTTGGCATCAAACAACGATACACAATTCCATAAAACCATGGCCTCATCCTCCTGTTTGTCTATTGATTTATTGTTGTCTTTCCCTTCTTCATCATTGTCCTCAGTTAATTTGGAATCCAACAGCCGATTCATTACCAACGTCATTGAATTTATCCATTGAGGAAAATTCTTTTCAGAATGGGGTTATTGGTGGAAAGTGCAAAATTTATCCATTCCTACCTCCGTTAAATTCATAGATGCAGGGCTGTGTGGCGGGGGTTGGGATTGATTTTTATCTTCCCTTTTCTTGTAATAAGGCTTATAGAAATTTTGGGCTTCCTTTTACTTTTCCAAGTCTATGATTCTGTTAGAGAGATTCTACATCATCTTTGCCATTCCTTTGAAATCTGGTGATTGCTCCTCTTTATGCTTAGTAAATAACAAATCTTTCCTCCCAACATTTTTTTCTCTTGACCGTTCAGGATAATCCTCGATGCTTTCTTTTTCGGCCTCTACTCTCTCTGCTTCTTCATAAGTCTCTGCTAGCGTAGGTTTGGCCTTCATTTTGGAAAACATGGCCAACTTGGGTCCTAGAGCTGAGGTATAATATTCAATCAGGACTTTATCCAAGGGTTTGTCAGCTTCAAAAAAATTCTTAAGATAGGCTGCGAATCTTTGGGTAAAACTATGCACCTTCTCTTTTCTTTCTTTCTTTAAGGCGCATAGTCCTTTCATGAGAGCTGCATGAGTTTTTTGGGTTGCATACTTACTTCCAAAAATCCTTTCAAAGGTATCCCAGTCTGGGATAGAGTTTGCAGGCAAACCGAGATACCATGATGCTGCTACTCCTTTAAGGGTGTGTGGGAAAAGTCTACAAACTACATCCTCATGTTCCCCATCCCTTAATCCCTCTATTGCCAAATAGAAACTTTGCAAATGGTCATCTACTAACATCTTCTCATTTGGATCAAACTTAGGCAGCATCTTTTCAAAAGCTTGAGGTAAATCATGCAAAGGAGGTGTTAGGTTTAAAGGTGATCTGGCTTTCCAAGCAGGTGGTGGATTTGGTGGGTTGGGTGGCTGATTTGTATTTACACCTGCCATGAGTATGGGTGGAGAGTGAGGTGGTGAATGAATAGGAGAATGAACAGGTGAACAGTAAGGTGTATTTGGGCCCACTTGATTTAAAGGCTGAACCACCTCCTGTAAGGTTGTTTCTACCAGTTCTTCCAAATCTCCAACCAACACTAAGCCTTCCAATATAGGAAGGTCTTTCTTTTTATATTCTCTTCTAGGAAAGTCAGGGATAATCGATAATCCTCCAATATTCTTCACATATGCCCTAGTGTGTCTTCTCAGATCATTAACTACTTCATTATCGACAGAATACAAGTGCTCTTTACCCTTATCTTCAGGAATAGGATTGGGAAACAAACTGCTTTCTGAACTGTCACCGGTGGAATAATCTTGAGAAAACGGGTTTCCTCGGCCAGCCATGCACTGGCGGCCCTCCTTCTAGCGCCAAAAATTGTTGAGGCTTGGAAATTCGCAGGCAACAACAACAAGGGATTCTCCCCAGTCAACGTTCCAAACTAGCCAATGACTGTTTGGTGATGGGAATCCGTCCTGTTTGCGGTCCGGATACCATAGGTCAAGTAACAAAAACAAAGGGTTTTACCGGTTGCGACCCGGTCCACCGTATATATTTTTGTATTTTGTGACTTTAAGTATGATATGTAAGTGCCTATCTAAGATGCAGATTGATAAAGAATTCAAGGAGTGGTCACAATGTGATGCACAGGTTCTTACCTCTCATCTTAGACTCTCTCACATCTAAATCACACACAACTAGAAAAAAAAACACTAACTAAGTTGTCCCTAGGGAGCAATATATTAATTCATGAGTAATGTAATACTGTTCACATGTTAAGATAAATCACAGATAGCTGTTCTTAGAATCAAAACACATAAACATGAATAAAGATATACATGACAAGATAGCTCATCAACCGTTAAACCCTCCATTACTCATAGTGGAAATTATCACAGAATAAACCAGAGAACATTCAGATAAGAACATAGGTTCAGAAAGTTAGAATGCTCTCACAGTTAATGAAACACAGTTGAAAATGAAATAGTTCCCCTTCAACATTGTTCATTTATCACATTCGAACATTCCACATAGCACCTTCTCCAATAGGAAAAAATTGTAATTTTTTATTGTAAAACGAAGTAGTTCCTCTTACAACAAGTGGTTCACAAGTTTCTCCAGGGAAAAAGCCCCCATTCCCTCTAACTTTCCTATCTTTATACAAAAACAGCCAAAACCCTTGTGCTGCCCCTCCCCCCGGGTGACCTTTGGGCTCCCCAAACCGTTTTAATCTCACAGTTTTTTCAGTTTGTGAGTGCTCATGATTCATACAGACGTTACATTTCAGATTTATGACTTATGAGTACTTCATAAAACGAGACCAGCTTGGTAACTGATGAACCTTTCCAAGCCTGGGCCTCTGTTGCTATCCATTCTGCTTTGTCTTTTATTTGTCTTTTTAAAGATCCCGTTGATCTCAGAACATCTCTACCTGTCACTTTTCAGCCAAATTCCTTCTGCTTTGTCCTTCAACTATGTCGTCTTTGCAGCAGTAATGTGAAGAATCTTCTAAGTTCATCTGGAATTTAAAACAAAATTCATCATTAATTCGGACCGCATCTTTTCAACAAACGTAAACCATATTAACAATAAAATTGATCATCAAAATGAGGCCATGTACTATGCTCTCGTCACGAAAACCTTAAAATGATAGAAAATGAAACCTCCGCCGCCCATAAAACAGGGTAAAAAACACATACAGAACATGCGGGAAAAACCTTCACTGGTGCGAAAAATCACTAAAGCATCGGCATGATAGTTTAATTAACAGCCACGATGGTGGGCTTCAGATGGACAATGAGTTCCACGAGACCATTAATTCTATCGGCGTCGGAAAGACTAAATACTAAAGCATCGAGCGGAAAAACTCCCTGTCGACGAACGGGACGACATAAACGTCTGGTGGTTAGTGCGATATGCAGCCACAATGGCGGAAGATGAAAAGACTACGGGCTCTGCGGCAAATAAACATATCGATGAAAACCGTAACAAAAAATC
The DNA here is from genome assembly GCA_001517045.1 of Pseudotsuga menziesii. Classification (NCBI taxonomy): domain Eukaryota; kingdom Viridiplantae; phylum Streptophyta; class Pinopsida; order Pinales; family Pinaceae; genus Pseudotsuga; species Pseudotsuga menziesii. The sequence goes on along the minus strand of LPNX011215628.1, from coordinate 21,192 downwards.
GGCGAGTGGAGCAGTTATATGGTGGACATTTAGTTTGCTCGGGAGTTGCAATGGCGGAAAGCAATTAGACTATGGTTTCTGACTTACAGTCATAAAACTTTCCGATATGGTGCAGAAACATCATGAAAACATTAAGTGTTCAGAAAATATTAAGGTTGTGCAACGGTCTAAAAAAGTTGGTCTCACCTCCAAAACAGTGGCGTCATAGAGATCAAAACACCGACTCAAACTTCAACCAACCTCTGACAACGCACAACAAGTCAAAATAATAACATCACGGCATCGGGAAAGTCAAAGCTATCCGTCAGAACATTCATCGTTCAGCTTCCGTAACAGAGGCTTCGTAGGGAAATATAGCTCCGATGCATTGTTTAAATGACCTTCGATCAACCAAACTAAACAATGTTAAGTTCCAACAGAATTTCGGCTAGGCAGCAATGAAAAAGCTTGTTTCACCTCCGAAACAGCGGCGAAACGAGAAATAGACTTCCGATATCAAAGAAAGAAATTATAGATCAAAGGACAACATTTTCAAACCAAACTTCAAATTCCACAACCCAAAGCAGTTTCAGACATAAGCAATTTTCAAAAAAGCATGAAAATAGTTGACCTCAAAACAATCCAAACTTGTAGCAGAGGGAAAACAAAAGTAGAGTTCATGGATCCAAACGATTCTAGGCAAGATAAAAATTAAGAGGAGGGTCCAAAATTTCAAAAATTTGGGAAAACAGTTTCAGTTGCAATAGATTCATAATTTGAATATCAAGGACAGGCTTTTTTCCTTCTGAAAAAAAAATATGAATCCACCCATATGAAGAGAGAATTGTTGTCGTGAATGTTGAAGATATGAGTGCATATAAATGTCAACCAAGCAAAATCGCTTTGAGAGAACGCAAGTCGTGACTGTGGAAGGTATTTAATTCAAATACGATATTTTTATGAGAGGGTGAGATCACGTTATTAAAGGTCTAATGGTATGATAATTTATGGAGACGCCATGTGTTTAAGTAAAGAAATGTTCTTATAAAAGGTTTTTTTTTCTTCATATTTTCAATGATGTGTATGGTGTGATTTCAAATAGTGATCAGTATAAAGGGGTTCGTTCGTGCAATAAATGCTTAAAAAGGAGGAGCATTTTAATGGAAAAATGTGGTTTAGGGATTGAACCATGGGTAAGAAGGGTTGAAAAAATATAGTAAAAAATGATCTCTTCAAAGGAGAAGCATAGCAGTAGTTGGTTAATGCACTTAATACTTGGAAAAGTAGTGGTGTGATGAAGCGAGCACTTATTGGTTGAAACTATATGTTGTAAATTATTTAATGTTTTTTGTACCTAAGTTTTAATGTATTTTGCATGGTGCATGTTTGGTGATACCTAACACACTAGCACTAATTTTTGGTCCATGTGAAACTTAGCCATAGGAAATTTTGGATTTCCTCAGGTGCTAAAAGCACAAGGTACCCCTCTTATGCACATAGAAGAGATGCTGCATCAAGCTATGGAATGAACCACTTTGGTAGGTAGGAGGGTGTGTCACGTCCCCTCCCCTCTACCGGAGAGAGGACGTGACTAATGCTGCTATCTAATCCAGGGTATTTAAATCGCATGAACATACACATGATAAAATGAAATGCATTGAACTAATACATGCACAGATGCATAAATATTTAACATACAGCGGAAGCATACACATGTTCATAATTTTCATTAAATTAAACAAATACAATGCAAAGATTAACATAAGAGAGACTTATCTTGGAAAGAAGTCCGTCCTACAACTAGCTATGTCGCTGCAACGTTGCACCCAACCATAGGTCAGTGTGCTCCTCAATCTCTCAGCAGCACTGCCACCCTCGAGCTGGGCATGATTCCCACAAGGAATAAGGAACACTAGCAGGCTCACACATAGCCAAGGATACAACAAAACTTAGCCAAGCCAACACAGTTGGGTTTATCAGTCTGCAAAGGAGATGAAAAGGCTAACTACTAAGCTAGTGAACTGCTCAACAGAGCTATGGACACCTACACCAAATCTAGCCTGACTTCTAAACATCTACCCACCCAACACAAGGAAGCATCCCCTTCTCTGCTACAAAGTCCCTTGGGCTATGCCTTCCCTTCCAGTGCTATTAAGGGTGTGGAAAGAAGAAAACCAGCCCCCTAGATCTATCTATGAGGTTCCTTCACACACTAGGTTTATCAAGCTGGTCAGACCCCATTTCCACTCCCAATTCAGTTCAAACCAAAGCATAGATGCATACACAACAAGACACACAATTCTGAGTTGAGGAAAACAGTTTGGGGCAACAAAACGAATTGCCAAGATGGGTGAAAACAACCCCCTAACAACAATTTGATTCCCAAGGAAGTTTTAGCCCTAACGTGGCCAAAACAAACTCAACAATACCTAAGAAATCGTGGATCTCTTCTCCCACTCATTGGCATTACAAAACAAAATGATTTTCAGCTTGGAAATAATGGGGAAATGCAACAAAATCATTGGGGAAGAAACCCAACCATAGATCATTACAAAAACGAATTCCCAGCCCGAGGAAAATAAAGAAACAACTGCCCACATGAGGGAAAACACACACAACAAACCCAAAAACGTGAATGCCACACATAGGAAACTCCCAGTCGCTTGAGAGAGCCCCAACATGGATGAATGATGGTGAGAAAAACGCCTAAGAGCCCCTAACGTGAAGGAGAACACAAAACAGGAAAAATGTGAAGGTTAAACAGCTCCCAAGCTTCCACTACATGAGGAAATGGAGAACGTGGTGTATGGTCAAATGGGCATGCATTTTTGGGTGTTAACTTGCCCCAAAAATCAAAAACGTTTTCCCAAAAATGGGTGTTTCCCCAAATTTGAATTTCTGACTTCCATACCTTGCCCATCCTCATACAATAACTAACCCAACAAATTTTTGGCAAAATTAAATGATTGGTTGAATGAGACAAGAAAGGTGGTTGACAGCTTGATGGGTTCTTTCATTGACAATTGGCTTTTCCCCATTGGCCCCAAAGGTTAAATATCCCCCACCCCTTATCCCTAGGAAATCATGCCCCCATCTCATTATTTGTTGCATTGACATAGCTGGTTGTGGGTTTTTAATTAAATTGCATATTTACATGATGCCAAAATTATAATGTGTCGGCTAGCACGAAATACCACCGGCAACGATTTTAATCGCTGAAACATAAAACGTTAAATCGATGGTGGGGCTTTTGCCTTTAGCTCCACACCATGATTAATTACAATATATACATTATATACATTTTTAATGCAAACGGGGTCAAAACCAAGGTGTTACAGGGTGGCAGGTGTACTCGTATCCTAGCTTGATGTGGAATCAGAGAAGTTGGCGAATATTTGATTAAAGCGGGTAATGTGAGATGGTTTGATCTTAGTTTTGGGACTAAGATTGATGAACCACGTAAGTAAAAATGATTCCTAGATAATTGGTGGTTATAGTGGTTGAGGGCCCATGTATTTCAGTAGATGGATTCCCTTTTATATGGACGTCAATGATGAATTGTTTCTAGGTACACAAATATTGTGGAAGTGCAACACCTGAAAGGAAATTCAAGGCAAGAGAAATGTGAGTTAAAAGAAGCAATGATTATCCCAACGAATACTAGATGTAATAGAAACAGTTAAAAAGAAAAAAAATGGAGATGACAATGTGTAATTTACGTGTAAATGGGGTTCCTGAGTACCCTAGTTGTTTTTGGGGGGGTTGGATATAAAACAATTCCTTAGGTCAATTTTAAAGGGGATTGTTGGGGTTAACCTTGACTCAAGAATGAGCAAGGATGTATGTGGTTTTGGGCACACGGTTTTGGTAACCAGTGGTTTCTTGCTAGTTCTATTTGCATGTAAAGAACCCTTTAAATAGGGTTGCAATCCTCCATTGTAAGTGGCCTGAAAGGTGATATTAGATAACTCAATTAGTCCGGAGCGTCGATTTGGCCATGGATGAATATCTTCATTAGTTGGTTTTTCCATGCATGGGGTTTTCTAGGGTAAATCTTGGTGTTTATGTTATGGTTTCTATTGTGCTTACTTTTATTTGTTTATTTTTCTCTCGAATATTTTATTCCTAACAGGTAGGAATACTAATCGAGGGCTTTGGATTATCAGGGTAGAAAATATGTTGTGAAGATGGAGGAGATAATAGGGATGAGTGGGCGAAAAACTTAGAGAAACTCAAAGGGTGAGGGGCATCGTCGCAATCAAAGCGCATGGGAGAAGCATGTGGATAGGC
>LPNX011215605.1:838225-850763 GCA_001517045.1 Pseudotsuga menziesii | reverse complement strand
TGAATGATACGAGATGATATAAACTTCTATGTGTTGATCAGAATTGACGAACTATAAAAAGATTTGACCATCCTAAATTGATCATTTGTGCAACGTTGCACTTATATGATTCCTAGAATAATTTTTTCTCAATTGTATTGGCATCAACATTCATATATATTACATTGCCTCCCCCATAGAAATATTTTGTCCTCAAAGCTTTATGGAAGGCTCTATGTCTTACTCTGGCTTCTATTGTATTCACATGGTACTCGGTTCTGGATGATGTTATTGTGAATGATACGAGATGATATAAACTTCTATGTGTTGATCAGAATTGACGAACCATAAAACGATCTGACCATCCTAAATTGATCATTTGTGCAACGTTGCGCTTATATGATTCCTAGAATAATTTGTTCTCAATTGTATAGGCATCAACATTCATATATATTACATTGCCTCTCCCTCAGAAATATTTTGTCCTCAAAGCATAATTATGGAAGGCTTTATGTCTTACTTTGGCTTGTATTGTATTCACATGGTACTCGGTTCTGGATGATGTTATTGTGAATGATACGAGATTATATAAACTTCTATGTGTTGATCAAAATTGACGAACTATAAAAAGATCTGACCATCCTAAATTGATCATTTGTGCAACGTTGCGCTTATATGATTCCTAGAATAATTTGTTCTCAATTGTATTGGCATCAACATTCTTTAGACGATAGGTCAGTTGTTTTCCTTATAAGCTATCATGATACTTTGACTGGTTAAAGTGTCCGCTCTTGTGATTGGCATGTCGATAAGGTGCCTTGGTAGCATGGATTTCCCTTATCGTACTTATAGCGTTTTCTTGATTTACTTCCAAAGTTAAATTTTCTTCATGCATTGATTCGGATTTATGCAGGAACGCAATAGAATACACAAATAACCATAGAAACAAATATGCAATGGAAATAACACTTCATTTCATTAATCAAAGAACTAAAACTTGTTTACATACATAATGGAAATAAACTAGCTAGTGCTGGTAGCTTATCTCTGAGAAGAGATGTGGCGGCTACATGCCTCTAAACTCTGTGTTACAATGAGGCTCGAAGGCCTATATATTATTGAGAAACAATGGAAACCCTACACATCCAAAAACCTAACCCGAGGAGGTGAAACACCAGAATGTGGGCTTTGTTGGGTAACTTGGTACATCAATTTCCCGAGGTCATAACTTTGGCATACTACCTCCGTTTGACGCGCATAATACATCGTTAGAAATATCTCTTCAAGGACTACATCCATAAATGACAAATATCAAATTCAGAATGAACTCATATTTTCCTGAGCATTCGATGCCGAAAAAACGTCGTTTAGGGCCTCAAAACGGCTCCAGAAGTTTATGACCCGAAAACTACCAAAAATAGTAAATTGTGCTACAAATAAGGAAACTGGAAAACTGAAAGAAACAATGGTGGGGGTCCAAGTGGAATAGGTGGGTGGCCACCAATATCCTCATGGATCATGCACTGAGGTTGCATTGTTAGTTGATGAACTTATATTATTAAGTATACTTGGAGTTTCCTTCGTTTGTACTCCAACATTAGTATATGTCCTTGACTTTGCATCTTCTTTAGTTGTGATGTGGATTAGATCTTTATTTCACTACAAGAAAAAAGAGATAAGGTGATGACCCTTAAAAAGTCGTCACCAAAGTCATTTATGGTGACGAGCTATGAAACAATGTCGTTATTAGTGATTTTGGTGATAATTATTTCAATCCCGTCACCAAATGTTTTTTTGGTGACGATCTTGCCTATGATGAATTTTAAACAGTCATCGTCGAAGTTACTTATGGTGACATGCTATGAAAAATTGTCGATGAAAGTGATTTTGGTGACAATCTATTAAATCCTATCACCAAATCCATTTTGGTGACGGACCTTGAACGGTCATTGCCAAAGTTGCTTATGGTGATGCGCTATGAAAAAAATGTCGTCATAAGTAGTTTTGGTGACATTTGGTTAAAGTCCAGTCACCAGATCCCTTTTCATAATACCACTATGCACATATTAGAGTTGAATAGCACACACATTAAGAGATCGAGCTTGTATAATATTTTAGCAAACCTTAGCCCACTCTCCGGTCAGTGGGAAATTGTTTCCATAACTATCTCTCATACCCCACGTAAGCATTGCAGGGAGGGGGGGTTTGCTACTTAGGAGGCCCGAAGGCATCAGACTGAACCGCAGAGAACGTGACACTTTTAGATATTGTTATAACTTCAAAAATTATCATTGAAATAAGTTTATGAAATCTACATTTCGGGTGGAACCTCCACCCATATTCAGGAAATCATAGATGAAGTTGCTTAAGATTAGAAAGACATGGGATGAATATATAGTATTAGGGAAGGAGAGCCATTGGAAATTAATAGTAAAATAATGTAAAGAGTGCAGGAGATTTACTTCTTTCCTAAACAAAAAAATAAAAATAAAATAAAATTTTTCTTTCTATTTTAGTTTATTGTTAAGATCCCTCCTCCCCCTCATTCTTAAGTTTTTGACCCCTTTTTCCTCATTTTAAATAAAAAAATTAACCCTCATTCTTTGACTTTTTGACACCTTTTTTCCTCATTTTAATTAATTTTTAACCCCCTTAACCTAAATAATAAATTTAATGTATTATTTTCTTCTCAAATCTCTTGCACTCTTTACATTATTTTACTATTGATTTCCAACAGCTCTCCTTCCCTAATACTATATATTCATCCCAAGTATTTCCAATATTAAGTAGCTTTGTATATCATTCTCTGGCGATGGGTGGAGGGTCCACTCGAAACGTCGGCTTCATAAACTTATTATAGTGAGAATTCTTGAAGTTATAACAATGTCGGACCACTATTAAAATATACACTCTGATACTTTTAGATATGTTTGTTAAAATTCCGTTGCCAATTCTCCTTATGGTGACACTTATGGTGAGGGTTGTTAAAATCCCCTTGGGAATTACCATTTTAGCAACACTTTTGGTGATGATCCTTGAAGGGCCCTCAGTCCAATACTTGGAGGTGAAACATGTAGCCTATGTCGATGAATCAAAGAAGCTTCCTTTGAGATTTGCATGAATATTTATGTCTGGTGATTAACACGATAGATCATAATAGATGTATGTAAGGTCTTGTGGATTAACATGAGGAAGTAACTCTATTTTTTTTCATCTAGTTGTTAATGTTCCCTTGTATCCTTTTTTATGTAACTCCATTGAGAATTTATATTACAATACAAAAAATAAGTAGTACATACACAAGAGTAACAAGGAGTTCACCAGCCTGTCATGGCGTCCTATAGACCCATGACTACTAATACATACAAAGAGACACATAGCCCATACATGGAGTGTCATCCTAAGTCATTCAATGTTCACCTTCCATGCACGGGAATAAAAAAGCAGTTGTGCAAGCTTATGCCAAATACATTTCTAGGATGAAACAGTAAATGAAAAAAGCCTCTCATGGCTTGGAATTGAATAAAATGACAGGCACAAAACTATACTAGACTAACTTGACTATTAACTGCCATAAAAACCAAACCAAACTTTAAAGACGAAATCATAGGAATTCCTTAGAATTACGGGCAGCTTCGACATCTTCGAGTTTCTGTTCTAGGATGGGACATTGGTAGTCCCTCGAGATGGAAGTTGTGTCCATAGATTTTTTTACTAGAAGCGCCTCTATTAATTTGAAAGAGGAAATGCGCATCCATCCACCATGCTCCACCTTCTTCCACTTGCACCCACTCATAGACGCAATGTTTGTTTTTTCGTGAGCAGCAGTAAGGGGTTCTTTAGCCATGAGATTCTCCTGATTATTCTTTGCTTTGGAGATTGACGACGCACTCGGAGAGGAGGAATGGATGGCTGGAGATAGAGAAGGAGAAGGATGAGAGCTAGTGTCTCTGCTAGAGACTTGAAAATGCAAAAAAATATGATCCAACATGGTTTTAACCCTTACTAATTTATGCGACGAGTATAAGCTCGTTGGCCAACCATATGTTGTATAAACAATTCTTCTTCTGAGCCGTCCAATATATTCCTTAGATGGACCGGAACAGAATTGTCACATTCGCTCTTAGAAAAATAATTGTTTCCTATATGTCTAGAGATTCCCCTGCCTCTACTTGCATGCCTGAGAGTAGCACATAGTCTATTGGGCATAGCTGCATCTAGATAATGAGAAATATACCTGGAAACTTGTGTTAAAAAACTTCAAAGATGCACAAGGTAGAGCCATGACTCCCATAGATCAGGGAGAGGGAGCTGCACAACACATTCAAATTTCAATGGAACCAAAGAAATATTTCCGTTGGGCCAATAGAGACACAATCCAAATGCAAAATCTGAAAAACCAAAAAATAGAAACATTCCTTACTAAATTCCTTGAAATAGATTGCCAATGGAGTCGTAGGAATGTTGCCGATAAATATAATTTCCATCGTACTCACCCCTTATCCGTGGAAAGGATAAAGAACCATCCCAAAATTATGAAATACATCGAATTAATGTTGGGGCATTTGAGTTTAAGGTGGGTCACATGGAGGACGGACTGACGGATTTGTGTCACCATCCCTACACACCATATGTGGACCAAAGTCACCTACATCCGGGAAGGTTAAATTGTATCCTTATAAAGGGAAGTTGCTTTCTTTTATTATGTTGCCAAATTTTACTATTTTTGGAATCTATATTTGCCTCTATCCCTGCTCATTGGTATGAATTTGTATTGGATTTGTTTTGCAAGTTTTCAGAACACCTACAGTCAAATTTCTGCATCATTTGCTCCAAATGGGAAGCATTTTATTTGTGCAAGTGAATATTCACATGTTTATATCTGGAATCATGAGGGCCCTCGTGGCTCTGGTGCAAGGCATGAAAAATCATGTTGGTCACATTAACACTTTCTATCATAGGGTGTTTCAGTTGCAATTCCTTGGTTTGGTATGAAACCTCAGCCTGCAAATTGGAATTGATCATCTGTATCTATGTCTGGTTAAAGGAACACTACACCTTCATTGAAGGGAGGTAAGTATGTTGGATTCCAAAATGGTCTTCTTTCAAGATAATCTGGTGAGGGAAAGAATCAGAGACTGCTTTGCATTCATTTTCTCAAGTATTATTTGTGTGGTTCAAATAATTTGGTAGATAGGGATGGCTAAGATGATCTTTTTAGATGTTTGACTTGTATCTCAGTTTAATTCCAGGCATCTTTTATGGCTTTTTCTGCATATGCTGGAAACCCATATAATCTAAATTCAAGTCATTTTTTTTCTCCCATGGCGTGTCGAAAGGATCAGTAACATGGCCTGACTAGAAGCTTCCTCCAACAAGAAAGCAAAGTCGATTAAATATAGCTTCTTCTCATTATGAAATTTTGAAGACTCATCTTGATAATACTAACCAAGGCCATTCTGGATATTCTACAGTTGTGGCATGGGGATTAGTAATAGTCACTTCCCATGGTGGGAGTGAGATCAAATCATTTCAAAATTATGGCTTTCCTGTTCATACTTGAGAGCCTCAATATTTATAATTAAGTGGGAGAGCAAGGAAACTTTACCCTTTTAAATTGTAATTTTAGCATAAATATGCGTTAGTATTGAATGGATTCCCCATCTCAACTAGTGTTTAATTTGCTAGTAGTATGTAAAATTGTCACTCTTTCTAGAAATGAAGGCACATCTTGATGCTTCCAAGCATTCCTTGCTATTTTTATACCATTGTGGGATTCCAAAAATGTGGAGTTGGATAAAGTTGACACTCATTGGTCACAATTTCCCTATTTGTTAGTTATCTTTTTCTTTGAAACTCAAGTAAGTGTATGACATCTACTTGGGACCTCTTATTCCCATTGATATGGTGTCCATTAAGGTAGAAAGAGTGGGGGGCTAATCAATCAATAGTCTGAGTGTGCAACATGCCCTCTTCCCGACACATCCAACCAACTTAGAATGTGTGTTTCATTAGTTCGATCAACTGAACACTTCATTTATTCAGTGGATGTATAGGTTCCCTTGAATTAGGGGTTGTGTCATCCCTATTGCGATGTACTATGTGAGGGACCATTATCCCCTATCTTCCCCAAGTATACAGTGTGTATTACAATATGACTTGTCCTAGAGCCTTTAAGATGTAGACAAAAGTGCAAGCGGTTTCAATTTGTTTAGTTTTGTGAAGATGGATTCCTGCAGCTTACTCCCAGAGTTAGGTGTTCAATTCAATGGCTAATTTAATAGTTAATAGGACCATTTCTTGGCTAAGATATTGAAATTTTCACCTATACAAGTGGTTTCTTACTGTATTCTTGGTTCATCTGCTCACCATGGTCAGAAATCTTATCACTGGTGTTTTTTTATCCTCACCTTTTTATGGTGAGTTTAGTGATGAAGCTATTGCATATGATCCTCCAACACTTTATTGAGATGACTACTATTTTCCTCATTCGCAATGCTCAAAACCTTGAAATGACACTCATACAACACTTATAGGCCAAATATTCCCTTAGAAGGATTGTGTGGTGATATTGATCATGTCCATAGTCCAGAACCCACAAAATCCTCTTTTATTCCCTATGATTGTGGTGTTCTGCTTCATACCATCTACAAGCCCCAAGAACCATTGAAAAGGTGCCAAGAACCATCCAGATTCCATAAAAACTCAAAGTGATTCCCGTATGGCACACATGTGCCAAAAACATGGGTGAAGTGATGATGTGATACGCACAATTGATGCACAAAACATTGTAATGATTCCCATACATCACACATACACCAAATATTCCCTTTATATAACATGTGTAGTACATTGGATCGTGTGCATGGTACATGATCCATAAACGACTATTTTACGACCTGATATGCTATCGTTCCTCCTTTGACAATGTACAAGGTCCTCATAACAATCCTTCCTACATAAAAAATCGCAATTAAGCCATGGTTCTCTGGGCCCTACTTAAATTGGGTATGTGAAATTGAGAGTGGTGTGGGGGTGGAGGGAGAGTGCAGGGGAAGGGTTATTGTTTCTTTAAAAAATTTCCCATTTGGGGTATGGATTAGTGAGTTACTTAATATTGTATTGGTGAATATGACCAACTATTTCCACTTTCAAGGTGGTGAAGTTAGTTGCTACAAAAGACATAATTGAGTGAAATTCATTTTCCCATTATTAGCAGTTTCCATAGGAGTCTCTCAAATTATTATGATGATCCTTCGTCTGTTCACCCAAATAGATCTCAACTTTTAGAGATATTAGATCCATATCTTGAAATTTATGTGAATTTGAATCATCCTGTGAGTTATTTGGGTAATTAATTGGTTTATGAACATTTTTTTAGATGTAAAGGTAAATTGTAGAGGAATTCTACAAAGAACAAAAAATAAATAAGGAAGTGAAGGTATATTTAATATAGGAAGTGAAATTGTGAATTTAAGAAGCGCCGACGGGAGAATTTATTAAATTGAGACAAAATATGAATGTACTGAGCTGCAAAAGACATAATTCAGTAATTATTTACAAAAAGAAAGGAATTACATGAGAAATTTTGAGAATCTTTTGGGCAAAAAGACATTGATGGTAACAACATTGGAAGAGGAACTCCATACACTAGTGTATCAACATAAAAGATTTAAAGATTACAACAAAAGAAAACAAGAATTTGAATCTGTGACATAATAGTCAAAATTTAATCACAAGAAAGCATCACCGATACTAAATTGGAACCAAATCTATTGCTGCAGCTTGTATTGATCATCTCATGATCAACCCTCTCATACGCAATGGAACAGTATTACAGTGGAAAAAAATAGAGGAATAATTCTTTGAGTGACTCTGTATCATTATCTCTGACAAAAATATTACAGGGAAAAAGTATTCATTTGAATCAATAATAAAGACAACAGACTTTTGAATCTATAATTGGCAACATCAAGTGCATGGATCGTACTACAATATATAGCCTTTAAAATCTAAATGGATTTGGTTGAGTCTAAAGTGATTTTTAGTAGACTTTCACCTTATGACTCTTTTACAAAAATTGATTTTTTACATTATACTCTTTTACTGACTCCTTCGCACAATTTTCACTTTGTCATATTAATTGTACTTTAATTTTTGCCTTTGGATGGAGACACCTGTCCTCTCATAGATATTTGAGTTGGAGAAGTTTGTTGAGTTGAAGCAGTTTGCTAAGTTGCATGAGTCTTCACTGGATATGTGTGTGGCGCCACATGTGTATTCATTTTCCCTGTCGGTGGCCTGAAAGATACAGGTGATGGATAACACATGAACTATGCTGACACTGTTTGGTACTATCGACTCCCTAATATAATACCCAGTGTACTTGAGGCTTTCCTTGGATATTGTGGAAAATGAGGTGCAACTAATTTAGAGTCGCTTGTCACTGTTTTCCAGTTGGCATTCTATGAGATTTTACAACATCCAATGAAATTTTTGCATCTGTATCGTTAGTATAAGAAACTAGACCTAGATCCTTTAATAACCTCTTCAAGCTCATCCACATTTGGAACTATGGCTTGAGATTTTAAATTACCTCTTCTTCCGAAATAACACCTTCTAACTACTTTGTGGAAGGTGTTTCATTCCTCTTCTGAGTTAGCCTTTCTTTAAATTCTTCTTTAGCAAGCATTTCCCCATTTCCATCCCATGGATAGGGTATTCCTAACTTGTTTGCTTTCTCAAACATGCTCTTGAAATTTCTTATACCATTATTCAAATTTTGTAAGCTAATCTTTGCTCTTTTCAGGAGGGTTTCCTTGAAAATAATTTGGTTGGAACTTTTATGATTGGAGTCCTACTTGATATCTATAGTTGTTCCAACTGACTCTTAATCCTAATATTTAAGTAATATTTTACTTGCTCGACCAGCTTTGGTATATTCCCTAGTTCGGTTTCTAATCTATTTGTTTCATCCTTGATGGTCTTACATGTATGAAGCTCCTCTTGTATCACTTCAAATTTGTCCCATTCATCCATTATCAACAGATCTACCTTTTCCCACAAGGATTTTTTTGTCCTTTTGATAAATGAATCTCCCTCTATATCCATCTCCATCTTGGCTATTTGACTTTTAAGATCAATTCTTTATTTCTTGAGATCATAGATTTCATATTATTTCTTTGATATTTCCCCTTCTAACTCTACTATGTTTTCCTCTCTATGTTGGACATCACTTTTTAGCTCTTTTATTTGACTATATTTATCAATTTGGTTGTTAGGGGAGTCTTCATCCACGGCATTCACATCAACCACTTCTATCTGCTTCTCTAACTTTGCAGGCTCTCTTGTTTCTAGTTCTTCTCTCATGGGCCGGTTCACTTATTGAGTAGTGTAATATATGCTTTGAGTAACTTATTCATTGAATATAGAAATACTTTGCATTTTTAATGTAGTTATATGTAACTTCAGCTCATTAATTTATTCTTCCTTGTCTTCAGCTAATTTATGGAAGTGAAGCATGTTGATGTATTTGTAACTTCAGAATGTATTCATCTATGTATCTCACGTATTGTAACCCGATGTTTATTCCGGGATGTATCTATTATGTAATTGAGTCATGTTTTCATGCCTCGATGTTTCGATCGGGAGAATCAATAATGTAAACAAGTCATGTCAAGTCATAGTGGGTAACCCTCTGATTGTCTAAGGGTTAAAGTCCCCGCAGTTTCGAGGCACTAGGGTTATTAGACTCTCCTAGTAGAGGTCAGCCCTAGTAGGGTTTTGGTCATGTCGGGATTAGTATAAATAGAGAGCTGGGGTCTCTATTTAGAACACATCACTCACACACTCAAGTGTAGTGCATAGTTGAGGAAGGAGAAGACACTGGGGCTAGACAAGAAGAAGATTACTGCTGTCGGGAGTGCATCTTCCTGTTTTGGGGTTTTAGATATTGTGCTGATTCTATCTTTGAGGAAGTTGCAGGGATTTCTCCATTTATGGTTTCCTCGATGAAAAACACTGTGTTCATTGTCTCTTATGTTTGATTGCTGTACTTGTTGTTCTCTCAGTAAAGATCCTAACATAATGCTAGCTTAATGTTGAAAAACTAACATGGTATCAGAGCTAACCTGAGAAGAAGACACTATGCAGCTGTGGGAACTAGGGATTCCTAATTTGTGGATCTTCCTCCACATATTTTCAGCAAAAGTAAGGCGGAATAACTCTCCTCCTTAGGGCGCATCTTTCTGTCAAAGCATAATTCAATTCTGAGGTTTTTCAGTTTTGGACTTGTCACTACTGTCGAAAATTAGGGATTTTCACAGAAGATGAATTTTTTAGTGAGCCTAGGCCTAGATTGATCTCCTCCCCAAAATCAAAGTTAGGCACAAATTTCAAGGCATTTTGGTGGATAGAACTCCGAAAAAGCAAAACCCTAATTTGCTCCTGAATCAACTCTATAGGATTTCAGCTCAAGTTTCAGATCCGACATCTTGAACCTGGTAAGATCTAAAATATTTTGTATTTCCATTTGAGGTTCTCAGTTAAGATGTCTCATCATACCAAGCTGGATGAAAATCTTGAGGGAGCTGATAACTTTCGTGCCTGGAAGTATAGGATCTCCTTGGTCCTGGAAGAGAATGAGTTAGACTCCTACATCCATGAGGAGGTTCCAGTTCCAGAGGGAGATGAGGAAATGGCCTTACATAAGAAGAAGATGGTTATGTCAAAGAGGATCATTGCTAATTATATCAAGGATCACCTTATCCCACATGTGTCCTCTCTCAAGACACCTAAAGCTATGTTTGATGCCCTGACCAAATTGTTTGAAGGGAAGAACATAAATCGGAAGATGACCCTGAGAAACCAACTGAAGAATGTGAAGATTCAGAATGTAGAAACAATCTAGTCTTACTTCACAAGAGTTTATCAGATCAAAGAGCAACTAGAAGCAGTTGATGAAGAAGTGGAAAATCCAGAGATTGTGATGACTATCTTGAATGGCCTTCCTAGGTCATGGGATTCTTTCATCCAAGGAATCTGTGCTAGAAAGAAGTTAGTCAAGTTCAGCAGACTATGGGAAGAGTGCTCTCAAGAAGAAGCTTGGATAGCAGCTCGAGAAGAGAATATGGGAAGTGAAGACCAAGCTCTCATGGTACACTCCAAGTCTCAGTCCAAGTCAAACAAAAGAAGACCTCATAGCTCCAGATGTAAGCACTCTCACAAAGATAACACTAGAAAAGATGTATCTAGGATCATATGCTATACATGTGATGAAGCAAGACACTATGCAAGGAATTGTCCTAAAAAATAGAAGATAATGAAGAAGAGAAACAAAAGAAGACATCATGCTCATGCTGCAGAGGATGATGAACCATCCAGGAAGAGATCCAGATATGAAAGTGAAGATTCTTCAAGCGATGATGAATATGTTCTGATATCCGCTCTCACAGGTAAAATTACTCATGGAAGTGATGATTGGCTTATAGATAGTGGGGCTTCCAAACATATGACTGGATTCAAGGAATCCTTTGTGAGACTGTCGGAACATGAATCACCTCACAAGGTAAAGCTAGGAGATGACTACCAATATCCAATAAAAGGTAGCGGGGAATCTTCCTATAAATTAGGCTCTGGAAAATATCTAACAATGAAAGAAGTATTGTTTGTGCCAGGACTCAAGAAGAACCTTCTCTCCATATCAGCATTAGATGCAAAAGGAATGAGGGTTGCATTCATAGATGGTCAAGTCATCATGTGGCCAAAAGGAAAGACTATCGATGATGCGGTAGTGATTGGAGAACAAGAAGGAGGATTGTACAAATTAAAGGGCCATCCAGAACAAGCCTTGGTCCATGACACAGTAGAGCCAAGTGAACTTTGGCATAGAAGGCTTGCACATGTGCATTACAGAGCACTACCTATTGCAAGCAAAGCTGCCGAAGGTCTTCCAAAAATCCAAGCAAAACATGATGGGGTCTACAAAGGATGTGTGAAAGGAAAGAATACAAAGAAGACATTTCCAAGCAACGAAAGCAAATCAAAAGGAATCTTGGAAATCATCCACTCTGATGTATGCGGTCCTATGTCATCAAACTCTCGAAGCGGGTATGCATATTATGTTTCTTTTATTGATGACTTTTCTAGGAAGACATGGGTTTACTTCATGAAGAACAAAGATGAAGTATTCATTAAGTTCAAGGAATTCAAAGCCTTGATCGAGAACCATAGTAAAAATAAGATCAAGACCATTCGATCAGATAATGGCGAAGAATTTACTTCAAATGAATTCAAAGAGCTATGCAAAGAATCAGGGATTAAGAGGGAGTTGTCCACTCCTTATAATCCACAACAGAATGGGATTGTAGAACGGAAGAACAAAACTATCATGGAAGCTGCAAAAGCAATGCTTCATGATCAAGACCTTCCTATGCATCTTTGGGTGGAAGCTTCCAGAACAACGGTGTATGTACAGAACCGTACTCCACATAGAGTACTTGAGAACAAGACTCCTGAAGAAGTCTTCTCCGACAAGAAACCAGAAGTTAGCCATCTCAGA
>LPNX011215605.1:674514-830083 GCA_001517045.1 Pseudotsuga menziesii | reverse complement strand
AATTATTATTTTTTATTAAAATGAGTTAAGAAAAAACCTATAATAATAAAAGCATGTAATCAATAAATATATTAATTAGGGTTATAAAGTGGCCATGTTCACAATTTTTGATAAATTGGTCCATAAACAATACCAATACCAACTATTACCAGCTAGTATTGGACGCACTAATCTCCTTGCTCATAGAAAAGAAATTCTAATTTGAGTGGTAAGATATGAAAATAATTTGATATAATTTTTATAAAAAAAGATAATTAATGAAATAAAATAACTTTGTGATATGTTTTTTTCATGTATGGGAATAACTATGTGTAGGTTATTTCATAAGTTGTAATCTAGGGTAATGTACACATAACAACAAATATTTATGAAAGAAAAATAAAATTACTTTTGTGTATGTCATAAGGATAAGTGTAGTGAACCAATCTACTTTAAAGTACAAATATTTAAAATTGTTGGAACACTATAAAGAAATCAACATAGTCTAAAAACTCTATGATTTGGGTTGGAACACGGTTGGAATAGGTGTATTTTTGGCTCGATTTTGATAAAATTTGGTCTGAATTTTTAAAAATCTAGGTTACAGTGGTAAATTTATGGAATTTTGGGTGCTATATGGATTTTTGAGGGTGTTGAATCCATTTCTACCATCAAAATTGCAATTAAAACACACTTTATATTTTGCAAAATAAAAACAATGGATTCCAGGAAAAAAAATGGTCATCCGACCGACATANGTCTTACTCTGGCTTGTATTGTATTCACATGGTACTCGGTTCTGGATGATGTTATTGTGAATGATACGAGATGATATAAACTTCTATGTGTTGATCAGAATTGACGAACCATAAAAAGATCCGACCATCCTAAATTGATCATTTGTGCAACGTTGCGTTTATATGATTCCTAGAATAATTTGTTCTCAATTGTATAGGCATCAACATTCATATATATTACATTGCCTCTCCCTCAGAAATATTTTGTCCTCAAAGCATAATTATGGAAGGCTTTATGTATTACTTTGGCTTGCATTGTATTCACATGGTACTCGGTTCTGGATGATGTTATTGTGAATGATACGAGATGATATAAACTTCTATGTGTTGATCAGAATTGACGAACTATAAAAAGATCTGACCATCCTAAATTGATCATTTGTGCAACGTTGCGCTTATATGATTCCTAGAATAATTTGTTCTCAATTGTATTGGCATCAAAATTCTTTAGACGATAGGTCAGTTGTTTTCCTTATAAGCTATCATGATACTTTGACTAGTTAAAGTGTCCACTCTTGTGATTGGCATGTCGATAAGGTGCCTTGGTAGCATGGATTTCCCTTATCATACTTATAGCGTTTTCTTGATTTACTTCCAAAGTTAAATTTTTGTTCATGCATTCATCCGGATTTATGCAGGAACGCAATAGAATACACAAATAACCATAGAAACAAATATGCAACAGAAATAACACTTCATTTCATTAATCAAAGAACTGAAACTTGTTTACATACATAATGGAAATAAACTAGCTAGTGCTGGTAGCTTATCTCTGAGAAGAGATGTGGCGGCTACATGCCTCTAAACTTTGTGTTACAATGAGGCTCGAAGGCCTATATATTATTGAGAAACAATGGAAACCCTACACATCCAAAAACCTAACCCGAGGAGGTGAAACTCCAGAATGCGGGCCTCGTTGGGTAACTTGGTACATCAATTTGCCGAGGTCGTAACTTTGGCATACTACCTCCGTTTGACGCGCATAATACATCGTTAGAAAGATCTCTGCAAGGACTACATTCATAAATGGCAAATATTAAGTTCAAAATGAACTCATATTTTTTCGAGCATTCGATGCCGAAAAAACGTCGTTTAGGGCCTCAAAACGGCTCTAAAAGTTTATGACCCGAAAACTACCAAAAATAGTAAATTGTGCAACAAATAAGGAAATTGGAAAATTGAAAGAAACAATGGTGGGGGTCCAAGTGGAATACGTGGGTGTCCACCAATATCCTCATGGATCATGCATTGAGGTTGCATTGTTAGTTGATGAACTTATATTATTAAGTATACTTGGAGTTTCCTTCGTTTGTACTCCAACATTAGTATATATGTCCTTGACTTTGCATCTTCTTTAGTTGTGATGTGGATTAGATCTTTATTTCACTACAAGAAAAAAGAGATACGGTGACGACCCTTAAAAATTTGTCACCAAAGTCATTTATGGTGACGAGCTATGAAACAATGTCGTTATTAGTGATTTTGGTGATAATTATTTCAATCCCGTCACCAAATGTTTTTTTGGTGACGATCTTGCCTATGATGAATCTTAAACAGTCATCGTCGAAGTTACTTATGGTGACATGTTATGAAAAATTGTCGATGAAAGTGATTTTGGTGACAATCTATTAAATCCTATCACCAAATCCATTTTGGTGACAGACCTTGAACGACCATTGCCAAAGTTGCTTATGGTGATGCGCTATGAAAAAAATGTCGTCGTAAGTAGTTTTGGTGACATTTGGTTAAAATCCAGTCACCAGATCCCTTTTCATAATACCACTATGCACATATTAGAGTTGAATAGCACACACATTAAGAGATCGAGCTTGTATAATATTTTAGCAAACCTTAGCCCACTCTATGGTCAGTGGGAAATTGTTTCCATAACTATCTCTCATACCCCACGTAAGCATTGCAGGGAGGGGGGGTTTGCTACTTAGGAGGCCTGTAGGCATCAGACTGAATCGCAGAGAACGTGACACTTTTAGATATTGTTATAACTTCAAAAATTATCATTGTAATAAGTTTATGAAATCTACATTTCGGGTGGAACCTCCACCCATCTTCAGGAAATCATAGATGAAGTTGCTTAAGATTAGAAAGACATGGGATGGATATATAGTACTAGGGAAGGAGAGCCATTGGAAATTAATAGTAAAATAATGTAAAGAGTGTAGGAGATTTACTTCTTTCCTAAAAATAAAAATAAAAATAAAATAAAATTTTTCTTTCTATTTTAGTTTATTGTTAAGATCCCTCCTCCCCCTCATTCTTAAGTTTTTGACACCTTTTTCCTCATTTTAAATAAAAAAAATTAACCCTCATTCTTTGACTTTTTGACACCTTTTTTCCTCATTTTAATTAATTTTGAACCCCCTTAACGTAAATAATAAATTTAATGTATTATTTTCTTCTCAAATCTCTTGCACTCTTTACATTATTTTACTATTTATTTCCAACAGCTCTCCTTCCCTAATACTATATATTCATTCCAAGTCTTTCCAATATTAAGTAGCTTTGTATATGATTCTCTGGCGATGGGTGGAGGGTCCACTCGAAACGTCGGCTTCATAAACTTATTACAGTGAGAATTCTTGAAGTTATAACAATGTCGGACCACTATTAAAATATACACTTTGATACTTTTAGATATGTTTGTTAAAATTCCGTTGCCAATTCTCCTTATGGTGACACTTATGGTGAGGGTTGTTAAAATCCCCTTGGGAATTACCATTTTAGCAACAGTTTTGGTGATGATCCTTGAAGGGCCCTTAGTCCAATACTTGGAGGTGAAACATGTAGCCTATGTCGATGAATCAAAGAAGCTTCCTTTGAGATTTGCATGAATATTTATGTCTGGTGATTAACACGATAGATCATAATAGATGTATGTAAGGTCTTGTGGATTAACATGAGGAAGTAACTCTATTTTTTTTCATCTAGTTGTTAATGTTCCCTTGTATCCTTTTTTATGTAACTCCATTGAGAATTTATATTACAATACAAAAAATAAGTAGTACATGCACAAGAGTAACAAGGAGTTCACCAGCCCATCATGGCATCCTATAGACCCGTGACTACTAATACATACAAAGAGACACATAGCCCATACATGGAGTGTCATCCTAAGTCATTCAATGTTCACCTTTCATGCACGGGAATAAAAAAGTAGTTGTGCAAGCTTATGCCCAAATACATTTCTAGGATGAAACAGTAAATGAAAAAAGCCTCTCGTGGCTTGGAATTGAACAAAATGACAGGCACAAAACTATACTAGACTACCTTGACTATTAACTGCCATAAAAACCAAACCAAACTTTAAAGAAGAAATCATAGGAATTCCTCAGAATTACGAGCAACTTCGACATCTTTGAGTTTCTGTTCTAGGATGGGACATTGGTAGTCCCTTGAGATGGAAGTTGTGTCCATATATTTTTTTACTAGAAGTGCCTCTATTAATTTGAAAGAGGAAATGCGCATCCATCCACCATGCTCCACCTTCTTCCACTTGCACCCACTCATAGACGCAATTTTTGTTTTTTCGTGAGCAGCAGTAAGGGTTTCTTTAGCCATGAGATTCTCCTGATTATTATTTTCTTTGGAGATTGACGACGGACTCGGAGAGGAGGAATGGATGGTTGGAGATAGAGAAGGAGAAGGATGAGAGCTAGTGTCTCTTCTAGAGACTTGAAAATGCAAAAATAATATGATCCAACACGGTTTTAACCCTTACTAACTTATGCGACGAGTATAAGCTCGTTGGCCAACCATATGTTGTATAAACAATTCTTCTTCCGAGCCGTCCAATATATTCCTCAGATGGACCGAAACAGAATTGTCACATTCACTCTTAGAAAAATAATTGTTTCCTATATGTCTAGAGATTCCCCTGCCTCTGCTTCCATGCCTGAGAGTAGCACATAGTCTATTGGGCATAGCTGCATCTAGATAATGAGAAACATACCTTGAAACTTGTGTTAAAAAACTTCAAAGATGCACAAGGTAGAGCCATGACTCCCATAGATCAGGGAGAGGGAGCCACACAACACATTCAAATTTGAATGGAACCAAAGAAATATTTCCGTTGGGCCAATGGAGACACAATCCAAATGCAAAATCTGAAAAACCAAAAAATAGAAACATTCCTTACCAAATTCCCTGAAATAGATTGCCAATGGAGTCGTAGGAATGTTGCCGATAAATATAATTTCCATTGTACTCACCCCTTATCCGTGGAAAGGATAAAGAACCATCCCAAAATTATGAAATACATCAAATTAATGTTGGGGCATTCGAGTTTAAGGTGGGTCACATGGAGGATGGACTGACGGATCTGTGTCACCGTCCCTACACACCATATGTGGACCAAAGTCACCTACATCCGGGGAGGTTAAATTGTATCCTTATAAAGGGAAGTTGCTTTCTTTTATTATGTTGCCAAATTTTACTATTTTTGGAATCTATATTTGCCTCTATCCCTGCTCATTGGTATGAATTTGTATTGAATTTGTTTTGCAAGTTTTCAGAACACCTACAATCAAATTTCTGCATCATTTGCTCCAAATGGGAAGCATTTTATTTGTGCAAGTGAATATTCACATGTTTATATCTGGAATCATGAGGGCCCTTGTGGCTCTGGTGCAAGGCATGAAAAATAATGTTGGTCACATTAACACTTTCTATCACATGGTGTTTTAGTTGCAATTCCTTGGTTTGGTATGAAACCTCAGCCTGCAATTTGGAATTGATCACCTGTATCTATGTCTGGTTAAAGGAACATTACACCTTCATTGAAGGGAGGTAAGTATGTTGGATTCCAAAATGGTCTTCTTTCAAGATAATCTGGTGAGGGGAAAGAATCAGAGACTGCTTTGCATTCATTTTCTCAAGTATTATTTGTGTGGTTCAAATAATTTGGTAGATAGGGATGGCTAAGATGATCTTTTTAGATGTTTGACTTGTATGTCAGTTTAATTCCAGGCATCTTTTATGGCTTTTTCTGCATATCCTAGAAACCCATATAATCTAAATTCAAGTCATTTTTTTTCTCCCATGGCATGTCGAAAGGATTAGTAACATGGCCTGACTAGAAGCTTCCTCCAACAAGAAAGCAAAGTCGATTAAATATAGCTTCTTCTCACTATGAAATTTTGAAGACTCATCTTGATAATACTAACCAAGGCCATTCTGGATATTCTACAGTTGTGGCATGGGGATTAGTAATAGTCACTTCCCATGGTGGGAGTGAGATCAAATCATTTCAAAATTATGGCTTTCTTGTTCATACTTGAGAGCCTCAATATTTATAATTAGGTGGGAGAGCAAGGAAACTTTACCCTTTTAAATTGTATTTTTAGCATAAATATGCGTTAGTATTGAATGGATTCCCCATCTCAACTTGTGTTTAATTTGCTGGTAGTATGTAAAATTGTCACTCTTTCTAGAAATGAAGCCACATCTTGATGCTTCCAAGCATTCCCTGCTATTTTTATACCATTGTGGGATTCCAAAAATGTGGAGTTGGATAAAGTTGACACTCATTGGTCACAATTTCCCTATTTGTTAGTTATCTTTTTCTTTGAAACTCAAGTAAGTGTATGACATCTACTTGGGACCTCTTATTCCCACTGATATGGTGTCCATTAAGGTAGAAATAGTGGGGGGCTAATCAATCAATAGTCTGAGTGTGCAACATGCCCTCTTCCCGACACATCCAACCAACTTAGAATGTGTGTTTCATTAGTTCGATCAACTGAATGCTTCATTTATTCAGTGGATTTCTAGGTTCCCTTGAATTAGGGGTTGTGTCATCCCTATTGCGATGTACTATGTGAGGGACCATTAGCTCCTATCTTCCCCAAGTATACAATGTGTATTACAATATGACTTGTCCTTGAGCCTTTAAGATGTAGACAAAAGTGCAAGCGGTTTCCATTTGTTTAGTTTTGTGAAGATGGATTCCTGCAGCTTACTCCCAGAGTTAGGTGTTCAATTCAATGGCTAATTTAATAGTTAATAGGACCATTTCTTGGGTAAGATATTGAAATTTTCACCTATACAAGTGGTTTCTTACTGTATTCTTGGTTCATCTGCTCACCATGGTTAGAAATCTTATCACTGGTGTTTTTTTATCCTCACCTTTTTATGGTGAGTTCAGTGATGAAGCTATTGCATATGATCCTCCAACACTTTATTGAGATGACTACTATTTTCCTCATTCGCAATGCTCAAAACCTTGAAATGACACTCATACAACACTTATAGGCCAAATATTCCCTTAGAAGGATTGTGTGGTGATATTGATCATGTCCATAGTCCATAACCCACAAAATCCTCTTTTATTCCCTACGATTGTGGTGTTCTGCTTCATACCATCTGCAAGCCCCAAGAAGCATCGAAAAGGTGCCAAGAACCATCCAGATTCCATAAAAACTCAAAATGATTCCCATATGGCACACGTGTGCCAAAAACATGGGTGAAGTGATGATGTGATACGCACAATTGATGCACAAAACATTGTAATGATTCCCATACATCACACATACACCAAATATTCCCTTTATATAACATGTGTAGTACTTTGGATCGTGTGCATGGTACATGATCCATAAATGACTATTTTACGCCCTGATATGCTATCATTCCTCCTTTGACAATGTACAAGGTCCTCATAACAATCCTTCCTACATAAAAACTTGCAATTAAGCCATGGTTCTCTGGGCCCTACTTAAATTGGGTATGTGAAATTGAGAGTGGTGTGGGGGTGGAGGGAGAGTGCAGGGGAAGGGTTATTGTTTCTTTGGCAAATTTCCCATTTGGGGTATGGATTAGTGAGTTACTTAATATTGTATTGGTGAATATGACCAAATATTTCCACTTTCAAGGTGGTGAAGTTAGTTGCTACAAAAGACATAATTGAGTGAAATTCGTTTTCCCATTATTAGCAGTTTCCATAGGAGTCAAATTATTATGATGATCCTTCCTCTGTTCACCCAAATAGATCTCAAATTTTAGAGATATTAGATCCATATCTTGAAATTTATGTGAATTTGAATCATCCTGTGAGTTATTTGGGTAATTAACTGGTTTATGAACATTTTTTTAGATGTAAAGGTAAATTGTAGAGGAATTCTACAAAGCACAACAAAAAAATAAGGAAGTGAAGGTATATTTAATATAGGAAGTGAAATTGTGAATTTAAGAAGCGCCGACGGGAGAATTTATTAAATTGAGAAAAAATATGAATGTACTGAGCTGCAAAAGACATAATTCAGTAATTATTTACAAAAAGAAAGGCATTACATGAGAAATTTTGAGAATCTTTTGAGCAAAAAGACATTGATGGTAACAACATTGGAAGAGGAACTCCATACACTAGTGTATCAACATAAAAGATTTAAAGATTACAACAAAAGCAAACAAGAATTTGAATCTGTGACATAACAGTCAAAATTTAATCACAAGAAAGCATCACCGATACTAAATTGGAACCAAATCTGTTGCTGCAGCTTGTATTGATCATCTCATGATCAACCCTCTCATACGCAATGGAATAGTATTACAGTGGAAAAAAATAGAGGAAGAATTCTTTGAGTGACTCTGTATCATTATCTCTGACAAAAATATTACAGGGAAAAAGTATTCATTTGAATCAATAATAAAGACAACAGACTTCTGAATCTATAATTGGCAACATCAAGCGCATGGATCGTACTACAATATATAGCCTTTAAAATTTAACTGAATTTGGTTGAGTCTAAAGTGATTTGTAGTAGACTTTCACCTTATGACTCTTTTACAAAAATTTACTTTTTACATTATACTCTTTTACTGACTCCTTCGCACAGTTTTCACTTTGTCATATTAATTGTACTTTAATTTTTGCCTTTGGATGGAGACACCTGTCCTCTCATAGATATTTGAGTTGGAGAAGTTTGTTGAGTTGAAGCAGTTTGTTGAGTTGCTTGAGTCTTCACTGGATATGTGTGTGGCGCCACATGTGTATTCATTTTCCCTGTCGGTGGCCTGAAAGATAAAGGTGATGGATAACACATGCACTATGCTGACACTGTTTGGTAATATCGACTCCCTAATATAATACCCAGTGTACTTGAGGCTTTCCTTGGATATTGCGGAAAATGAGGTGCAACTAATTTAGAGTAGCTTGTCACTGTTTTCCAGTTGGCATTCTATGAGATTTTACAGCATCCAATGAAATTTTTGCATCTGTATTGTTAGTATAAGAAACTAGACCTAGATCCTTTAATAAGCTCTTCAAGCTCATCCACATTTGGAACTGTGGCTTGAGATTTTAAATTACCTCTTCTTCCGAAATAACACCTTCTAACTACTTTGTGGAAGGTGTTTCATTCCTCTTCTGAGTTAGCCTTTCTTTAAATTCTTATTTAGCAAGCATTTCCCCATTTCCATCCCATGGATAGGGTATTCCTAACTTGTTTGATTTCTCAAACATGCTCTTGAAATTTCTTATACCATTATTCAAATTTTGTAAGCTAATATTTGCTCTTTTCAGGAGGGTTTCCTTGAAAATAATTTGGTTGGAACTTTTATGATTGGATTCCTACTTGATATCTATAGTTGTTCCAACTGACTCTTAATCCTAATATTTAAGTAATATTTTACTTGCTCGACCAGCTTTGGCATATTCCCTAGTTCGGTTTCTAATCTATTTGTTTCATCCTTGATGGTCTTACATGTATGAAGCTCCTCTTGTATCACTTCAAATTTGTCCCATTCATCCATTATCAACTGATCTACCTTTTCCCATAAGGATTTTTTTGTCCTTCTGATAAATGAATCTCCCTCTATATCCATCTCCATCTTGGCTATTTGACTTTTAAGATCAATTCTGTATTTCTTGAGATCATAGATTTCATATTCTTTCTTTGATATTTCCCCTTCTAACTCCACTATGTTTTCCTCTCTATGTTGGACATCACTTTTTAGCTCTTTGATTTGACTATATTTATCAATTTGGTTGTCAGGGGAGTCTTCATCCACGGCATTCACATCAACCACTTCGATCTGCTTCTCTAACTTTTCAGGCTCTCTTGTTTCTAGTTCTTCTCTCATGGGCCGGTTCACTTATTGAGTAGTGTAATATATGCTTTGAGTAACTTATTCATTGAATATAGAAATACTTTGTATTTTTAATGTAGTTATATGTAACTTCAGCTCATTAATTTATTCTTCTTGTCTTCAGTTAATTTATGGAAGTGAAGCATGTTGATGTATTTGTAACTTCAGAATGTATTCATCTATGTATCTCACGTATTGTAACCCGATGTTTATTCCGGGATGTATCTATTATGTAATTGAGTGATGTTGTCATGTCCTGATGTTCCGATCGGGAGAATCAATAATGTAAACAAGTCATGCCAAGTCATAGTGGGTAACCCTCTGATTGTCTAAGGGTTAAAGTTCCCACAGTTCCGAGGCACTAGGGTTATTAGAATCTCCTAGTATAGGTTAGCCCTAGTAGGGTTTTAGTCATGTCCGGATTAGTATAAATAGAGAGATGGGGTCTCTATTTAGAACACATCACTCACACACTCAAGTGTAGCGCATAGTTGAGGAAGGAGAAGACACTGGGGCTAGACAAGAAGAAGATTACTGCTGTAGGGAGTGCATCTTACTGTTTTGGGGTTTTACATCTTGTGCTGATTCTATCTCTGAGGAAGTTGCAGGGCTTTCTCCATTTATGGTTTCCCCGATGAAAAACACTGTGTTCATTGTCTCTTATGTTTGATTGCTGTACTTGTTGTTCTCTCAGTAAAGATCCTAACATAATGCTAGCTTAATGTTGAAAAACTAGCATGGTATCAGAGCTAACCTGAGAAGAAGACACTATGCAGCTGTGGGAACTAGGGATTCCTAGTTTGTGGATCTTCCTCCACATATTTTCAGCAAAAGTAAG
Organism: Pseudotsuga menziesii; assembly: GCA_001517045.1. Classification (NCBI taxonomy): domain Eukaryota; kingdom Viridiplantae; phylum Streptophyta; class Pinopsida; order Pinales; family Pinaceae; genus Pseudotsuga; species Pseudotsuga menziesii. The sequence goes on along the minus strand of LPNX011215605.1, from coordinate 819,367 downwards.
GTGGAATAACTCTCCTCCTTAGGGCGCATCTTTCTGTCAAAGCAGAATTCAATTCTGAGGTTTTTCAGTTTTGGACCTGTCACTACTGTCGAAAATTAGGGCTTTTCACAGAAGAGGAATTTTTCAGTGAGCCTAGGATTGGATTGATCTCCTCCCCAAAATCAAATTTAGGCACAAATTTCAAGGCATTTGGGTGGACAGAACTCCAGAAAAGAAAAACCCTAATTTGCTCCTGAACCAATTCTACAGGATTTTAGCTCAAGTTTCAGATCCGACATCTTGAACCTGGTAAGATCTAAAATATTTTGTATTTCCATTTGAGTTTCTCAGTTAAGATGTCTCATCATACCAAGCTTGATGAAAAGCTTGAGGGAGCTGATAACTTTCGAGCCTGGAAGTATAGGATCTCCTTGGTTCTGGAAAAGAATGAGTTAGACTCCTACATCCATGAGAAGGTTCCAGTTCCAGAGGGAGATGAGGCAAAGGCTTTACATAAGAAGAATATGGTTATGGCAAAGAGGATCATTGCTAATTATATCAAGGATCACCTTATCCCACAGGTTTCCTCTCTCAAGACACCTAAATCTATGTTTGATGCCCTAACCAAATTGTTTGAAGGGAAGAATAGAAACCGGAAGATGACCCTGAGAAACCAACTGAAGAATGTGAAGATTCAGAATGCAGAAAAAATCTAGTCTTACTTCACAAGAGTTTCTCAGATCAAAGAGCAACTAGAAGTAGTTGATGAAGAAGTGGAAAATGCAGAGATTGTGATGACTATCTTGAATGGCCTTCCTAGGTCATGGGATTCTTTCATCCAAGGAATCTGTGCTAGAAAGAAGTTAGTCAAGTTCAGCAGACTATGGGAAGAGTGCTCTCAAGAAGAAGCTCAGATAGCAGCTCGAGAAGAGAAGATGGGAAGTGAAGACCAAGCTCTCATGGTACACTCCAAGTCAAACAAAAGAAGACCTCATAGCTCCAGAGGTAAGCACTCTCACAAAGATAACACTAGAAAATATGTATCTAGGATCATATGCTATACATGTGATCAAGCAGGACACTATGCAAGGAGTTGTACTAACAAACAGAAGATAATGAAGAAGAGCAACAAAAGAAGACATCATGCTCATGCTGCAGAGGATGATGAACCATCTAGGAAGAGATCCAGATATGAAAGTGAAGATTCTTCAAGCGAGGATGAATATGTTCTGATATCTGCTCTCATAGGTAACATTACTCATGGAAGTAATGATTGGCTTATAGATAGTGGGGCTTCCAAACATATGACTGGATTCAAGGAATCCTTTGTGAGACTGTCGGAACATGAATCACCTCACAAGGTAAAGCTAGGAGATGACTACCAATATCCAATAAAAGGTAGTGGGGAGTCTTCCTATAAATTAGACTTTGGAAAATATCTAGCAATGAAAGAAGTATTGTTTGTGCCAGGACTCAAGAAGAACCTTCTCTCCATATCAGCATTAGATGCAAAAGGAATAAGGGTTGCATTCATAGATGGTCAAGTCATCATGTGGCCAAAAGGAAAGACTATCGATGATGCGGTAGTGATTGGAGAACAAGAAGGAGGATTGTACAAATTAAAGGGCCATCCAGAACAAGCCTTGGTCCATGACACAGTAGAGCCAAGTGAACTTTGGCATAGAAGGCTTGCACATGTGCATTACAGAGCACTACCTATTGCAAGCAAAGCTGCCGAAGGTCTTCCAGAAATCCAAGCAAAACATGATGGGGTCTACAAAGGATGTACGAAAGGAAAGAATACAAAGAAGACATTTCCAAGTAGCGAAAGCAAATCAAAAGGAATCTTGGAAATCATCCACTCTGATGTATGTGGTCCTATGTCATCAAACTCTCTAAGCGGATATGCATATCATGTTTCTTTTATTGATGACTTTTCTAGGAAGACATGGTTTTACTTCATGAAGAAAAAAGATGAAGTATTCAGTAAGTTCAAGGAATTCAAAGCCTTGATCGAGAACCATACTAAAAATAAGATCAAGACCATTCGATTAGATAATGGCGAAGAATTTACTTCAAATGAATTCAAAGAGCTATGCAAAGAATCAGGGATTAAGAGGGAGTTGTCCACTTCTTATAATCCACAACAGAATGGGATTGTAGAACGAAAGAACAAAACTATCATGGAAGTTGCAAAAGCAATGCTTCATTATCAAGACCTTCCTATGCATCTTTGGGCGAAAGCTGCCAGAACAACGGTGTATGTACAGAACCATACTCCACATAGAGTACTTGAGAACAAGACTCCTGAAGAAGTCTTCTCCGACAAGAAACCAGAAGTCAACCATCTCAGAATATTCGGCTGTCCTATGTACATCCACATTCCAAAAGAGAAGAGGACTAAATTAGATCCTTCAGGAAAGAAGGGTATATTTGTGGGATACTCTGAAAGCTCGAAGGCTTACAGAATATATTTCCCAAGATACAAGACGATTGACATCAGTAGGGATGTGACATTTGATGAAGACACAGCTTACAACAAATCCATAAAGAGACCTGCTGAGAACCTGAAGAAGCAGAAGCACCCAGAATTCATGATACAACCATGAATGAAGAAACTCAAGAAGAAGATCGAGAATTTAAAGAACCACAAAGACCTGTAAATCCACCTCTGGAGAAGAATCCTCATAAGAGGAAACCTGCTTGGGTACGAGAACTTATCCAAGGTGCAGAAAGATATGGGGCTCTAGAAGAGAATCACAGAGAAAGAAAGAGGACCAGATCCTGTTCCGTGTATGTAGCTTTACTATGTGATTTCATTGATAAATAACCTTCCAGTTATGAAGAAGCGACATAATGGAAAGAATGGAAGGATGCTATGATCTAAGAATACCAATCTATCATGAAGAATGATGTTTGGGATGTTGTCCCAAGACTAGACGTGAAGTTAGTTGTAACTTCAAAATGGATCTACAAGATCAAACATGCTGCAGATGGTAGCATTGAAAAATACAAGGCAAGATTTGTAACTCGGGGTTTCTCTCAGAAGGACGGAATAGACTATGAAGAAACCTTTGCACCTGTAGCCATATACACTTCCATAAGATCAGTACTTGATCTGGCTGCAGTGATGAAATGGAAGATACACCAGATGGATGTCAAGACTACTTTCTTGAATGGTGTAGTGGAAGAGGAAGTGTATGTAGAACAACCACTCGGCTTTGAGACACATGATAGGGAGTCTCATGTGTGCAGATTGAAGAAAGCCCTGTACGGTTTGAAACAGGCACCCAGGACATGGTACTGTAGAATTGATAGCTTTCTATCTAGTTTGGGCTTTACCAAGAGTAAAGCAGATTCCAACCTTTACTACAAGGTTGAAGGTGGCAACCCAGTGATGCTTCTAATATATGTAGATGATCTATTTGTGACAGGTATGGATGGGTTGATTACTGATATGAAGAGAAAGCTTGCTGCCGAGTTCGAGATGAAGGACTTGGGTATGATGCATTATTTTCTAGGTATGGAGGTGTGGCAGAGTGCGGATGGAATCTTCCTTGGACAAGGGAAGTATGCAGTAGAGATCCTGAAGAGGTTTGGGATGATGGACTGCAAGACTATGGCCACACCTATGGCATCGAACCTGAAGCTATTGAGTGATGCTTCACTAGAGTCGGTTGATGCTACGATGTATCGTCAGATGATTGGATCATTGATGTACCTGACGAACATGAGACCAGACATTTGCTTTGCTATCAACACCTTGAGCTAGTTCTTGATAGATCCGAGAAATGTTCACTTGATTGCTGCAAAGCATACTCTGAGGTACCTGAGGGGTACAGTTGATTATGGGCTCAAGTACGATGCGAATCAGAAGATTAACCTAGAGTGTTATGTTGATTCAGATTGGGCAAGCAGTGCCATCGATAGGAAGAGCACTTCAGGGTGTTGCTTCAGTATGGGATCAGGTGTGATCTCTTGGTTTATTAGGAAGCAATCCTATGTGGCACTGAGTATAGCTGAAGCAGAGTATGTCGCAGCTTGTTCAACTAGTTGTGAGGCAGTATGGCTGCGGAAGCTTCTATTTGATTTATTTGATCTCCAGATGGATGCTACTTGTATACATTGTGACAACCAGAGTTGCGTGAAGTTGTCATAGAATCCAGTGTTCCATGACAAGTTGAAGCACATCAAGATCAAGTATCACTATATCAGGGATATGGTGCAGAGAGGAGCAGTGAAGCTCCAGTATGTTGTGACGGAGGAACAGATAGCTGATGTGTTGATGAAGCCATTGCCCAGAGTGAAGTTCGAGTACTTCAGGGAGAAGCTTGGTGTTCTCCAAATCAAGGTTTCCTCCAAGGGAAAGTGATAAGTCCCAAAGCCATTTTGACGAGCAGGTCAGATGTAAGGGTTGAGCCATTCTGTCATGGTGAGAGGATTCAGTTCCTTCCATGTCAGATATGAGTGCTAAGATCCAAAGCCATTCTGATGAGCAGGTCAGATGTAAGGGTTGAGCCATTCTGTCATGGTGAGAGGATTCAGTTCCTTCCATGTCAAATATGAGTGTCGGCCATTCTGTCGAGTAGGAAAGATGTAAGGGCAAATGCCACTCTCTGGGAGAGTGGAGGCACCTGGTCCGTTACCAGGTAGCTCAGTCTGGGACTGGGGGCCATTATGTCATGATGAGAGGATTCAGTTCCTTCCATGTTAGATGTGAGTGCAGGCCATTCTGGTGAGGGTGTAGGACTTGTTTCCTACCAGGTCAGATATAAGGGCAACTGCCATTCTCCCCGAGAATGGAGGCACCTGGTCCATTACCAGGTAGCTCAGTCTGGGACTAGGGGCCATTCTGTCATGGTGAGAGGATTCAGTTCCTTCCAGGTCAGATGTGAGTGCAAGCCTTTCTGGTGATGGTAAGAGGATTTAGTTCCTCCCAGGTTAGATATAAGTGTTAGAACCTTTTCATAGATGTTAGTGATGTGATGTCCTATCATGCTGGTGAATGTGAGTGCTGGGACTTTCTGATGTGATTGTAGGTTACTACATGATTAGATATGAGTGATGGGCGTGCCTTTCTAATGAGTAGGTCAGATGTAAGTGCTGGGCGAAGACCTACCTGATGGATAGGCCTACAACCAACATGAAAGAAGGCTGGATCTATAGAACTTCCTATGACGATATAGCACACATGATGATGACTAGATGAGATCCAGATTGAGCTATGATCCAGATCTATTTATGATGACTCTGAGAGATCCAGATCGAGTGATGATCTAGATCCATCAATGATGATCCAGATCCAGTCCAGTGATGATGATCCAGATTGAGTGATGATCCAGATCCAGTGATGTTGATCCAGATCGAGAGATGATCTAGATCCAGTGATGATGTCCCATGATGATCCAGATCGAGTGATGATCCAGATCCAGTCCAGTGATGATGATCCAGATCGAGAGATGATCCAGATCCAGTGATGATGATCCAGATCGAGAGATGATCCAGATTCGAAGAATGAAGATGACTTGAAGACTCAAAAGACTCGAGATGCATATGACGAGATGATCGAGTTGATACAGAGAAGAAAACCAGTGATGAAAATTGTGTCGAAAGAATACCTTCCTAGTTAAGAGGGAGTGTTGATGTATTTGTAACTTCGGAATGTATTCATCTATGTATCTCATGTATTGTAACCCAATGTTTATTCTGGGATGTATCTATTATGTAATTGAGTCATGTTGTCATGCCCTGATGTTCCGATCAGGAGAATCAATAATGTAAACAAATCATGTCAAGTCATAGTGGGTAACCCTCCGATTGTCTAAGGGTTAAAGTCCCTGTAGATCCGGGGCACTAGGGTTATTAGACTCTCCTAGTAGAGGTCGGCCCTAGTAGGGTTTTAGTCATGTCGAGATTAGTATAAATAGAGATCTGGGGTCTCTATTTAGAACACATCACTCACACACTCAAGTGTAGCGCATAGTCGAGGAAGGAGAAGACACTGGGGCTAGACAAGAAGAAGATTACCGATGTCGAGAGTGCATCTTACTGTTTTGGGGTTTTACATCTTGTGCTAATTCTATCTCTGAGGAAGTTGCGAGGTTTTCTCCATTTATGGTTTCCCCAATGAAAAACACTGTGTTCATTGTCTCTTATGTTTGATTGTTGTACTTGTTGTTCTCTCAGTAAAGATCCTAACATAATGCTAGCTTAATGTTGAAAAAATAACAAAGCATATTTTCATAGTTCTTTTCACTTTCTTCATGTGCCTTCCTTAATTCTAGGGTCTATACTTGTTCGATTGTTGGGATGTTCAATTTCTTCTTAAGGAGAGCTATGTTATTATCTTTTTTCCTTCAAAATAGTTGCAGCGTGTGAGACATCTCTTGGGTTCACACTGAGGGCTAACATATTCTGTTATAAGCTCTTGATAATCACATGTTTAGATTTTATTGTGACTATCTCCACCTTCTTGAGTTCTTTAAATTTCTTCAGGGTTATCCTGAGTTCTCTTTCTTCCTTGACGGGCTACACCACGTCATTGCAGATCATATCGATAGTTTTCTTGAAGAAATCCACTTTGGCTGATTTTTCAAACTCGTTGAAGTCTACTTGGTATTCATTGGATCTATAATCTTTCATGATGGTAGGGTTTAGGACCGTGGGATATACTACAAACCATATTAGGCTGTTATTTTGGTTATAATATTCTTTTAGTAACCTCCTCCCCGATTCTCTTATCTCTTGTCTAGAATCCTTTGTTACTTTCACATTCGTTTCCCTTAAGTCTTTATATTTAGTATGTACATTGGTATGAACATGTATTAGAACTATGGAAGGTGACTATGATGGTGCAATATGGAGCATCCTTGGTTCTGTGAAATTTAGAGTAGGAAAATGTGTGAATTTTACTGCTAGTCCTACTCCTATGTAGGGAAGATGTGGTATCATGTCTATTATCTCTTTGGGAATTTTTACATTTTTGATATCCTGCCACTTCCTCCTCTTCAGTCCTGGATTTCTTTGTTGGGTGCTCTTGGATAATATCATCTACCTCCATCTCTAAAGATATGTCCTAAAATCCTCTTTTGTTTCCAGACTATTGTTCATGGAGCCTTTCTTCTTACATTTTCTTTAGGCCCATCTGAACCTCCTCCCAATTTGCATATTTTCTATGTTCTACCACTCTAGTCTTGGACTAGGTTCATAAGCAGAGTTTTTGATACTGGTTCTCTGTTGTGATATAACCCCATGAGGGTCATAAGCAAAAGCTTCTATTGTTTTTAATTTCATGTGGATTAATAAAATTTCCAAATATTTTTCTGCTTCCAACCTTTTCATTTGAAAGGGACCCATCTCTTAAGGCATAATAGATTTTCAGTGGTGTCTGTAATGCATGAAGTGTCTTTCATCCACTCTGAATCTTTGTTGAGTATAATCCATTGAAAACACCCTAGGAGTGAGGAAATATGGGAGCTTATAGGCATCCTGTTCAAAACCATAGACCCTGATCACTATGCATTTCTCAAAGAGGAACCAATACCTAGTTCTGGTCTCTAGTGTGAATTGAAGATGTTTTTGATTCCCATGGAACATTCTGGGAGGCTTTGAACCATGTATTATGGCGTAAGCTATTTTCATCACTTTATTGGTAAATTTAGAATAATTGGCATTATCATCCCTTCTTAAGAATATTTAAATCCACTTGAATACTGGAAGTTGGTTTCCTTTCTCATCAGTCATCTCAAAATTTAAACCCTTGAAACACACATAATTTTTGTAAACAAACAAGTAAAAGAGAGAGGATGGGTATCTAAAAAAAGAGATGACAGGGAACTCTTCCAACTATTCATGAATGTTTCTGGTTAGGAAACTATAGATGTCATATACGGGGAATGTATTTACAAACATGGGGGTTAGACTCAATAGGAAACCCAAAGTCACTTCATCAACTTGGTTGCCATTCTCATAACTAACAATTATGCAAAACAATGATATGAATTTTTTGGATGCTTGAGAGAATACTACAGTTCCATAAGGTGGGGGCATGTTAGGGAGAGCAAATAGCTTCTCTAAATGTTGCAGGAGAATTTTTTTGTTGTTGGATGGGCTAAGGTTTTGATAGGAGGATGATAGGGCTCTCTCATCAAGCTCTTGTATTTTCAAAAATTCTGTAATATTGAACATTCTATGTAGATTAGGGGCTTCTATATTGCATAAAATGGTAGATGGGTCTGGTGACATAATATCCTTTTTACTAGGGGAATATTGTTTGGAACACAAGAATACAAATTCTAGAAAATACACTAACCGAGGACACACTACTCTGGCAAGGTTAGAACCCAATAGGTGGAATTGGTCTTGTTGAGTACTGGCTTGTGATTCTGCCTCATGTAGTGTGGAATTTAGTTCAGCATTTGTTATTTTGGTATCATATATATATCTACATGTTTATCTACAATATTGTCATCACCAGTAAACAATTTTTTCGATTGTGCAACTTTTGAAAGGTGTGTCGTGTTTGACCGTTACTATGCACTTGAATTCTATCAGACATGTTTGACGGTAGGAGTGAGGGTACACAACTTTGTTTTCTCATGCAAACTACTGGAACAAGAGGAACAATTTTTGCTTGATACTGAACTATGTCTCTCTTTGTGAATTTCAAGAACTCAACTTTTGATAGCTTCTTCAAGTATTTTGTCTTTTGCAGTAGTGGAACTCCTTTTTTACTCTTGAAGAAACTTCTTCATTTGCTTGTATGAGAATTTTTTTTGTAAATTATGAGGAATTGATCATGTATGTACTCCAGTCGATGTTGAATAATGAATTTTATTATTAATGAAAACCAAGTATAAGTACATTTAGATATGACTCTTCATATAACTTCTAAATTAGTAAAAATAATGGTATATGCAATTTTTCTTATGTCCCTTTTCCAATTAAATTTAAAATCATAAATGTTTCAGGATTTGATGTCACTTCAACCATATAAAAAAAAAAGTGAAACTTGACAATTTAAGTATGCCCATGAAAATGGGTTCAACCTACCTTATAATCTCATTTGATTTTTCTACGTGTCTGTTTTTTTATGCAATGGGTAGTGTTTCTTTCACTTCATTTTGTTATACCCATTTGTTTGCAGTGTTTTTCATCCCTTGACTGTAATATATGGACATTTTTCTTCAATCCTTTGACTGCATTGTTTCCCTTGACTGTATGATGGCATCATTTTTTTGTAGTCTCAAAGTATGAATGGACATTGGAAGTTGAAATTGAGTGCATATTAGAGTATGGTATTGTATGTGTGTTTTTTCTTAAATAGTATGTGATCACCGATACCCTCAAACACATAACTTTATTTGTAAACGTTGATTTCATTTGCAGCCTATGGGTTTAGGCACTCTTTTTATAAATTTACATGCAAAAACTAATACCTTTGGATTATGGATTATTAAGGAACATGAGAATAATTGCACGAGAAACTATTGTAACTAATTGGTGAAATAATTATTTGAAAAACATTTATAACTAGTGTGTATGTCAAAAAACTGGTGAATTTACAAGAGTTAGGGTTTCTTGTTTATGTTAAGTCATGGGAAAATGTTATGCATACAACACAATTTATATTTATGGGTTTCAATACTTTCAGTAGAGCACTACTGGACCAAGACAACTACATAAGACAATTATGTAGGCACGCCAATACATAGAATTTATCAAGATCCCAATCGATATTTAAATTTGTTAAAGGAAAAGAACTAAATGGAAAAAAAGTTTAATAAAAATATCTCACACAAACATGGTTGAGAAAATACATTCAAATTCTTTTAGGATGATGCAAACACACACACACACATAGGACTTATGGAAGTTTTATTGAATTATTTATATTATAAAGTCTACATGTTTTCTTCTAAGACCTTTTTCTTGCGTGTTGGATTCCCTAAATCACTATACTTCTAATTAAGACAAAATTTCATTTACTTACATGATGCAAATTGCGCTGCAACCTATGCCACTGATAATTTTATTGTATTTCCACCTTCATCTGTAGGGAAACCCACATGTAAGTGTTGCATTTTTTTTATCCATGTGTATAAATGGGGTTAGATATGGGGGAAATGATGAGTGAAAGGGAAAGGCTCATTCAAATTTAAAGAATCACAATTCTTGTAACACTTGGATGAATGAATAATTCAAATAATAGTTGTTATACTAAACATAGCATTTTTTTCTACACCAATACATTAGGAATGAGGTTGTTCATTACAATCCTTGTGAAATTTCTATATGATTGTTGGTAGTAAGAAATTATACAGCTAAGGATCTAAAGCACAATGTATTCCTACTGAGATAAACAAAAGAGATTTGTAGCAAACTAGTGAAGAAATATCGAACATAATACATATGAAAAAGAACTCAACTAGATAAAATCCATATTGTCTATTATTCACTAAGAAGTGTACAATAACAATAAATCTCCAAAGGAAAAAATAGTGATCCTATAAAGGTATTTGGAATCCACACATGTGGCACGATTAGTTAGACTATATTCCATCTCTAGACAAGAACTCCTAACATATCCTTATCACAAAGACGAAAATAACATCTGAAATGCCTTAAAATTGTTCATTTACAATATTCAATGTCATTGATCAATTCAGTGTCAATGCTCTTCCAAGACAGAAAGTGATTAAGTGCATCCGCTAAATATTCGCACTCATTGCTTCTGCACTTTAGCTTGATTTCATAGTCAGGATCGACCAAAAGTGATTGTGGACACACATAGTAATATCCCTCTCCTAGCGCTTCCCCATGAGGTATAACAAAATTTGGGTCAATGCTTCTTATGTAACTATTGGCGACCTTTACCCCACCATTGAAATAAGTAAGTAAACATTTTATCCCTTCCAATCCTTCTTTTGAAGGTGGCAATGACGATTGACTCTGTCAATAAACAAATTATTGTGAGATCCTTTAAAATAAGAAAATATTAAAGGACATGAAAATAAATAGGCTTAGAACTTACCCATGCTTTCAAGTTACCATTTGGTCCATGATTAAGTTGCCTCGAAGCCAATGGAGTTTGTTTCATCAAAACTTCACTAGGACTTTAGGAAGATTGATATAAAAAAACACGTGTAGGTTATATTGAAATAAGGATTATAACATTGCACTAAACAATAAATAGTTTCAAACATATCATCAAGCTCTTAGATGGTGTACGATCCTTTGCAATTTGTTCCATTGAACATTCAATAGGAATATTTTGGAAACTCTCAGGAAAAATAAACACTTATGAGATGTAATCAAAGAATGAAAAGTAACATTGGACAAAATAAAAGGTAATTTCAAAGATTACATGGATTGGGCCTACTGGATTAATAGGTGACATTTGCAAAGGTCCTTTATTTGATGCAACATATGATAAAATACCACTAGTATTCCTATATAGTAGTTATAATGGGATCAATGTAATAAGAAAAGACAAACACTTAAAATCTCATTATTCAAAGATGACATAAATAAAAAAATTAAATAATCTACACATGCAAAATTCTTACATTATTGGGTTTTGGATCAGCAATGCCATTTTTTTCATCTACTACATGGCATCTTTCCATTTCAACAATTCATCAATACTTGATTCCAATATTCAAATTTCCTTATCTTTTTCTTGAAGTTCCTTATATTTTCTCTCATTTTCCCTTGTGTATTAAGCAATTCCTTCTTGTAGGCACAATATTTTCCAAACAATTTAGTTAGAATGACTCCCAAGTCAACCCCACGTACACCCTCCTCTCGGGCCCCAACACTATAGCAAGGACATTCTAAATTGTTGCATATGCAAGAGACGTTGAATTTGATTGTTCTAATGTGATTTGTTTCTAGAATTGTTAAACATTTCAACCAATTAATATTATAAAAAAATAACATTAAAATAAACAACCTAAATATTGCATACAAGAATAGGTTGAGAACTTACTATTGTCGCTGATATAGATGATGCCATTGGAGTGCCATCCTTCTTTGTATGGCTTTTCACCCACACTTCAACTGTATTTATAGGCCTATAATCTGGATTGCAAGCCTATTTCTAGTCATGACAACCGCAACAGTGTAGATAAGTATAATGCTACCGATGACTACCTTTATAATTGATAATTGTGAACAAAAAATAAAGAATCCATTACAACTTACAAGTTTATGTTCGACCCTAAAGTAACCTCTGCGACCTGAAGTGTGAGTATCTCGTTCTATTGCCCTATTTTCCTTATTTATGTTTTCCTTCTCCTGTAACTCAATAAAAAATGTTGATGATTATAATAAATTTAACTATAAAAGAAAGTATTTAAAATCACATGTCATTTGATTATAATGTGCATATTTCTCTTTCATTTTTACCTTGAATTTAGAGTCAGGTCGTATTCTAACAAATTCAATCCAATCCGTTTCATTTACTCCAACTGGAACATTTTCCATCCTCTCCTCATCTATGATCCATATTTATGTGAGAAGAAATGAAAGAACATATATAGAACCACATATAAATAGATATTGCAAGAAAAACAGAGATACAGTAAACAAATATTCTATTAAATAATGGAAATAGGACAAACTGTAAAATAAAATAGCTAGAATGGTGGTAGCTATCTCAGAGAAGAGATGTGGTTGCTATGCTCATTCGTGCTAAGATGAATAAAAAATGAGGCTGAAAGGACCTATTTATCATAATCATGATGGAAATAACACTAAACAATCGAAACTTAACCATAGAAGATGAACCATCATAAAGTTTGTGGCCCCAAGGGGGTTAGTTGAACAATCAACTTCCTGGGTTCATAACTTTTCCATACGATGTTTGTTTTGGGTGCTCAATATCCCATTGGAAAGGTACGTTCAATCTTTACATGTTTTGATTGGGAAAAATGAATGAAACTGGCAATCATTCACCCCCTAAATCACCAAAAAACATTGTTTAGGGCCTCAAAATGGCTTTGAAAGTTTAGGACCTGACAAACCGTAAAACAAATAACTAGGAAATTGCCAATATGGACAATTATTTTGAGCCAATGGAATAGGTGGGTGGGCACCAATTTCCATATGTATCAATCCTCCCCCGTTAGGAAGCAATGGTCTCCATTGTGTCAAATCCCTCATCATGTGTGGAAATGTGTGTTGAATTGAGCTCCTAGTGCGACATTTGCTGAATTGAAGAGGATTTATTTCTTTGACATCTTTAGAGGGTTGTAATTGCTATTCATGGATGCTATGGAACTATTCAACAATTTTTGTTGTTGTTTTTTCCTTGGTTTGAACCGATGTGAATTTCTTCCTAGAGGATCACCTTGAATGCACAGCCTTGCATCGTAGAGGTACTCGGATAGATGAGGAAACAATGCCTATGTGTTCTTATTACTTCTGCCTAGTAGAGACATCCTATGCAAAGGTTGTGGAGGTATCTGTTATATGATGTTCTACTTCACATGGAATTGTGAAGAGGGGAAATTTTCCAGTGTGGGATATTATATTCCTTCCTTACAATATTGTGGCAGGTGTAGCTATCTCTGGTATCTGATAGATTTTTCCTCCCAAAATGACAATGACACTACGAGGACGTTACTCATATACATCATGACGATTCCACATGTATGGTTTTCCTAAAAGAACATCACATACTCCAAGTGGGGCCACATCACACAGTACCTTATCTTTGAATGGATTGATGCCATATGGTAAGCGAAACTTATGACTAACTTAGATGCATCATCGTTGGATTAGCCAACCGACGGTGTATGGATGCAGGTGTGGTGTTGTTGGTAGCTCCAATATCTTGATGAATTTTGTCGAGATTAGGTTCTTTTCATTGCCACTGTCAACAACAAAATGTAAGGGGGTTCCCTTCACCCACCTATATGAGTGCAAGAGATGCTCATCTTCCTATGACTCTTCAAGTTCCTATGGTTTAGTATGTGTGGTATCAATGACGACACATGGTTATGAATTAATGATCTGATTCCCATGGTCTGAAGCTGGGACATTGGGTTCACAATAAGAATCGAAATTGGGATCTGACTATGAAGCTTTGATCTCGACCACCAATGACTGCTTTGAGTGTCACTCATAAGTTTTTTGCCAGGGGATTTTATGGAACTCACACCACTTCCAAATTTCCTTCTTTGTCTTCTCGTTACCCTTCTTCACTTGTTGTTGGGATTGCTTGTCCTTTCCATGTCTTGTGTTCTACAAGCCAGAGTTTACCTTTCCCAACGTTTGCGCAGGTCGAAAGTCTCACTTGTTCTTTTGCTGAAATTTCTGCTCAATTTTGACAACATACTCATATGCAGATCGGAGTGAAGATATGTCCAATAAGTCCATCTATGTCAATATGTATCGATGTAGGCCACTGCGATATTTTAGCACTAGGTGCTGCTTGGACTCCTTGATACCCAAATTTTTGTGCAAGGTTTGAATTTTTTTGGTGTACTCTGACACCCTTTGGTCCCTCTCTTGATACAATATGGTCCATTTTGTGAACTAGTCATCATAGTCTCCCATGGGGTAATATTGTTCCTTAACAACATCTTTAAAAGAGGCCAATTGGGACTAGCCTCAAACATTCCAGACTCGTCTGATGAGTTTTGTTCACAATAAGTTTCCCACCAATTTTTGACATGGGGGATATCCTTGAGAAGTGCAAAGGTGATATTTTCCTCTCACAAAAATTGTGGACGGAGAAATAACCTTCTAGCATATTCGACCAATTATTTAGGGAATTAACATCGATTTGGACTTCAAATAAAGGAATCACGCGATGGGTTCCTTGAGAAACAACTTAATAGGATATTTTACTACGCCGTATCTCTTTTCTTCTTCCATGGGAGGCCCCCCGAGGAGGTGAGAGTGGTATTCCCAAATGCAACTAGTTCAAGACCCAACTCTCTGTACCCTGACCTTGTCGGGGACATGCAAGGAGAAACAATCAAAGAGAAGATTGCTCTGATACCACTGATCCAGATTTATGTGAGAACGAAATGAAAGAACATATATAGAACCACATATACTTAGATATTGCAAGAAAAACATAGATATAGTAAACACATATTCTATTAAACAATAGAAATAGAACAAACTGTAAAATAAGACAGCTAGAATGGTGGTAGATATATTAGAGAATAGATGTGTCCTCTACGCTCATTCGTGCCAAGATGAATACAAAATGAGGTTGAAAGGGACTGCTTATCTTAATCACAAGGACAAGAACCCTAAACATTTGAAACCTAACCATAGAATATCAACTGTCATAAAGTTTGCGGCCCCAAGGGGGTTAGTTGAATAGTCAACTTCTCGAGTTCAGAACTTTTGCATACAATCTCCATTTTGGGTGCTCAATAGCCCCTTGGAAAGGTCTATTCGAGATTTACATCTTCTGAATGGCCAAAAAAACATCATTTAGGGCCTCAAAACGACCCCGAAAGTTTAGGACCTGAGAAACTGTAAAAAACATAACTATGAAACTGCCAAAATGGACAATTATTTTGAGTCAGTGGAAGAGGTGGGTGGATACTGATATCCATTTGGATCAATCTGTTTGGTATTTCAAATAGTATTTTGTATACAAACGATATCTATAATTTCAAAGGCATTGAGAAATTATTGTATTACACCACTTTTTTGTTGAAGGATCTACTTGGAAGTTGCTCTGTAATAGATAAATAGTTCATTGTTAGACACTAACTATTATTTGAAACCAAATATGTCACACACATGGTCAACATGCATCAACAAAATTAAAAACAAAAAATAATCATTATTTGGTTGATGCTCACATTGATTGCATTCCATGGGTCTTTCTTCAATGCTTTAAGAACTTGTTTCCAATCCCTAAAATTAATTCCTAGAAGTTGTCTTGCAAGGACACCTATACAAAAGGTAAATTTCTCTAACCTTGGAGCAATAGGTTGGCTCCTCTCATTAACTTGAATTTTTGGTAATGCAGTGCTCTCTGGAGGTATTTCTAAAATTACATTTTGTTGGTCCTCTTCCTTTCCTCTTGATATGTGTTTTAATAATATCTTGGTTAGATTCACTTGCCCCTTCCAAAAGATTCTCTTGTTGTACTGATTGCTCCTGTTGAAAACCATGCTCTTGTTGTACTAATGGTTCCTGCTGAAAATTTACCGGAAAAATAAACCATACTAATTTAGACAATAAACATATTGATTCATTAATATAAATTTTTAAAGTACTTTTGCGAAAAATATAAAGTCGTGAAAAGATCATACCTTGCATTGATTCTTCTACCTTTTCCTCAGGACTATCTTCATCATCATTATTGTCACTATTCTGGTAACTAGATTGACATTGTTGAGGGACAATGGAATGTGATGCTATCCTTTGTGGGATTATTTTCCTTATTTTATCTCCTATGGTAAAGTATGTTAATAAAGCTTTGTTGACAATTGTATATTGATATTTTTTTATTACACATTGTTGTTTAAATGTTTACATGAAATTGTGTCACATATATTATCTCCAATTTCTTTATTAGTGCGCCTTACATCTGTGGTTTTAGACACCCTATGTAAAAGTAATATGTTTTTTTACTTTTGATGTCATTGTTCTACCTACAAATATGGATTGCAACAATTGAACAAAGTAAGCTATACAAGTATTGAATAGCAATGAAAGTACAATAATCATTAAAAGTATCTTGAAGTCCAAAACAAAAAGGCGTTATACCTAAACATCCAGATTTGAAAATAAACTACAAAGCAAAACAAAACCCCATGTCTGAGCACATCCTTACCATTTCAAAATTAAGCAAAACTAACAGATTGAATAAAAAACCAACATGCAAAATAATCAAAGATGGTTGCATGATAAAAAAAACTAGCATTCAATAAATATATCACATGGCCTTTCTTCGATGGGGCATACCAAGAGGAACAATCAATGTGTAGGGGAGGCATTGTCTTACATATTATATTAGATACATAGTCGTTAAAGTTAACAATGGGATACAAACCAATATTATCACATGCTATTTATTAATACAGGAACTGCGACAGAAGATCCTCCACAAGGCATAGTGATCCATTATCTTTTTGCATAATAATAGGGCCATCTTTTAAGTGTGACAATGATTATTTAACAGGAATCAAAATCGCGACTCTAAGAAAAATTATCAGCAATGACAATACACAAAAACTAACAGAAACTCGTGGTCTGTTTGGCATGATTATAATCACGTATGATATGGTATGTAGTTGCGATTCAATATTCCATTGAAAGTATTTTTTTGTTTGTTTAATTAGGTTAAGGGAAGTCTCCATTGAAGTCCCTTCAATTGCATTTAAATTAAAATAACCACCAGCGGTTTCCCCTTGTATGCTCATGAAGGTTATGGTTTGCACATATGCAACAAGGGATGATCATGATTGTCTTTTAAACTTTCAAAGCCATCAATGTAATGGCAACTAATCCATCAATTTTTTGCAGGATAGAAGGGACATCTTCAGGACATGCCATCTTTAGCATAGTAGGGCCATTAGAATATACACCTGCCATATTTCTACAGTTGTAATTTTGTACTCTTTTGAGAAATAAAATTACGAATATGAAAAATAAAAAATAAAAAATAAAAAACATGTTTCTTGATAAATTGGGCGAAAAAGCATGGAGCTCAAAAGAATTGCAAGACGAAACAAATGCAACTATAGCTTACCCATCACCACGTCGAGTTTTCATTGCTTCCTCCGTCAAACTAAGATGAATTGTGATGGATACCTTGGAAAGATGGTCCAGCTAGAAGCAAATAATAGTTTTCAAAATAAATCGCACATAATAAAGATAGGTTTTGTTTGCTTATAAACAACAGGGATTACACTAGGATTTGTGAAAAACATCAAAATTGGCGGGAGGTCAAAATCCACACACTGCATTTTTCAAAATATAGATGTAACACTCATAAGATATCCCAGTCTATGTAAGTGTCTCTAATATTTTGTAATTACTAGCACGTATCAATCAAAGGGTATCCCTTGAGAGGCAATTTATTTCCCCTGTCAATTTCGTAAGGATTTCAAACACTAATTTTCTTTATTTTAGATTTCATACTTACTTACCTATTGTCGATGAAGGTCGATAGGAGTTCCAATTACCCTCTCCATGCAATGAAATATGGACCATCGGTGTTGCTAATACTCTAATCATGTCCATTGGCGTACTCCCATTTTTGTCGCATGTCTCTGCATCCTCCAACGAGTATGATCTAAAGCTGGGGGAAGATATGGGTTGTTCGCGCAACATATCTCTTATATGTCCAAACAAAAGTAATCCCTACATGAATGACTATGATATATGTCACCTTAATCTCCATTGTCCCCGCATCCTTCCTCCCACAATGTGTATTTCATGCTCCTTTCCCCACTAATTGCTGCAATCACTAGCCAATTAATCTGTATGACCCGAATCTTCCCTCTAGTGACGATGTCCATTAAATGCATCAATGTGGTACACATGTTGGAATCTTGTGTATTTTGATAAATCCATATCCCTATGAAATTATAGAACTACATCCATAATTACTCGTGATGTAATGATGAAAATGAATTATCATATGAGGAAGGTGGACTTGGAAATTGGAAGCCCCCCTTTGAGGAACAAAAAAAATTATATGAAGTTGGGTCAAAATTGACTTCAATAAATCCTTTCTATGTCAACCTAGTATTCCCATTCCCATAAATGTTGTATTCTAGGATTTTTGGAAATGCCTTAGGAATTTATCCCTCGAGTATTTTAGATGCCAAATTGTTTTATGTTAAAATTTCCTTGCAAAACACATTTGGATAATGAAATGATCTTGAACTCTAGTCTTTGTTGTCTCAAAAGCAATAAATTACACAAGGAACAAATGGGAAAGGGATGTTCTTAATTATTTTATTTAGATAGGGCCCACTTTTAACACTATAAATCTTTCCCTCGAGAAAATATTATATTTTCTAAGGAAAAAGGCTACATAATACCTAATAGGATAAGTTGTCGAGGAAATTATTTGATGTGGGTTGGAACTTAACTTAAGAAGAAATGACACTATCCATAATACATGTTTATGGGAAATGACTAGATAAATTTGATAATGGTTACCTATATGTGATTCCTTATGATTTATGGAAATTGAAAGGTGGAATACATTAGATTTGGTTTCATATCAAAACCTACAATGAAATTATTAACTAAGGATTTATGCATAGTTGCAAAACTAGGAAGTTAATCAAGGCTATTAATACTCCAAATTTTGGTCATTATAGTTGTTAAATACATTACCTTTGAGAGAAAAAAATTTCCAATCAAAAAAATGATTATATCGTAGGTAGAGAAGGTAATGATGTAAAGGGAGTAAGATATATCTCGAAGAAACATTAAAAAGTATATCTAGAATAAACAGTCGAAATGATGATACCTTAGTCTTAGTTGACATGATACTTTAAGTACAGCCAAAAGGTGTAGAATTGTTTGATGCATGATATATTGCTTAATACACAATGTTATTCAACCATATTGTATGAAGCATAACATTGAAGGGAGTGTGCTTAAATTTTCCCAACACTAAATCAAGGGATCTAGTGTAGTACATTATTGTGTTCCAATAATATGGCATAATGGGGTTGTCCTAATGAACAAAGCCTGCTTTTCCTCCTCCTCATTAGCTTCAAGTTACTCAACATGAAATGTAGGAGGCAAATTCAAAAGTAATTTCAACATTTAGCCAAATATATACCACTTTTTTCCATGCTCCAAGTCATTCCCACTTGAGTACACTTGCACGCTAGTAAGCAAGAAACACGTTTCTCAACCCATTTCTAATAGTGATTGTAATAATTAAAAGGGATTCCAAATTTGTTATTTCCTACATAAAAACATCCCAGGATAAGATTAGTCCTTTACCATATACAATAGTGAATGCACACAATGTCCAATANTGGGGGGGGGGGGGGGGGGGGGGGGGGGGGGGGGGTGATTGGGAAGAAGAAGGATACTCTATGTATTAAAATAGATAACAACAAATATAGATAATTTGTTGTAGTACCTCCTTCACCAATTCTTGGGTTACTCCAATATAGGACATTTACTAGAGATCAATCTTCTATTGCTTCTCCAGCTTGAAGGGAAAGGATAATTCATCGAATTACGGTCTTGACTCATTATAGGAAAGACAATAATAGGTTCCTAATAAAAAATGGGATGTAAAAACCCTAGTTCATTGGTTCACAATTCCTACGACATAAGGGCACGATACTATTGTGGCGCCCCTTCCCAACCATAATTGCCTAAACTAATACTTGCATAATATGGACAAGGTGGCTGGTATATTGGGTCTCAACTGTGTCCAGGCATACATTCTATGTCAAAAACCTATTAATATTGAATGCACGATTAATGAAACTCTTTATATTTTTTGAAATTTTTTCAATGTCCCCAGTTGTTGCTTTAAGGAAACATGCAGGGCCTAGCCAATTGTTGGAGGGAAAATCATGGGACACAAGAAATATTGAGTTTTTTTAGAATTAAATCCAGTTCCTTCAATGGTTTAGAGGGATAAATTCATATCTCGGGAAGTGGTCAACTTGATGCCCCCTGAGGTCAAAATAATAAATAAGGGATAACACACATTTAAAGGAAAAATATTTTGATGAATGGACAAAGGCAAACAATACTATAGCTATATCGATAAAGGGAGTCTCAATGGTTGTTCTTATGGTGTTGATTTCCTCTTTAAACATGCACCTACAATAAAGTAGTTGACATTATCATTGTTTAGGGTTAACAATTCCCTCAACAAGCTAAAGGAATACTCATTTACTTTCCGAACCTGCTTCTTTGTTATCTAAGATTTGAATCTACGATAGGTATAATCTATTGTGTGTTTATGTTGTGCATTCTCTTTTACATTGCCTACTGGAATTTGAGGTTTTACAATTTTTTTTTTTATAATTTTGAATCGCACCAACGTCCTATATAGAATGAAGGTACCATGATTTGTGTCCCATGTTCCAATTTAAAGTGTCAATTTTGAATTTTAATTAAGTGGTCAAATTCCCCGGAAGGAAACATGCACTAGATCTTCATCTAGTCATTATAAAGATTTTGCAATAGTTTCGTATATATCCACACATTTGATGTTTCAATATGTGCAGGTTTATGTTTGTTTGTGGGAAATAAATATGGATCTACTCCATTCACACTAAGTATGTATTGTTTTGTTTTTGTTGTATGCTTGGAATGACTCTCTACAAATGGAGCATCAAAGTTTGATGGATCAAATTACACCTTCTAGAGCATACTAAGAATGGAAGTGTACTTGCAGTCTCTTGGAGTTGATATTTGGAAATTTGTTAAGAATGGATATAAATTTCCGAAGACCCTACCAGTTGAGGCAGTAGAAAAAAGACAGTATGAATGCAATGCAATGGATATGAAAGCAATACTATGCGGTTTAGTAGACTTAGAGTTCACCAAGGTTATGCAGTGTACATATTCTATAAAAGAAATGTGGGATAAGGTACTTAATGACATCAATGAAGGAGATGAGAAGGTTAAGAAGGAAAAGATACAAACCTATTTAGGACAGTTTGAAACTCTAAAGATGAGGTAAGAATAAAACATTGGCAAGATGATTTTCTTCGTGTGGAAAATATGATTCCTAATGCTATTAAAGGTATTTGAGCATAAATTTTTGAAGAAGTAGTCATACAAAAGGTATTGATATCCTTTCCAACTAAGTTTTAATCCAACGTACCAGTTCTAGAAGACATAAGAGATCACTTGGATAAATTAACAATGGATGAACTAGTTCATGGGATTTTTATTGCATATGAAATGATGCTATTTTAAAAGGAGAGTCCTTCTAGAAAGGAATCATCCTTTAAAGCCTTTAAAAATACAAAGAGAAACAAGTATTGAGCCACCATTGAGCAAAGTAATTATACTTCATTTGATGAAATAGATGATGAAGAAGCTAACGTTCCGAAGAAATTCAAGAAGGATTGTGTCTAATATAGAGGAAAGTTCCCTTTAAAGTGTTTTGAAAGAAGGAGAATGCACAAAGGAAGAAATTCTAAATATAAGAAGTTTTTAAATAGATAAGGAGTCTGTACTCCATGCCAGGGGACAACAATTCATCTGATGAAGATGGCAATGAGGATTATCCAAAAGAAATGTTCTTCATGGAAATTGAAGAAGATTTGGAAAATGGAGATTTTAGAAGAAGAAGAATTAGTTGAAATAAATTTTGAGGGAGAGATTATAAGTTCCATGGAAGAACTAAATAAATCAAGAAAGAAGAATAAGAAATTAAAGGAGCAATTATTGAAGTATGAAGAACAAGTAGAAGAAGATAGAATATATAGTAGAAGAAAATACGGCAGGGAAGATAAAAGAGAAATAAGAAACGTGTAATAAGTTGGAGACTGAAGATATATCTTTAAGAAAGGAACTACAAATTAGAGTAATTACTCATTTAAGCTATCAAAAAAAGTTTAAACTCTTGGGTTCATGGGATTTTTCCCATTTTAGGATTAAGTCTCATGATTGGTGTTGGGATTATTAATTAATCCTCCCTTTGACCAACATAGTCTAATTGTATTTTCCTATCTTAGGAGATTATTGTCACTTCACTAGTGCATGAGGAATTCACTTGAGGACCACCTAACACTCAATGCACCAGTCTGCATGCGTTTAGGAGCTCTAGGGACCAATCCTTATAATTTAGGAACCCACTATGAGTGCCACCAATAGTCTTCAGCAATTGACCCTAGTAGGTATTCAGTTATGTTCAGTTATGATTTGATTCTCGTCAGTTAGTTCACTCTCAGTCATCCTAGCTCAGTCATCCTAGAGCCACTTTGCATGATTTGAGGAAAGTATGGCGCTTTTTCTCACTTAACTAAATTAGTTAATTGGATGTGAACTGTTTCAGTGATCTTGAATTGCATTAGTGATCTCTAGTGGTGATTTTCCCACAATGAGTTAGCTTTGAAGTTAGTCCAAGTTGGTATATTCAAATCCTATATTAGGAATTCAAATTCTCCTATTTGTAAAACCATTGTATTCCATATAATATATTGATTAATGGATGTAATGTAATTCTTCCAATTATTGGTCTCATGTGTGTTTAATTTGCCATGAATTATTGATCAGTCTTTATTGAAATATTCTCTCTCTTATACAACCTTATTTTCTCATTGAATTCATGCAAACCTAAATATCCTATGGTTCATTAAATTTAACATGGTATCATAGTAGGAATTTAGGCCAGCTTCAAAGCTCAAAAACTTCCATTGATGCACAAGAAGCAATTGGGTTCCACATAAATCCTGGTATTCTTGCCTTGCTCCCTCTAGATTATGTCCATAGAAGTATATCCAGGTGTGATGCACCCAGAGAAAGTGCACATGTCGAAGTGGAGAGTGTTTAAATTGGTTTGATTTCGAATTGAAGAGTTTTTTTAGTGTTGTTTCAGGTTAATTGAATATTTTCTAAAGAATTAAATGTTTCTTGAAGCTGTAAGATGGAGAATTCAACACCTTTGACACCCAGAATCCTCACACCCTTCAATTATATTGATTGGAGGGTAATATGCAAATAGTCATGCACAACAAGGGTCTATATAGGGTCACTATAGGCAGAGAGGTCGAACCCCAACATCCTCTTGAAAATTTGAATCATCTAAACAAGCTAGATGAAGCATTTGGCTTCATGTGCATCCACATCTCCAGGGAGATACTCTTCCATATTGATGGACTAATAACTCCAAAAGAAGTATGGGAGAAGCTCATATCCTTGTTTGGAAAGCATGACGATTTGAGGGTCCATATTCTAGAGAATGAGTTGATAGCACTACAACCCATCAAATTAAAAAATACACAACATTTTTTCTCAAAATGCAAACCTCTTATCATGTAATGCAAGTAGTGCGGATTGAGAATAAGGATGAGAAATTGGTGCTCTCCATTATAAGAAAAATTGGCCCAGAATTCTCATAGTTTGTATCCACCTTTCTTTCCGGGATACTGACAACTCCTCATTGGCGAATGCCATCCCTTGATGCATTCACAAAATCTCTAATACAGGAATAAGACAAGCTGATACAGATAGGATCCCTTAGAGCCTCCCCAAATCAAGTTCTCTTGGATGGTGATACAAAGAATGTGTAAGAAAGGAGGAAGCAAAAAGGAAAGGAGAAGAGGAACACTGAATTTGAACCTAAAGAAGAGTTTGATCCTACATATGAAGCCTCGTCCTCTAAGAAGGACAAACATTGGATGTTTTACAGGGAAAGTGCTCCTACTGTAAGAAAGGAAACCATACAGAGAAAGGTTGTATGAAGAAGATCATAAATCAAATTTCAAGACTCCTTGAGCAGCACAATATTGCCCTCCTTGAAGGCGTAAGGAAGGCTGACTCTAGAGACACAACGGAATATCATGAGAGATGCCATACACTGAAGGATGGTTTTTCAAAATATCACGTTTTCCTCATTGATTTAGGAGCCTCCAATCACATGGTTGCATCCAAAATATCATTATCTTCATTACAACTTATTGATGGTCCAAGTATTCACATGGGTTATGACACTCAGATCCATACTAAAGGAAAGGGTTCAATCAAGTTAGAGCATGGAGTGTTCAAGAATGTACTCTATGTGCCCTCCTTGATAGAAAATTTGTTGTCTATATACTAGATGACTCATACAAGCTTACTAAAGCGAGTTATATTTGGTCCTAAATCAATAGAGATCTCATATATCTCAAATGGGAATATGATAGTGAAAGGTGTTGCAAACCATGCCTCCAAGGCATATGAATTTTGACACTTTCTGCCATACTCATATCTAGTGCCATCTCAGCTTCCGTTTGAAAGGGAAGGTAAATTCATCCTACCTAAACCTTTTGCATATGATAATGTTTCCATTAATGTTTCATATTCAGAATCTGAAGAAAAGTAACAAGTTGAATCAGTTTATGGAATTGAAGATGAATTTCAATCGAATCCAGATCCAGATCCAGCCCCTACTCCCAATCCTAGGCCTAAATGTGCTCAAAAGGTTATTGAGGTAGTTGGGAACATAACTAGAGAGTCATATGACATGAGGAGAAAAAGATATTAGTTTCAAAAAGAGATCCTTGGCCTATGTCAAGCAAATTCACTTCTTCTGGAGAGGTTCCACAAACTCCCAGAGAGATGCTACATGATGGTAAGGCCTGATCAATAATTTTTCTCATTGAAGAGCAAATTGGATCTTGTCACTCTTCCTCCAGAAAGAAGAGACAATGAAACATGTATTTTCCTACCTTTCATCGGATTGGAAGAAGGTGGAGAGGTTCATATGCACAGTACCAAGAAACTAGTGCACATAAGAAGCATCACACTGTATTACTGCTCCACAGAGATGTCGATTGCAGAAATATTTTCATAAGTTTTTACTTGATTAAGAAATTTTTTCTCTTTGTATGAAATATTGATCCTAGTTTTTCCTACTTATTTTGAGGGGGTGGCTTCCCATGAGTTTTTTGTTAGAATATTATAAACCCACTCCGTACTTAGGATAAAAATAATTAATCCTTTCTAGTTAATTTCCTATATTCTAAACTAGGTAGTTGGCCTCCACTTGCACCACTTTGTCAATACTTGCCATATTTACTCCAGGAGATCCTTTATAATGATTGTGGTTTTATTCTGACAACTTTATTGACTGCCCATATTAGTAACTATGCCTTCCTGACTTTTCTTCCTTTAGACAACATTATTCCTACTTTTCAGCGGATAAGGGAAAGCTAGTCAAACTTAGAAACTGGCATATTTTTTGACCAACTCATCCTCCATGATTTTATCTCCAGATTCCATTATTAGAAATATTTTCCATCACTCATCATCACTCACTCATGATTTAGCCAATTCGTGAGCTCCTTGACAGATTTGGAAAGTGTTTTAGTAAGCCTGTTTTATGAGCTAACATGAGTTGTCTCCTAGAAAATCTATTTTCCTTTATAAGGATGTATTACCAATGTAATAATCAATCAATTATGATTCTTCACTTCTCTTGTGTTCAATCTCATTATTCCTCTCTCTATTTTTCTTGTGCACGCTTTTGAGAAATATCTTGTAGTTAGATTCGTATCTTGTGTTTCCACATGGTATCGGAGCCTCAGTTTCTACATGGTATCAGATCTATCACGTTATCAATATATTCAATCTATCATAGTTTAAGAAGTGCATCAAGCATCCAGTCCTTCTCTGAAGAAAAGCTTGAATTAATCTTACAAGTATTTCTTCTAGTTTATTTTGTGCAAATTGCAGAGAGTATCTCTAGGAGCACAATAACAACTAAGCATGGACTCCTCTTCAGCTATGATCCTGACTACTTACAAATATCATGAATGTAAGGCCAATATTGGCATTATGTTGCACAGTAACAGTCTCTACATAGTTTCTATGGCTTTAGAGAATGAGCCAAATGTTGTTGTTGAGAAAGCTAAGTGGCATAATTGAATGGATGGATCCTATGGGTTGCTTTGTCTCTCTATTTCTCCTTATCTTATTTTTCATCTTGATGGTTTGACCACTCCAAACCAAGTATAGAACAAACTTGAGCTCTCTTTGGAGTACAAGATGAGATAAGAGCACATCAATTGGACAATGAGTTAATATCATTGAGTCCAAGTTGTTTTGATTCCACTGAAGAGTTCTTCACCAAATTCAAGTCACTTGTTATTTTTCTCAATCAATGTGGGACTGAGAATAAGGAAGATCAATTGATTATTTTCATCCGTTCCAAATTGGGTCCTGAATACTCAATTTTTTTGTTATCTTTTCATGCTACTAGGATTATTATTTCGAATTGGAAAATGCCTTCTTTGAGTACATTCTTGATTCACTTGCAAAAGAGAAAGCCAAATTTATTCAGATGGGGACTCTTAAAATATCCAAAGGAAAATATCATTCTCTTATAGTTCAAGGAATCAAGAATACAAATTCAAAAAAAAAATAGAGAAATATAAGAAGCCAAAGTCAGATAAAGAAGATGAAGGTTCAAAACCTACTGATGAAGGTTCAAATTCCATGAAGAAAGTCAAGAAGAAATGGAGCTCATCCAAGTGTTCTTATTACAGCAAGGTATTTCATTATGAGAAGAAATGTTTCAAGAATAATATGGACATCATGTCTCAGTTTCTTGAGAAGCATAACATCAATGTACGAGATGAACTAGTAATGCTTGATGAATCCTCAGAACATTGTAACAATGCGCAGTCCCAAGGTAATATCAACTATGGCTTGAGTTCTAGAGTCAAATACTTTTATTATTTCTATGATATAGGTTCATTTTATGATATATAATAATAATAAATATCAGTGTATTCCTTTGATAAATCACCGAGTCAGTCCACTATATTCATCTCCCAATACTTGTGTTTTTTCACTAGATCTTGACTTGTCTTTATCCAACTCTTTCTCACTCAATTTAAATGATACTGAATATAATTCAGAAGTATTTTTTTAATATTATAGGAATGTTATGAAATTATCCATACCCCTTACCCATCCTTTGAATACTCCCAAGACTATACAAACCCCAAGTTCACTAGTTGATTCCTTATTAGATTCTTATACAATGTTACTTATTTATGTTTGTTTCAAGTCTTGTCTATTTTTCACTAGTTGGTTATTTATGACATTATTCATATTTGGAATTATGTTATACATGTTTTGATCTGATATAAACATCCATGGTTCATATCTCAAGCCCATATACCATTCATATTTACTCATCCATCGGTTTTACCCAGTTGCTCAACCTTTTTCTACTATAGCCCTATATACTCATGGAGACACTATAATTTTGGTCTTTGATGCTCCATATGATACTATTTCTGATATTTATGAGTCTTTTCATACTTATTTCATAATTGTAAAGATGCTACAGCAGTTTGAAAGGAAAATACATGGTTCATTTCACCATTTTGCAGTTATACAAGGAACTAATTATATTGATTTTTTTGCTCTTTGGGAAGGAGTATGGACAGATCTATTTTCCTTTATTGATTATGTTTTCAACTTAGAATATGTTTTCATAAAGAATAATTCAGATAATTCTCCTTCATCATCATATGGTAGGATAAAACGAGCCTATCCACTAGTTTTTTTCAGATATTACACTCTAGCGCATGATTAGAGAGTTCACAACTTCTTCATCAAATTCTTCAAGAAGCAGTTCAATCAAGTCATTCAAGTGAATAAAAATACATAATTAAGACATGTTTTCCATATTGTTCCTTGCCCTTTCTTGAGGGAGGATTTTCCCCATGTGGTTTTTCCTCTTTCCTCAGTTCTCTGGACAAAAATAATAGTAAAGGGTGACCATAACCTCGTTGTTGGGCCCTATATACATCTATATTTCTTATATATTTTTAGATACTCCATCATAAAGTTAGATTTAAAGGGGTGTGTTAGAATATTATAAACCCACTCCATACTTAGGATAAAAATAATTAATCATTTCTGGTTAATTTCCTATATTCTAGACTAGGTAGTTGGCCTCCACTTGCACCACTTGGTCAATACTTGTCATATTTACCCCAAGAATGCCTTTATACCGATTCTAGTTAGATTCTACCAACTTTATTGACTTCCCAGATTAGTAATTGTTCATTCCTGTATTTTCTGCCTTTAGACATATTTATTCTTGCTTTTCAATGGATAAGGGAAAGCTGAGTCAAACTTAGAAATTGGCATATTTTATGACTAACGTATCCTCCATGATTTTCTCTCCAGATTCCATGATTAACAAGATTTTCCATCACTCATGATTTAGCTAATTCGAGAGCTCCTTGATATATTTGGAAAGTGCTTTAGTCACCTATGCGGGTTTATAATATTTAGTAATCCTACTTGATGAGCTAGCATGAGTTGTCACGTATCAACTCTATT
Source organism: Pseudotsuga menziesii (assembly GCA_001517045.1). Lineage (NCBI taxonomy): Eukaryota > Viridiplantae > Streptophyta > Pinopsida > Pinales > Pinaceae > Pseudotsuga > Pseudotsuga menziesii. Next base: position 790,396 of record LPNX011215605.1, on the reverse strand, counting down.
TTCCTTTATAAGGATGTATTACCAATGTAATAATCAATCAATTATCATTCTTCACTTCTCTTGTGTTCAGTCTCATTATTCCTCTCTCCATTTTTCAGATGCATGCTTGTAAGAAATATCTTGAAGCTAGATCCTTATCTTGTGTTTCTACATGGATTTAGAGCCTCAATTTCTACAATTTTCCCCATTTCCTCGATTGTTAAGCAGACATTTTTGCATTTAGATTGTATGGGTGACATTTGGTCTTAGTTTCTAGGACCTAGGTTGTCTAAGTTAGGATTAAGGGGGTTGTTGGCACTATTAATTAGTCCTCCCTTTGACCAACATAGTATAATTGTATTTTCCTATCTTGGGAGATTATTGTCACTTCACTAGAGCATGGGGGAATCACTTGAGGGACACCTAACACTCAATGCACCATTTTTCATGAGTTTAGGAGTTCCATGGACCAATCCCTATAATTTAGGAACCCACTCTGAGTGCCACTAGCGGTCTTTAGCAGTTGACCCTAGTAGGTATTCAGTTATGTTTAGTTATGCCCCAATTCCCGTCAGTTAGATCACTCCCAGTCATCCTAGTACCACTTTACATTATTTGAGGAAAGTAGGGCGCCTTTGCTCACCTAACTCAATCAATTAAATGGTTGTGAATTGTTTCAGTGATCCAGAGTTGAATTAGTGAGCTCTAGTGGTGATTTTCCCACACTGAGTTAGATTTGGAGCCAGTCCAGGTTGGTAGACTCGAATCCTACCTTAGGCATTCAAATTCTCCTATTTGTAACACCATTGTATTGCATACAATATACTAATTAATGGATGTAATGTAATTCTTCCAATTATTGGTCTCATGTGTGTTTAATTTTCCATGAATTATTGATCAGTCTTTATGGAATTCTTCTCTCTCTTATGTATCCTTATTTTCTCATTGAATTCATGCAATCCTAAATATATTATGCTTCATTGTTGGGATTATTAATTAATCCTCCCTTAAGATAACATAGTCTAATTATATTTTCTTATCTTAGGATATTATTGTCACTTCACTAGTGCATGTGGGACTCACCTGAGGGCCACCTAACACTCAATGCGCCATTCTAAATGAGTTTAGGAGCTTCAAGGATCAATCCATATAATTTAGAAACCCACTCTGAGTGCCACCAGCAGTCTTCAGCAGTTGACCCTAGTAGGTATTTAGTTATGCTCTGATTCCCATCAACTACATCACTCTCAGTCATTCTAGTGCTACTTTTCATGATTTGAGGGAAGTAGGTTGCCTTTGCTCACCTAACTTAATCAGTTAGCTGATTGTGAACTATTTCAGTGATCCAGAGTTGCATTAGTCAACTCTAGTGGTGATTTTCCCACACTGATTTAGCTCTGGAGTCAATCCAGGTTGGTAGATTCGAATCCTATCTTAGGCATTCAAATTCTCCTATTTGTAACACTATTTTATTGCATACAATATACACATTAATGGATGTAATGCAATTCTTCCAGTTATTGGTCTGATGTGTGTTTAATTTTCCATGAATTATTGATCAGTATTTATTGAATTCTTCTCTCTCTTCTACAACCTTCTTTTCTCATTGACTTCATGCAGGCCTGAAGATCCTATGCTTCATTAAATTTAACACTTGAAGACTTTGCTTTACCAATATATCTTCTCAAACAAGTTCTTGAACAAATGGCGTTGATCTACACTAAATATTCTCTTAGCTTTCTCCCTTTCCTGATATTCCAGTTTCAAAAGTCTGAGTATCAATCATGTTTTGTATGACCAGAGTACATGAATTGGATTCCCTAATGGACTAGGACATGTGAGGAATATGTTTGCGGGAATTATAGCCTTTACTCCATAGACTAGATGAAATAAAGGTAAGGTACCTAGATAATGATGTCTTGGGTGTAAATTTTTCTACCCAAAGCATGTTTGGTAAGGCTTTGACGCGCTAGTTCCTTTGATTATCCACTCTAGTTTTCTTAAGAATTTATATTAGGTTTTTATTTGTGGGCTCTTGTAAAACCCTCTGGTTTAGACCCTATACGTGTACTTATTATTATTTTGATCTTGTGACATTATGTCATGAGGTGTTGAGATTATGGTTTGCACATTATATTAATTATATTATTATTATTAAATAATAAAACAAATTAGTTGATATTGATCGATGCCACATAAAAGAGTATGAGGAACCATGATGTTACGAGAAAGGGGAAGTGGGGAAGTGTGATCCTAAGTGTTTGTGTCTATGTTGGTGGACCCTCTTGACTTATGCACACTCTTATGATGTGTTTCTACTTGATTTGATTATTCCAGAATGGTTTTTATTAAAATTGGAGTCACTCTTTCTCTCTCCTAGTGTGCCCCCATGAGTGCCACTTAGTGTTGTCACTCGTGAAAGTTGTAACTCCTCCTTAATGGTTTTCTATTATGGGAAAGTAACTCCTCTTGGGAAATTATTAAGAAACAATGAAATTGGTAACTAGCTTCAAAACAGTGAAATTGTTTTGCCTCCTAACATACATGTAACTAGAAACTAGCTTTTAAACAGTAGCTAGATTTCTCCCTTTCTTGATCTTCCAGTTTCAAAAGTATCTAGTGAAACTGTGAGAAGTCTCTACTGAAAATGTGAAAGTATATAGTGAAACTATGAGAAGTATCTACTAGAACTGTGAAAGTATATAGTGAAATGATGAGAAGTCTCTAGTGAAATTGTGAGGAGCCTCTGGAGCTTTCTCCCTTTCTTGATGTTTCAGTTTCAAAATTCTGAGTATCAATCATGTTTTGTATGACTAGACAATTGGCTTCTGTAGTGGACTAGGCTACTGTGATACACAAGGTTAGGAATATGTGTGAGGGATCTATAGCCTTTACTCCATAGACTAGCTGAAATAAAGGTAAGGTATCTAGTTAAGGATGTGTTGGGTGTTACTTTGTCTACCCAAAGGGTGTTTGGTAAGGCTTTGTGCTAGTTCCTTTGATGATCCACTATAGTTTTCTTAAGAATTCAGATTAGGATTTTCTTAGTGGGATATAAAACACCACACTATTGAGGTTTTTAGCATACAATGTACCTTAATATATGTTCCCAAAGCAAATTTGGTTAATTTTAAGGACGAAAAAATACCAAGTATTATTGAAAACTAGAGAACTAGGAACATTGAACCTGGTAATTATACTTTGGGATTCTAATAAGAATATAATAACTTGTTTTTATTGAAAACCATCCGAGGAACCACTTATGTCCATATAGTGAAATCATCCATTACTGTTAAGATTGAACTTACAATGTTGAGAGTAGTTGGGATTGATTTCCTCTATAATGTCTAGACCTCATTTTTTAAATGGACTTTCCACCAAAACCATCCAGAGTGGGAAAAATGGATTGGTTTATCTTCTTGCGGCTCTCTAGTAGGTGGGAAATTATATGGCATAAGAGTGTGCACCTTTAATTAACAAAAAAGAACTATATTATTATAGATTTTAACACAAAACACATGTAATAAAATGACTATAAATCAACATATTAGATTATTTTAAATAAATTGGATATAAATCAAAATATTAGATTATTTTAAATCAAATCACTATAAATCAACATAGTAGATGGTTTTAAAACCATGGCGGGGAATATAAGAAATATTAGTATTCTTACGCACTTGTCATGAACTTTATGTAAACTTGGGTGCAACCTGGAGATCGATAGAAACAAAAAGAGTCCACTTGCAACCTGGAGATCGATACAGAGAGAGTCCACCTGTAATCAGATGCCTGGATCCTTTCCCACTAGTCATGAATTGAGTTTCATCTACTAATCTCAGAACATGCACAAATTTTCCTCCTGACCAACTCCTGGGGTACTCTCCTTCCCCATATGAATATAGACAATCCACATGCATACCCATCAACAACTAGGGAAAAGTCATCTATAGAGGTAGTTTCACTAGCTTATATAGTTGGTTCAATTGAATAAGCAACAACTAGAGCATATACTAGGGAAATATATGAAAATGCAATAGAGGCAAGGTAGAGACAAAGGAAAAATAATTTTTTCATGGGAGAAGCAGAGACAAGAGCATAGGCCAAAGGAAGATCCAAGTCTACGACAAGCAGTTCAAATTATTTGGCTTAACATGCCCTTCTTTTTTGTGTTAACTAGGGTATTTGGATTAACATGCAAATTTTGTTTTTATTGAAGTTTTCAATCCTCTAATATGAAACATATCTCTGTGTTTTGCTTATCTAAATGTTGAGTTCTTGAGCCTTCACACTTCTACTGAAGCTGCAAATTTCCATTTTTGTTGCAACCTTCTTGTTGTTAAGAAGACTCGCTAATTTTGCTCATACATCTTCACTCTTTATTTCTCCTTTGTATGAATTTGGTTTGGGGTCACTTTTTGTTGATGCTTTTCTGTTTATTCTTTGCTTCATTCCTCAATTTATATCCTCAATGTTTGCAATTATGTGCTAACAACGGTCTCAACATTTTTATAAGTATATGGTGTATGTTAGGTGTATCATGTAGTTATACTTATAAGAATCAAAGCATAAAATATGTAATGCATATGGTGTATGCTAAGTGTATCATTTAGTTATACTTCTAAGCAATAGAACCTATCTATCCTAGTGTTCATCCAAAAATGAATTGCATCACATTGTGAGCATAACTCCAGTTAGTGGAAATGTTATGTATAGTGATTATTATTACCTTCGTACGTGGGAAACTTGGGGAATATTTTGATGCAGAGTGTGCTTTCATGATTTTATCCCCAACCTTGTAAATCTTAAGTTGTGATGTCTCCATTGCAGAGTTTGAGTCAACAAAGATTTAGTCCTCATTGTGGAGAAGCAGTTTAATAACATTGAGTGTTGATATTTCAGCTATTGCAAGGCTTATATTTGGTTGTGTATCAAAGGGTCCTACAAAAGAGTAATTATGTACCAAACAATTTCATCATACTTATCTTGTATTCTAATTTTTAGGCCCTACCCTTGCAAACCAATTTTGTTTGCTTCCTTCCACCTCTGATTCAACTAACTTTTGCTAGTTATTTGTACGTATAATTTCAAAGTAGCTTGGATCTTATTCTCAAATGGACAAAATAAGTGGGATGAAATTGAAAAATAGGTACAATTTGTATCATTGATTCTTCATTGTAATATAGCAAAACTATTTTAATTGTAACTAGTAATCATTTAAATTGGCATGTCTTGAAAACTGGTTATGTATAGAACATTAAAAGAATATGTTGGGCACTCTATATGCAAGTTAATTAAAGCCAACATACAAAATGTTCAATATGAATTGTCAACCCAGGAAAATATTTTTATTGCAAAGATAATTTACACTGTATGTGCTTAAACACTAAGTAGCTGATGTTGTGAATAAACTATCCTATCTTCCTGTTCAGCCCAATTCTTCCCATGATTAACTTAATCTAATTTACCTTCTTAAGAATGCAAAACCACAAATACCTTCTTACAACCTTAATCTAGAAAGAAAATATTCAAAAAATAAACATCTAGATTTACTTTTGCAGAAAGTTAAATCCTAAATTACCAAGCCATCTGAAGATCCATTATAACTATCTTAATCCAACTTGATTTAAAAATCAGAAATGAACTCAACAATTATAACTGTGAATGGACTGAATTAGCAAAACTCAAGAAAGGAAACAATTGAAAGAAACTAGGGGTGAGCTCGGCCTTACAACTATCACACAAGTGCATAAAGAAAATTAGTCTACACAGTCGACTGTCACACCACTTTGATGCAGCTCACAAGAAACGCAATTACTGATCGATTGAGGAAACACATAATAAATCATTATTGTTGCAGCTATTATAAAAGAATACATCTACTGTAACATCCACACCACATGACAGAGAGTGACAAATACCTAATTAACTCGACAATATTTGTAGGAAGGCAGGCCCAACCTTCAAACAAAGACGCCGAAAACTACCACAAGTTAAAACACAGAAATCAGAGGAATCCTGCTCCTTGTATTAGATGATGGAATGAAAGTACAGTCTCTGTCACAACTTATACAATATGATCAATTATCTTCCAACCCTTGTCTCTACATACTCCCTGATATTTATACATTAATCTTCATAACTTCTACCCACTAATATCGGCAGCCATGAAGATCTACGATCTTCAGGCTGCCCTATTACAATGCACTGTTACAGCTGTGGTGAAACAGAAGAAAAGAATATAGGAAGTTTGTTGCATGAACCGATAATGAAATAACATAACCAAAACAAGAATTACTCCATCAGTTGCAGCTACCCTTGAATAATGGCGCGCTGCTGAACTGAATCTGTTACAACCTTAGCTGTTGTAGCCTATGTAGGATGAGGATCTTTGATTGCATTTAACCTACAAAGATAGAGTCCGTGGGCACAGTTGGAAATAGATATTCGTTAATTCTAGAATTCACTTGACCTGATGCACCTATATCGTTCATGATTTGAACAATCTTCATAAAACCAACTTATTAGCATAATTCAAGAGGTAAAGTCCTGTTTATTACAATCATAAGTATTAATAAGATAAAACAATAAGTAATCATACCTATGAGGAATTGGGGCTTTGATGAAGGAAAAACATCTATTAGGTGCATGAAAATAGGGTAAGATGAGGCAAAAAGAGTATATCAAGTGTGGTAAAAAAGGGGTCATTTCTGGGCCCAACATCTCCCCCCAACTGTCCTGTTGCATGTCCTTATGCAACAATATCCATTAGTCCAAATATGAATCAGGACTTGTACTTTGTTCATGGAGAGAGGAAAATTTATAAGGGAGCTCAGGTGATCCCTGTGTTTCTAGAAATCCATTGTAGGCAACCCAATATCTCCAGCACTGCTCTTCTTCTGCCTTTGTCAAAAAGAAATCTTCCCTGTATGGTTTTGTTGGCCACCAGATAAGAGGAAATTTGAACTTGAGTCCCAGCCAATTAGATCCACACTTCCTTATATAGACCACATATCCTTTGACCCTTGAAAGAGGATGTTTAAAATTCCTGAAACAGAAAGGGTCCCTATTCTGCAATGATAAAGGGGAAGCCTGCCATCTATGTTTACTTCCTTCTAAGGATGATTGTAGCTGCATGGTAATTTGGCCAACACACCTGGAGATGACCCTTTCTTGAAGTCCAACTATCTGTTGGGTCTTGATGGAAGATGTAAGCCTTTGTTGCTATAGAGCAAGGAGAAGGCAAGGGGATTGAGGCTCACTTCGAACCCAAAGATTAGTGTTGGCCTCATTGTGAGAGTAGGTCTGGAAAGATATTTTCCACTGCACATGATTGCTAACAAAGGAGGAAAAATAACTTAGCTGAACATCTCCAAGGTAAGGGGCAGGGTTCAAATGGTGGTCCAAGGGACAAGCCATTTCATGTAGGTAAAGTTCACAGAGCAGGTTCTGCTCAACGAAATTACTTTCCATAAAAGTCTCCAAAAACTAGGCTGAGGTTGCCACTTCATAAGGTCTCCCCTCATTTACTGCTTTCAATTTAAACCAAATAAATTGTTCAAACAAAAATACAGGGTAAGAAGGAGATCGCACTCTGGTGCTTAACAATTCTTGGGAAAGAGTATACAACTGGTCCTTCTCCACTTGCATAGATTTGAACTTTTTTAGCTCCTTCAATTTTTTCTGTATCTCTTCCCATCATAGTTTCTAGAACATTAACTCTTTTGCCCATTCATCCCTCAATTATCTGATAGTATTTTCATGATCAATGAGGGGGATCATTCCTTCTTGATACTTATCCACTTGCCTCTTCCATTTCTTCACTTCCATTTTTGACAGTGAGAGTTCTTTGATCAGCCCCTGGATTCTTTTCTCTCCTACATTTTCCTCATCATCAGAGTCCATATTGACAAATTTCTAGGAAAATTGAGTGCATACCTTGCCATCCGATGTTTCAACTTAAACATTCTTCACTGGGAGTGTAATAGATTCTTCCTTCAAGGTTTCAATGGTCTCTGCCTACATAGGAAATTCTGCTACCACCCCTGGAGATGCTGGTTCTTGTGTAACAACATCTTCTTTTTGAAGCTCCCCTTCTTCAGCTCTAGACTGTATGGGTACTTCTGCCATTAATTCTGAGGATGTTGGTTCTTGTGTGACAACATCCTTTTCTTGAAATTCTCCTTCATCAGCTTCAACATTCAATTGTGAAGAGGTTGGTTCTTTTGTAACAACTTCTTCATGAGTTTCAACTTCCACATCTTCCTGAGTCTCAGCTACCACTACTTGGATTTCAGCCGTGGATTTGACAGGGGGCTGCAGGACTACTGGGTCTTGTGTATCAGCATCCTGTCCCCCTATTTCTTCATGCTACTGGAATTTCTCTTGAGTTTCTTCCATATCCCCTGAAATATAAGATTGTTCCCCAAATACCTCGGTGTCCCCTGATGACTATGACTGCATCTGTTCATCTTCTCCCAGCTCCACATCAGGGATTAACTCTATCTCAAGATCAGTTGTTCTTAGTTGAGATGGAGCTTCAGCAAGGATTTCTGAGGATGTTGGTCCTTGTGTAGCAACATCCTGATTGACTTCATCTTCCTGTTGTTGGGGCTCCTCCACTAGATCTATATCTTGAGATGGTTCAAGTGCCACAGTAAAAAATTCTAAGTCCTGATTGACTTCATCTTTTTGTTGTTGGGGCTCCTCCACTCGCTCTGTATCCTGAGATGGTTCTAGTGTCACAATAAAAAATTCTAAGTTTGGATCAGGAATTATCTCAATATCTGGTTCAATTGCTTCTTTTTTAATTGAAGGTTCAACACTTTTTTTTGAAGGTGCTGGTTCTTGTGTGACAGCATTCTAATTGGCTTCAATATACCCCTTATTAGTCTGATCCATCGATTCTGATGAATGAGGCTATAATTGCTCAGCTTCTTCCAATTCCATATCAAGGATCGACCCTATTTCTGGTTCATCTTCTCTCCTTAATTATGTATTAGGTGCTTCTTGTCCTTCTTCAACTGCTGGTGCAGGTTTATGAGTCTCAAATGCACACACTATAACTGTATACCTTGATTGACTAAAAATATTCCCACATGCAGGGAAGACTACTTTCTCCACTTCTTCGTCCTCCTTAGCAAGAGATGATTCTTCCAACTAGTTTGCAGCTTCTACTAGTGTGTGCAACCTTCTCTCTACTTGTTTCTTACATACCTCCTTCCAATTTTCCAGTTCCTTCCGAAGAAATTGCACTTCCTCCTTCAGTAACCCGTTTCCATACAAAATCCCCTCAAGTTGAGGTTCTTCTTCCACAGGTTCCTATGGAGCATTGTCTGTCCTTGGTCTCAAAATGGGAAATTCAATGTTTGCCTCAATATCTGCCCATTTTTCTTGCGCTGCTTCAACTACTGTGACTGAACTCGTTCTCCTTCTCCTTGCTGGTCGAGATGGTTGTGTTTCTTCTCTTGACCTCTTCTCTTCCTTCGGGGTACAAGGGTTTCCAACCTTGCAGTAGACATAGAGGGAATATTACCTATTTCAGCATCCTCTCTTTCCTCTACCATCTTTTATTCTTCTTCTATTAAAGTTCCCCTCCATTCAAGAGAGGATTTGATGGTGAGGAATTATGTATTTTTTTATGTAACCACAGCTCCCACAGCTTCAGCTTCAGCTGTCGCAGCATCCAATGCTGCTCCATCTTCAGCTTCCGCTACTAGAGCTCCCAAATTCTCTATCTCCTCTCTAGGGTTTGCTACTGCAACATCTTTCGCTGATTCTTCCTCTTCTTCTGATTTTGTCTCAGCTCCCCCCAACTAAATTGGAGGGATTTCGATCCTCCAGTTGGACATTCAACATAAGTATAGGTGCCCTTACTTCCCTGATGGGAATATCAGGCAAAGGTATAGGTGCTTGGGCTATTTGAGGTTGGCCAGTAAATTGCTCCCATGTTTTTGCAGGTTTTCTACGGTGTTGTAGCTGCGATAGGACAGAAAAGTAGGCAAATTTTGCAGTGTTGCAGCTACGAAACAGGAAAGATAGGCAGGGTTTCTACGGTGTTGCAGCTGCGACAGGACGGAAAAATAGGCAAATTTTGCAGTGTTGCAGCTGCGCCAAGCTGTTCATCATTCAAATTTTCTTCTGTAGGGAGCTCTTCTAGAAAACATAAAATTACGCAGGGGCTCATGGTTGTCAAGCCCAGTCATAACCATTGCTCCTTGAATAAATTCCTGCACAAATTCTAAAAAAAAAATCAAGTGTAAAGGGAAAAAGAAAAACGAACTAAGCATTAGTTTATTTATGTACAAAAATTTTGTGTAGAAATTGCAGCGACTTTCTAAAGATTGACAGGGACAGAGAAAGATTCTTTCCCTTGCTCCAACTGGTATCCTAGATCAGCTGTAAGCTGTGAAACAAATGCGTCCCTCGAAATTGGTTTATGATACAGTCGTAGCCTGTGACCGTTAGCGAATAATGGTGCTTGATTCTCATCGATGGTGACCAGGTAGACTGTTCCGTTGTCAAATACTCTATCAATTAGATATGGACCTAACCATCTTGTGTGTAGCTTACATTTAAAGTCCCTTTTGAATCTTGAATCATATAACAGCGCCCAGTCTCCCTCACAAAAGACCCGCTTCTTGATGAACCCGTCATGCCAATTGGATCTCAGTTGCTCAATTAATGTTGTCTGATCCACATCAGCTATGCATTTTTCCTCAAGTTCATTCAATTGATTCAATCTATGGTTTCAGTTACATCTCGGTTCACTTCCATGGCTGTCTTTAAGGTTTTGATTTCGAATTCAATGGGAAAGACAACACTTTTGCCATACACCAAGTAATAAGGGGAGTAACCTCTAGTATTGCGCCATGTGGTACGACACGCCCACAGTGCTTCAGGAAGTCTGTCAACCCAGTATCTGTGATGGCTCTTGACTATTTTGGTGAGGATAGCTTCAATAACTTTATTGGTACTTTCCACCTGGCCATTGGCCTGGGGGTGGTACGGTGAAGTTATCATATGCTGAATATGGTACTTCTGTAGCAAAGTTTCGAATTTGTGTGCCACAAATTGTGGTCCTCCATCTCTGATTACTTCCTTGGGTATTCCAAAATGAGTAAATATTTCTCCATACATGAAATCTATTACAACCTAGTCATTGTCCTTCGCCAAAGCCACAACCTCTACCCATTTTGTCATATAGTCAGTGCAAACTAGAATGTAAGCTTTCTAGTTTGAATGAGGATTTATAGGCCCAACAAAATCTACGGCCCATCTATCAAAAGGTTCTACCACCAACTGTGGTAAAAGAGGCATTTCATCCAATCTATTAGGTTGGCCCATTCTTTCACAACTGTCACAAGATTGGACATATTTCTTGGCATCCCTGAAAACTGTAGGCCAATAATAACCCATTCTTAGCACCTTATGACCTATTCTTTTGGCTGGAAAATGTCCCCCAGATGGCTCATCATGACAGGCCTTCAAGATATGGAAGACTTCATCCTCCCTTACATGTCTCCAGATATCAAGATCAGGACCTGTGTAGAAAAGATGTCCATCTATCTAGCAATACCTGGCACTTTGTTGAATAATATTCCTTTTCTCTCTTTTGGACAAGTGTGCCAGAAGCTTCCCTATAGCCAAGTAGTTAGCAACATCTGCATACCAAGGGTAATGAGTTGAAACTGCAAACAAGTGTTCATCTAGGAAAGAATCCTCAACTGGTAGGCTGTTATCACTGTTAGTAAAACGAGATAAATAATCAGCAACAACATTTTCTTTTCTAGGCTTATCAATAATGGTAATATCGAACTCCTGTAATAGTAACATCCACCTAGTTGTCCTAGCATTAGTAACTGGTTTGTTCATTAGGTACTTGATGGTTGAGTGGTCAGTGTGTACAAAGGTGGAATACCCAGTGATGTAGTGTCTAAATTTGTTAATAGAGTAAACAATGGCTAAAAATTCCTTCTCTGTAACAGTATAATTGAGTTCATCAGGGGCCAAGTTCTTACTGATGTAATAAATTGCATATGGTACTTGTCCATCCTACTGACCTAATACTACTCCAATGGAAGTGTCAGAGGCATTTGAAGAAATGTGGAAGGGTAGAGCCCAATTAGTCCCCCTTAAGATAGGAGCTGTAGACAACCTATTCTTGAGCTCAGTGAATGTTTTCTGGCATGCATCATTCCAAGCAAGCTGTACATCCTTCATCAATAAGGTAAATAAAGGAGAAGCTAGTCTGGAAAGTTTTTCTATAAATCTTCTATAATACCCAGCATTCCCTAAAAATCTACGTACCTCTTTCTAATTTCCAGGAATGGGTATGTTTTCAATCACCCTAATTTTGTATGGATCTACCTGGATACCATCAGTAGAGATAAAGTGCCCCAGCACTACTCCTTCGCTCATCATCATATGGCACTTTTCAGTGCTCAAAGATAGTTGGGTCTGCTCACATCATGTTAAAACCTTTTCCAAGTTTTTCAATGCCTCTTCAAAGTCCCTTCCATAAGGGGTAAAATCGTCCATGAAAATCTCCATACTATCATTAACCATTTCCAAAAAGATGCCAATCACAACTCTCTGAAATGTGGCTGGTGCATTGCATAAGCCGAAGGGGAGAACCTTGTATGCGAAGGTACCCCAGGGATAGGTGAAGGTGGTTTTATCCTGGTCTTCATGAGCAATATGGATTTGATTGTACCCGCTAAGCCCATCCATAAAGGAGAAGAACTTATTCCCAGATAAGGTGTTGAGTATCTGGTCGATGAAAGGCAGGGGAAAGTGATCTTTTTGTGTCACCTTGTTCAACTCTCTATAATCCATACAGACTCTCCATTTACCGTTCTTCTTGGGTACTATCATGAGTGGAGACACCCACTTACTGTTTGAGATGGGGTATATAAACCCTGCTTCCAAGAGTTTTTGGATTTCTTCCTTCACTATGTCCCTAAGATTGGGGTTCATCCTTCATTGAGGTTGGCACATAGGCTGGGAGTCACTTTTGATATAAATGTGGTGGGTGCACAACTTAGAAGGGATACCCTTCATTTCTGTGTATTCCCAGGCGAATTCCCCCTTATGTTTTTTTAAGAGAGTAATTAGGTGTTCCTCTTCATCCAAAGTCAGATTGGGATTGATATTCAGGGTTTTTCCAGACTCTATCTTGACTGGAACACTTTTTGAACTTTTCAACTCTGGAACTATGTGAGTATTACTGACTAATGTATCCTCTGTGATATTTTCTTGTTCTTCTTCACCTAGAGTACTATTCAGGATCTGATAAATTTGTTTATTGACAAAAGTGGGTTCATTGATGAAATTATTGATGGCATCATCTTCTGTTTCATCTTTGAAATTCAAGGCCTTCCCTATCGTTAACAATAGATGAACTCCCTCCTCTTCCTCTAGCTCCATCCATAATGGAGTTTTAGCTTCTAGACTCGGTCGAGCTGGAGGATAGAGGGTGAGGTTCTTTATCTCGGTTCCATCTAATATGGTCATAGACCCAGACCGACAGCTGATGCAAGCATCAGTTGTAACTAACCAGGGCCTTCCTAGGATCAACGGGTGTCCTCCTAGCTACGACTTGGGTTGTAAAACCAAGAAGTCAACCGGATATTCCCATGAATCAACTGAGAAAATGAGGTCATCCAAGATTCCCTCGGGTTTGATGGTGGACCTATCTACAAGTTCTAGAACAGTAGGAGTTGGCCTGAGATTAGTGAGCCCGATTTTTCTTACAGTTTCGATGGTCATGATGTTAATAATTGTGCCTAAATCTACCAGTATGTTTGGTATCTACATGCTCCCAATATGCACGGTGACAGTGGGATTCCCAGGGTTGTCGTATTTGGCCAGGAGGGTTTTTCCCATTATTAATTCAGATAATTTCCCTATAACATGGACATTGGGAGGATCCCTGGGTTTTCTTCCTAGTTTTCTTGTACACAGATCCCGAACAGTTCTAGCATAGATAGGCACATCATGAAGGGCCTGCAGAAGTGGAATTTTGACATAGAGGTTTTTCAATTCTCCTAAGAGGTTAAATTGAGGTTGTTCCACTTCCTTATGTAGTGTTAGTCTTTCAGGATATGGTAGTTCCCTAATAATTCGTGTAGGCTATGTGTCAATAGATGTTTCTTCTTGTGTTTCAATCAGTATCTCGATAGGATTTTCAGAATGCTCAATTATGGGGATCGCCGCATTGGATAAGTACTGTTTGTTCATCCTTTCTTTAGACACAGAGGATGGAACATCCTCAATGACCAAAGGCTCCACTACCCTCCTTGATTGTAAGTGGATGTCATTACAGGGGATTGGAGCAATGGAGTAAGCGGGCATGCTGGCAGTCTCAAATTGATGGGATGCTTTATTGTTTGGGTTGGGGTTAGGTTGAGTAGAAAGTTGCAGTCATATAGGCATATTAGGTGCAACATTGTTCTGGAGTTGCAACTGCGACTGCTGATACTACTGATAAGGCTGAGGGTATTGTTGAGGAGGGTATGGTTGGTGAGGAAACTGTTGATGTGGAAACTGTTGAGGAGGTTGATTATGGGGAAATTGGTTTCCTGGATGGAAGTTCCTCCACCCAGGAGACCAAGAATTCTGTTGGTTTGTTGCTGTGTCCAAGAGTTCCAGGAATTAAAATTTTGCATCGAAGGTTGAGAAGGATACCATTGATGGTTGGAATAAGAGGAACGAAATTGTGTATTCATGTGATGCATATTATTCCAATTATTCATGTTATTCGAAAATGGAAACGAGTCTGGAGCCATACCTTGATTTCGAGGCCGCCAAGGATTTTTCTAGGCAATGAAGTAGGTTGGTTCCACATCTAGAGTTGATGCCTATAGAACTACCTTCACTTGAGGCAGGAAAGGGAATTCCTTTGTATCATGGTTCATCTCATAGAGCTGACACACTACTACTTTTTTGAGTGGGCACTCCTTCAGGGGATGTTTCTTCCTACATTTAGGGCAGAATACACCGCGTGTTAGATATTCTACTACTTGTTTCTACTTTTCCCTCAGGACATCTATTTCTGAGGATATGGATCTCACCATTTCTATCTTGAAATTCTCAAGGAGATTGCCTATTTCTGCCCAGGTGGCTCCTCCATTAGATGACTTCTGTGTGTTTGTCGAAGACATCTCATTCTAGTTTATCCCGTTTGTCCCATTTGTTGTTCCTAGAAGATCCTCTGGAATACCTCTTGCATAATTCAACAATCTTTTCAAAGGATTCCTTTGAGATTTCCCCCTTTTCTAACAGGTTCAACATGTCTAGGCATTCTTCCCTAATCCCATGAAGTAGGATTATCTTGAGCACATCTAACCCCATATTAGTCTATCCAACTCTTTGCACATTGTACAGTAGGCTCTCAACAAAATATTCCAAGCTTTCTTCGTCCCTTTGTACCATCTTGAAGAGTTCTTCTCTTTTATCCTTGGTGTTGCAATACTCCTAATATTTTTCTAGGAACACCTGTTTCATTCAGTCCTAGGTGGTGATAGTTCCACCACCCACGCTCATGAACCAATGCAATGCATTATCCTTCAAAGTAGCAGGGAAAAGTTTCAACTTCTGCTCACTGGAATTGTAATCATAGTTGTGACAGAGGATATCAAATTCGAAAAGGAATTCGTTTGGATTCTCTGTGGCTTTTCCATGAAAATGA
The DNA here is from genome assembly GCA_001517045.1 of Pseudotsuga menziesii. NCBI lineage: Eukaryota > Viridiplantae > Streptophyta > Pinopsida > Pinales > Pinaceae > Pseudotsuga > Pseudotsuga menziesii. The sequence goes on along the minus strand of LPNX011215605.1, from coordinate 774,726 downwards.
GGTAAAACTGATGGTGATATATTTTTCATGGGGGCTATTCCCTCTGGATGTTGAATGGGGAACTGTAGTGTGGCAACAATCCCCTTAGGCAGGGGATCACCCTCATTAAGATGATTCTCCCCCATCAACTCTTCATGATCTTTTGGATTGCGTCTGTTATTCATGTCTTCTTCTCCTCTCTCCTCTCTGTGCTTCCACGGATCGTTTAATTCTTGATGGAACTGTGTCCACTCTTATTTTTTCACCACCTTCTCATTAATGTGATATACCAAGTCTTGGTTAGCTGATCCCGCAGTACTAACTCTGTCTTCCTCTACAGGGACACCTGAGGGTGTCGCAGCTTTTCTTGTTTTCTCCACTGTGGAAACTGATGCTTCCACCCTGGGAATAATTAGGCTTCCTTTGATGGAGGACCCCTGATGGCGAGCTCCGGTAGAGGAATTGGTTATGGCAACCAGATCGTCAATGAATGTTCTTCTTCCCAAGACTGGATTTCGTCCATGACCTCGACCACCTACAATGTTTGTATTATGTGGGGTTCTGGGGGTTGTAGGAATTTCACGCTATACCCTTCTCGTATTCATGCAACCCAAAACATGCAAACTTAAAAAAACTGAAGAAAAATTAATGGATGCAACTACTGGATGCAACTAATATGGTGTCTAATAATTATCTTCCCCTGCAACGGCACCAAAATGTTTGGCACTCTATATGCAAGTTAATTAAAGCCAACATACAGAATGTTCAATATGAATTGTCAACCTAGGAAAGTATTTTTATTGCAAAGATAATTTACACTGTCTATGCTTAAACACTAAGTAGTTGATGCTATGAATAAACTATCCTACCTTCCTGTTCAGCCCAACTCTTCCCATGATTAACTTAATCTAATTTACCTTCTTAAGAATGCAGAACCACAATTACCTTCTTACAACCTCAATCTAGAAAGAAAATATTCAGATAATAAACATCTAGATTTACTTTTGCAGAAAGTTAAATCCTAAATTACCAAGCCATCTGAAGATCCATTATAACTATCTTAATCCAACTTGATCTAAAAATCAGAAATGAGCTCAACAATTATTACTGTGAATGGACTGAATTAGCAAAACTCAAGAAAGACAGCAATTGAAAGAAACTAGGGATGAGCTTGGCTGTTACAGCTATCACACAAGTACATAAAGAAAATTAGTCTACACAGTCGACTGTCACACCACTTTGCTGCAGCTCACAAGAAATGCAATTATTGATCAATTGAGGAAACACATAATAAATCATTACTGTTGCAGCTGTTATAAAAGAATACATCTGCTGTAACATCCACACCACATGATAGAGAAGACAAATACCTAATTAACTCGACAATCTCTGTAGGAAGGCCGAACCAACCTTCAAAGAGAGACGCTGGAAACTACCACAAGTTAAAACATAGAAATCGGAAGAATCCTGCACCTTGTATTAGATGATGGAATGAAAGTACAATCTCTGTCACAGCTTATACAATATGATCAATTATCTTCCAACCCTTGGCTCTGCATACTCCCTGATATTTATACATTAATCTTCATAACTTCTACCCACTAATATCGGCAGCCATGAAGATCTACGATCTTCAGGATGCCTTATTACAATGCGTTGTTATAGCTGTGGCAAAACAGAAGCAAAGAATATAGGAAGTTTGTTGCATGAGTCGATAATGAAATAACATAACCAAATCAAGAATTACTCCATCAGTTGCAGCTACCCTTGAATAATGGCTCCCTGCTGAACCAAATCTGTTATAGCCTCGGTTGTTGTAGCTTGCGTAGGATGAGGATATTTGACTACATTTCACTTGCAAATATAGAATCCATGGGCACAACTAGAAATAGATATTCATTTCTTCTAGAATTCACTTGACTTGATGCACTTGTATCCTTCATGCTTTGAACAATCTTCATAAAACCAACTTATTAGCATAATTCAAGAGGTAAATCCCTATTTATTACAACCATAAGTATTAATAAGATAAAACAATAAGTAATCATAACTATGAGGAATCAGGGCTTTTCTGAAGTAAAAACATCTATTAGGTGCATGAAAATAGGGTAAGATAAGGCAAAAAGAGTATATCAAGTGTGGTAAAAAAGGGGTCATTTCTGGTCCCAACTGAATATCAGAGATGAGGTTGAAGAATTCTTAAAGGTTTCCAAGGAGCATTAAAATAATAATATGACCACAAAATACCCATGTAATAAATGTGGCATAGTGAATGTAAAAACTTTACGAGAGAATTTGTTCTATGATGGTATAATTCAACAATATAACATTTGGTATTTACATGGAGAGAGATTTCCCAGTCAGGTATCTTGAATTTTTTTTAAATCATCTTCTCTCAAACATACATATATTATAGTAATATCATTTCTTTTTCTCATGAGTAATAGGATAAAAACCTTTAATTAACAACTGAAAAAGAAAATGTGCATAGTGTTACTGACCTGGTCCATAAAAAATGGAAACCATATCAATCATAGGTCCCAAAAATAAACCATAACTACCCTTCCCACTGCAACGTCAAAATCCTCACCCTAAAAATGTTTATCATAGTTATCATATGGGCCCCTCGTCAGCATCTAAACAACATTACAAAATCATATGACTGCATCAAATCTATCTTAAGCACGGATATCCATCATCCACAGTTCGAAGCCAATGTCGAAAATACATAATGTCATTGCCAAAAAACAGAGCACTATAGATAAATAACATATGGGAAGGAGCTACGTTGGACCTGCCTCTAGGGAAGCACTCTTCTTTGAGACATTCTTCATATGAGCTTGAGATGGGTGCACTGAGTCCCCTGGGGAGGAGGCCCCTTGCTTTATGTTCACCTTGAAGGGATATTTCACCATCTTCTGCACTCTTTCCATATCCATGACACTCATAAGTAATTCTTCCTTCAAAATGCTTAGAATCTGAGCCACTAGATCTCCAAAACTCTCTCTTTCCATCATGATCTTTTCCAAGAAAAATTTCATAAACTAGTATGGGATGATATTTTCTTCATGTCCTAGCTCTTCCATCTTCCTCTACATCTCCTCATCCTCCATATTCATGATAGCTTCATCAATATGGGAGGGTATTCCCTCCATGTACTCCCTCCCCATCTTGTCATTCACGGGACCACGGTCTTCCCTTCCGCTACCCCCATGAAAACATTGCATCATTTTTTGGGTGTCCATCCTTCACTAGTCTATAGTAAGGACTAGGAACCATTAACCAAAACGCCCTCAACCTGTTGGAATATGGTAGATCAATTCTTACTTAAATTGCAATTTGGAGTGCTCAAATCGCAATTTTAGAAATATGGATAGTTTTAAAGTTGGGCATTGAGTCTATGGCATGCAATTAATATTGTTGAAATTGCTAAATTGCAGAAATAGTAATTTCCAAGAACAATTTTGACCATTTTTTATCAAAAATTTAACGCAAAGCAAGGCGTTTTGGTTGTCTTTTATCCTACTCAGAAAAAAATGCAACCAAGGAGAATTAACCCGCCACTTTTCCTCACCTCACCTTGTTATCCCACCCAACCCCATGCCAATAAATATTACCTCCTGAATAATAAGTCATGGTACCCTCATTGAATAAACACATCAAATACATTGGATTTCCATCGATGGATACATCCATAATATCCTTAATGCATTGTCCTTCATCCCTCTTATCACCATCAATTTGTTAGATTTTTATCATTCAAACTAGCATTATATTACGATCTTTAACTGAGAGAATAATAAACACAAAAATAAACACAAGAGACAAGAGACAAGAGACACAAAGAATTTTCCTCGGGGAAACCATAAAGGAGAAAACCCCGCAACTTCCTCAGAGATAGAATTAGCACCAAAAGTAAAACCCGAAAACATAAAGATAATCTCTTGACAGCAGTAGTCTCTCTCTCTAATCCCAGCTTCTTCTCTCTCACTCATGCGTCCTAGTGAGTGAGTGTGTATATGATAAATAGAGAGGCTCACTCTCTATTTATATTCTTTAGTTCACTTAATGTCCACTTTAACATGTTATCCCCACTTAACAATTACTTACTAGGGCCGACATCTCTAGGAGAGTATAATAACCCTAGTGCCCCACAACTGTGGGGACTTTAACCCTTGATCAATAGGAGGGTTACCCACAATGACTTTACATGACTTGTTTATATTATTGAATCTCCCGATAGGAACATCGGGGCATGACATGACTCAAATACATTACAAACACTTCCTGGAATAAACATCGGGGTACAATACATAAGATATACATGTGAGTACATTCTGAAGTTACAAATACATCAACACTCCCTCTTAACTAGGAAGGTATTATCTCGACACAATTTATCAGCACAAGTCTTCTTCATTGTATCATCTGGATCATCATTGAGTTCTCATCATCTTCATCTTCAAGTCATCTTCATCTAGATATGGATCATCACTCGATCTAGATCACCATCACTGGATGTAAATCATCACTCGATCTGGATCATCATCACTGGATCTGGATCATCACTGCTGGATCATCATCACTGGATTTGGTTCATCACTCAATCTGGATCATCACTGCTGGATCATCATCACTGGATCTAGATCATCACGGGTGTTATCTCTTGATTCTTCTCATCATGGGAAGTTCTACAAATCCATCCCTTTTTCATGCTGGTTGTAGGCCTAGCATCCATGTAGGTCTTCTTCAGCGCTTATATCTAACCCTAAGTTAGAATGGACCGCCCAACACTTACATATGACCTCATCTCGTCAGAAAGGCACGTCCAACACTCACATCTGACCATGAGAGGAGCGCATCCACCATCATGTCAGAATGGCCCAGCCCTTACATCTGACCATGGAAGGAACCAATCCTCTCACCATGTCAGAATGGTTCTCAGTCGCAGACTGAGGGTTCCTGGTAATTGACCAGGTGCCTCCATTCTCCCAAAGAATGGCATCAGCCCTTACATCTGACCATGGGAGGGCCCAACCTACCCCCATGTAAGAATGGCCCAGCCCTTACATCTAACCATGGAAGGAACCAATCCTCTCACCATGTCAGAATGGCTCTCAGTCCCAGACTGAGGGTTCCTGGTAACTGACCAGGTGCCTCCATTCTCCCAGAGAATGGAATCAACCCTTATATCTGATCAAGTGGGAACACATCCCTCAATCACATCAGAATGGCCCTGCACTTATATCTGATCATGTGATATTACATCCCACAGTCATATCAGAATGGCCCTCAGTCCCAGACTGAGTATTCCTGGTAACTGACCAGGTACCTCCATTCAGAGAATGACAATCAACGCTTATATCTGATCATGTGGGAACACATCCCACAGTCGCCTTAGAATGGATTAGTACTCACATCTGACATGGAAGGAACCAATCCTCCCACCATGACAGAATGGCTCAGCCCTTACATCTGACCATGGAAGGAACCAATCCTCTCACCATGTCAGAATGGATCTTAGCTCTAGGTTGAGTATTCCTAGTAATTGACCAGGTGCCTCCATTCAGAGAATGGCATTTATCACTTATATCTGATCATGTAGGAACCAATCCTACAGTCACCTCAGAATGGCTCAGCACTTATATCTAACATGCGAGGAACCAATCCTCTCATCATGACAAAATGGCTCAGCCCTTACATCTGAGGAAGGAACCAATCCTCTCACCATGTCAGAATGGCTCACGTACTCATCGCTTCCCCTTGGAGGGAACCTCGATCTAGAGAACACCAAGCTTCTCCCTGAAGTACTCAAACTTCAGTTTTCCGAATGGCTTAGTCAACACGTCCGCTATCTGTTCGTCCATCGCAACATACTGGAGCTTCACTGCTCCTCTCTGCACCATATCCCTGATATAGTGATATTTGATCTCGATATGCTTTGACTTGTCATGGAACACTGGGTTCTCCGAAAACTTCACACAACTTTGGTTGTCGCAATATATACAAGTAGCATCTAACTAAAGATCGAATAAATCAGACAGTAGCTTCCTTAGCCATACTACCTCACAACTAGTTGAACAAGCTGCGACATACTCTGCTTTAGCTATACTTAGTGCCACGCAAGACTATTTCCTGCTAAACCAAGAGATCACACCTGATCCCATACTGAAGCAACACCCTGAAGTGCTCTTCCTATCGATGGAACTGCCTGCCCAATCTGAATCAACATAACCTTCTAGGTTAATCTTTTGATTCGCCTCATACTTGAGCCCATAATCAACTATACCCTTCAAGTACCTCAAAATATGCTTTGCAGCAATCAAGAGAACATGTCTCGGATCTGTCAGGAACTGGCTCAAGGTGTTCACAGCAAAGCAAATATCTGGTCTCATGTTCGTCAAGTACATCAAGGACCCAATCATCTGACGATACATTGTAGCATGAACCGCTTCTGATGAAGCATCACTCAATAGCTTTAGGTTCGATGCCATAGGTGTGGTCATGGCCTTGCAGTCCATCAACCTAAACCTCTTTAGGATCTCTACTACATTTACTCCCTTTGAAGTGAAGCATCATTCTCCCTCTGTCTTTCGTACTCTATGCACTGAAACATTTTGTACTGGAGTGACAAGTATCTTCCTCTGCTACTAATATTCTATGTATCCATCTAGCGTCACTAGATACCAAGATCCTCTATCTTTGAATCTTTTCAAAAGTTCTTCTTGCACCCAACTGTGAACTTGTCATCCTCTATAGGCTTTCATCTTCAACCTTGTAGCAAAGGTTAAGGTCTTCATCAAGCTCATCGTGTATGTGTTATCCCATGGGTGTCTTCTGAGCTCGTACAAGGCCTTCTTTAATTTGCACACATGATTCAACATCAATGATGTCGCTGCATTCGTCATATTATTCTTCCTCTTGAACTGTCATCACTTGTTCTTCGGAACAAGTCTCATCCTTCTTTGCTTGTAGGTGATTTTACTCAATCTTTCCTACAAGTCCAATGCATTAGTTGTATGGTTAGAAACATTTCATAAGGCATATTCATAATGGCAAATTCTTATGCATAAATATATGATCATGCAACTATTTTATCCAATACAACATTCATCCATATCTCACGAAACTTTCTAGATGCCTTTCATCTCTACCAGGACAACATTGAGATTGTGCACTAATCCAATATGTCAGCAAAGAGGTGTCATTCTAGATAAGTAGAAATGGAGAATTGTATAGCACCATGAGCTACTTACCCATCACATGCGTATTAGTAGTGTACTATCATTAATGCAAACATTCTGTCATGCATAATACATCACCTGAATATAAACAAATGCATAACAAAACAATATCATGAAATGACAATTGAATACTTATCTTTATTTGTTGCATGGGTAGACTCCTTCTTGAGCCTTCAGCTTCATCATCTTCTTCATTCATAATAGCATCATTTCTTATCCAAATGCTAACATGGATAAGAGGTTCTTCAAGAGTTGAGTTCTTCATATTCCTCATCGCTTGAGGGATCTTCTTTAGATCATGAGAGCTTGATCTTCAGTTTCTCCCATCTTCTCTTTTCTTATTATGAGTCGAGCTTCTTTTCTTGTGTGCACTCTTCCCAGAGTCTACTGAAGGTAATCACTTCCTTTCGGCACACATTCCTTGAATGAATGAATCCCATGATCTTGGGAGGCCATTCAAGGTGGCTATCACCACTTCTGCATTCTCCACTTCTTCTTCTAATACTACAAGTTGTTCTTTGATTTGAGAGACCCTAATAAGGTATGACTGTATGGTCTCTGCATTTTGGATATTCACATTCTTCAATTGTTTTCATTTGGAACTTTGTAGCCCGAGATATAGAAATTCTCCCCAGGTGTCCTATTTAGGGATGAATCCTGGAAGAGGCTGGAACCCTAACTTGGAGGGATCATATCTACTAGAATATAGAGAATCTGAGGCTGAACTTTGGACACAGTGTAAATCAGGATTTTCTTCGGCCTGTGAAAGTTTCAGCTCCTGAGCCTTCTCCAATCCCAAGATATAGCACATGTACCAAAACTTATCAGTTTTAGTATTTTAGGGTTTTTCTGGCCTGGGGTCAAACTAGGGATTGACTTTCTCGGAGTTATACCCGACCAAAAATATCGAAACAGGTCTCTAAACTTTGATTTTGATGAGGAGAGCAATCCTATGGCGGGCTCACTCAAAAATTCCTCTTCTGTAAGAAGCCCTAATTTCCCACACCAAAAACTGAAAATGCTCAGAATCGAATTTCACTTTGACAGAAAGATGCGCCCTTCAATGGAGAGTCATCCTAGGATACTTTTGCTCATGGATTGTGGAGAGAGACCCAAAAAGTAAGAATCCCTAGCTTCTGTAACTGCATAATGTCTTCTTCTCAGGTTAGCTCTGATACCATGTTAGATTTTTATCATTCAAGCTAGCATTATATTAGGATCTTTAACTGAGAGAATAACAAGCACAACAATAAACACAAGAGACAAGAGACACAAAGAATTTTCCTTGGGGAAACCTTAAAGGAGAAAACCCCGCAACTTCCTCAGAGATGGAATCCGCACCAAAAGTAAAACCCAAAAACATAAAGATAATCTCTTGACAGCAGTAGTCTCTCTCTCTGATCCCAGCTTCTTCTCTCTCACTCATGCGTCCCAGTGAGTGAGTGTGTATATGATAAATAGAGAGGCTCACTCTCTATTTATATTGTTTCGTTCACTTAATGTCCACTTTAAAATGTCGGCCCCACTTAACAATTACTTACTAGGGCTGAAATCTCTAGGAGAGTCTAATAACCCTAGTGCCCCACAACTGTGGGGACTTTAACCCTTGATCAATAGGAGGGTTACCCATAATGACTTTACATGACTTTTTTATATTATTGAATATCTCGATAGGAACATTGGGGCATGACATGACTCAAATACATTACAGACACTTCCTAGAATAAACATCGGGGTACAATACATAAGATATACAAGTGAATACATTCCGAAGTTACAAATACATCAACACAATTCCCATTTTTCCATTATACAACATGCTCAAAACCATGCCCATCAAACCCTGGTCTATCGTCACTCATCTGCCGTACTACTTCCAACACTCTTGATCACATAAATGTCATCATCCAACCACTCCACATTCCATAATTTCTTCCCTTCCTCGTGTGATACCATTAAAACTACTGCCATTTGTTTAACATTGATGTGATCACCACCACATCCTTCACACATACGGACCCCACATTTACAAAAACATGTGGCCCACGTGCTAGTTACCCACTTGCATTCGAGGAGTAAATATATCATTTATATTTATATGCACAAACTCTAAAAAAAAATTCTTCCTGCAAATTCCATCTGTGCAATCTACGTCATGATTCTAATTTCATTAAAAGCATAAAATCACTAATACGAATCTTAATTGTCTTAATAACATGAGTATAGACATGTTGTGGAGAATGATTATGATAATCATGTTGATGAGTCTCCAATGTTGTTTCAAAATGACAATGAACTTCTTGGCAATGGTGATGATACAACCACTGTTAATGATGAAATGCTTCAAATGGTGAATGATGCTTGTCAATGTCTTAATGAAAATATCAATGAGAGTTGTAAAAATGAGGGGTTGGAATCAATCGACGTAATGAATATAAGAAGATAATCAAAGATTTCAAAAGACCATTGTACTAAAGTTTATTGATTTCACAAAATTATCAACAACCATGAAATTATACAATCTTAAAGTGAAGAACGATGATGATATTCTCCAACAATATTCAAAAGCACGACAAGCACAAATTTTGAGATGTTTATTAGTGTCCAAGAATTTAAGAGATGCTACATTATTATTGGGTATCCACAAGGTGACAAAAGATTCTAAGGTGAAACATAATGTGGTATAAAATATAAGTGGTGAAATTAAAATGTTTGGAAAATCCAAGAAGAAATATATCAAAGCTACATGTAGAACAATTCAAACAACAATTATTTCAGCTAGTACTAGACAAAAACGTTTGACAACACAGCTGAAAAAAACAATAGGAACCTCGAGAAAGACATTGTACAAACATAACAAATTCAGATTGCAAATAGATGAAAATGGTGAACTTGCTTGTTGAACAATTATTTGTAGACAACCTTACAGAGATAGAATGAGAGAAGGTGTTAAAGATATTGTACATAAATATTGGTTGGAACATGCTCGAGTTTCACCAAACTCAAGGGATGTCATATGGCGAAGAGTGGGATGAAATGAATACAAAATACATGCAAAACATATAATAGAAATGACACAAGTGCAATTGTACATTAAATTCAAGGAGGATCTTCATGGAATTAGCATGCCTATCACTACATTTGTGCAACATAAATCATGGTATGTTAGACCTATTATTGTTCACGACACATGTTGTTGTCATTGTCATGTGGAATTTGATTTATATTATGACACTTTTCTTAATTTGGTAAAACATTTTGTCCAAATTCACCACCTCGGCCCACAATAGGTGAATTCATATCTCAAATTCTATGTGAGAGAGATCATGATGAACTGTTTTATAATAAGAAATGTGTTAATGGAAAATACTATGTTGGTTGTGGAAATATAGATTTATTCCGCAATAAATATCCTATTGATAATGATCAATCGTTGTCAAATGCAACCATGATTGGAGAAGATATGAATACATCAATTATGCTACAAGTTCTAGTGATGTGTTTTCCAAACAAACTGATTGGGGAGAAGATAAAATATGTGTGACAGGTTTTGTGAAGAAATTTGAAAATGAAATTTATAAATACACCAAGCATTCACATAGAGCACAATGGAAAGACCTTCAATTCAAACAATCTCATGAAAATTTTCCACCTAAAACAATTTTGTATGTGGTTGATTTTGTAGAAAACTACTCATTTGTTGCACAAAGGAGATACAAAGTGAATACTATCATTCTGACCAAGTTTCTATATTTTTCCATGTTCTACATGGACATTCTTACCATAATGTTGATGGCATTGAAATCACATGTAACAATTAACCACTTATACTATGAAATGAGAACTTGGCACGATTCTCATTTTTCTCTCTCCTAATTTTAGTAGCTATTATTACCTCCATTTAAAAAAGGGTTGATACGAGTATCACACATTTTCATTTTGAGGCATTTTTTTGGGCCTTTGAATCATCTTTGTCATAAAATATTTTTATTTTATATTTTCAAGAGTGTTTTCTAGAAATTTAACAAAATAACATACATTTAGAAGTAAGTTATAATGAAAAACATATACATTTTGCAATTTTTTCTATAAAATAAGACATTTTTATGGACAAAATAAGACATTTTTGTTGACAAACTTATAAAAAATTCTAGAAAATAAAAACATTGAAAACCATTTTCAATGGATTTTCAGAGATATTTTGTATAAAAATGATACTATTTTATATTATTTTCCAAAAAGTGACGATTCACATAAATTCAAGAAAAACTATACCACATATTTGAAAATAACATATTAAAAACATTATACATAGAAATGTTATTTCTAAAATAAAGTCTGAAAGTCAAAACATTACTAATATATCTTATCAAAAAGTTGTCAAATTTAACATTTTCTCCAAGACATGAAACTAATCAACAATATCACGATGACCAAATTCTTCATTGAAATTGGAATTTTCTGAGCTTAGCTTCTTTCGGGAACATTAATGTCCTCTTCCATTGGGTCTTTTATGTTTGCAAGATGTCCATAGTGATCCTTTCCAAACATTCCTCCTAATGGGGGTTAGGCTCTTTTGGCATCTTTGCCACAAGTGTTTCACTAAATTTTTAAAAAGTACATTAAAATAACTACATCGATATTACACTAAAAAAAATATTAAAAAAATTAACCCACCCCAATCCTCTTGAAACGCCCCCCACATTAATTTTTTTTTTAAATAACAAAATTTTAAGACCCCATGACCGTAACATCAACATTACTTAGCAAACAATTAAAAAATTTAAACACCCCACATTACATCTAATAAAAAAATAAAAAAATAAAAGCCCCTAACTCCCCACAACATTACATTAAACAAAACTGTGACGTGGATAGTACACTTATCCTATCCCTTGCACAACTCATTGAATAAAGGAACTCTTAAAAATTATTTAAAATGTCTGCAATTTTACATGGGCAGACAAGCTTGTTGTATCAAAAAATTGGTCCACCGCATCTACAAGGGGATCTGCAAGTATGCCTACTAAAATGGTACCTATGAGTATCAGTATCATTGCCTTCAGAACTATGTAACGATTTTTTTCTTCATGTGAACCAACAGATGTTCCATATGATAATGTCCTTCCTAATTATGTAAAGATTAGTTCCAACATCTTCACTGAACCAACAAAGGTTCCATATGATAATGTCCTTGTGATTTGCTCAAGAATAGTTTAGCTTTTAAACCTCATTTAGTGAAGAACGATCTGGCCACAAAAGTGACTACATAGAATCATTCAATACATATAGCCAACATTGTTGAGTTGTGTATGGGTTATTCTTCAACTATATAAACAAATTTACAACAGGAACGACAATTACAATATTTGGTCATTCAAAAACTAGAACGACTGTTATCCTACTAGAAGAAGAGTAGAAGAAGTTCTCTGGAAAGATAGAGGGTGGACTTTTGCATTATCACAGAAATAAACCAGCCTAGATCCAAATCCTAGGATCCATAAGTGCCGAGAGGTATCAAATCTCTAGAGGTACAAACCTCTCCTTAGGTATTGTACTAATTGAGGGATTCCTATTTTTTTCAGTTTTCTATTGCATCTAAAGTGCCAAAAATGACCCTCATTAGCTTGCACCCACCACGAGGATAAAGTTAACTTTATCTTATAGTGACCTCCTTACACCCACATTAGATATCACTTTCATAGTACTTGTTATAATAGAAACCTCTCTAACCTCCAAACTTACCAAAACTAAAATGAGCTAAAAAAGTTTATCTTGAGAATAAAAATAAAAAAATTAAAACAAACCAAATGATTTTCTTCTTTCTTTATTCTTGAGGTCAAATAGACCAAAACTAGATGTGAGGGATGTTAATCATCACATCATCAAAAAGTTTTGGCCTAATTTTTTTATAATAAATATTATAATTTTGATATTTTCAATTTATAATGTTTTGCATTTAGAAAATAGTTTTTCTTTTACTATTATATTTTAAAATGTAAGCTGAGAGTTAATTCCTTAGAAAACAACAATCTTTAACATATCAAAGTTTATCAATCTCTTATATATATAACATAATGGTTTTTCTTTATTGGAGCTCGTAAAGAAATTTGGTTTCGGAGGGGCTTTAACCTTGGACTTGCTGGATCTTTCAATTATCTTCTGATCTATACCTGGGGTCATTATGTAGAAGTGAGCTCATCGTTGTTAATAATAGTGTGTTGTTTTGGTGAAATCTTATTATCATCTTTTTGGCGGGATTGAAACCGAAAGGCCCAGGCACGACATGATCCCCCTCCTAGTTGATAATATGTATTGGATGCCTTGGAATTTAATAGCAAGCCAGTGATAAATACAACTAAATGAAATCATTTTATACCCCAATTGAATTAACTAAAGGGAATAAATAAGTTGTTTCATCTAGTTTTTGGTTTTTACATATTGGGGGGCGGTAACAACCGTGAACTAATTTATTAGTATACTGTCTAGCTCTTGATGGAGATGGATAGCTATAGAGATGCCGCCTAGCTCTTGATGGAGATGGATAGCTATACATATTCAGTGAAAGATAATTCTATTTGGTTCAGAGAGAGACTTATTCTCTATTTGGCTCAGAGAAACCTAATCTTCCAACTTAGCTTTGCTAATATTGACTGAGCTTAAAAAACATGTACGTTTGGTTCATCCAACGGACCAACAACGAAGTTAGACCAACAGCTAAGTCAACCATTAACTTCGCTGTTGGTCAGTTGGATGGACCGAACAAGGATGGCGGCCAATACTATTTAGGAATTATAACCGCTAGGAATAGGAATAGACATACCTCACTTTGTTCCTGCCTACTTCCTTTTCTCTTTACCTTTAACTGTTTGTTGTTGCATCACGAAAGTTGTTGAACACTGGTTGCTTGCTTAGTGGGTGGGGGTGAGTGCAACAATCTCTTTCTTGTCGGGCCAGGCTTAACCCCATATATACTCTCGATGAATAAAGACAAGCAGTGACAGCATTGCTACAACCTTGAGATGCTGGAATTTTCAGCTTGAGAATTCTTAACGGCACAATCTTGTGATAATCATAAGCTTGAAAAACACTCCAAATGACTTGGATGTCATAATCAGTGTAATGAAAATTAACTTAGAGCATCATAGGAAACCACATTTTATGTGCCAAGAACAACTGAAGATGCATCCCAACTTTAAATTCTATGGTTTCTTGGTAGGTATGATTTGTTTAGATTTATATAGGCGAGATCAGAACGGAAAAATAGACGTCGTGGTAGGTTCTTACGAGCTGGCAAGGAGACATTCAAAAAATATGCCGCTAGGGTTAGGTAATAAATTTTATATCATCTTTTTGGTTGTTGGAATACACCGCAGTTCGATTATATCGGTGCATAGAGCATCGTCTCTACGCGAGTAAAGCAACAAAGCATATCCCCAGAGATGGTAAAACCTGCAACTTCTAACCGCAACACTTTATTTATTTATGGCAATGACAACTCAGACAACGTTACATTGAGATTTTTACTTATTGCATTGAGGGATGAGGAAACGATATAGTAAGATTTTGTTCTACACAATAGATGTAAACAGACATAGACTCCACTAACGACAAAGGTAAAAAATGATGAGCGTTCAGGGATATTTTATCTGTCTAACACATTCTAGAAGCATCTAAAAATATCTAGTTAAAATTATGATCTCTTTTTCATTGCCCCATTCGAGAATATCAGGTTCCTCGTTAGCTCTCTGCAGTTTTAGGAGAAACACAGAAAATGTCTAAAGGATAACTAAAAGCTTCCCATCACAACCTTATGCATGTCACTTGAATAAACCAATGATTTCATACCGAATGATCAACTCTGTAGGCTGCATTGCGCAGCCACGAACTCATTCCATCTTTGAACTCGTCTACGCTAAGCTCGTTAGCTCTTGAGGGAGGGAGACGGTGACTGGAGAAAGGAGCCAAGATACACTCTCTTGGCTGCCAAAGAGCTACCCCTCACTCGTGACGTGATTCTCAAAATCTCGCCACCAGTGAAGGGTCGCTTCACTCCTTTCTCCCTCCTCCCAGCTATAATATAGATGTGTGATCATTCAATTGAAAAGCAAAGCAAGTCCCTCTACAAATCGAAGCAAGCATCCATCAAGTCCTCCAAACAACTGTTCGAAGCAAGCTTATATACGTTATTTCTGTCAATGAGCAGAACCTTTAGAAGGCATTTGGTTATACCATATTTGATTATACAATTGTCGTGTGTTTGATTTTATTTCTTGGTTGTTTGTGATCCAAAATAGATCAACCAATAAAATAAGAGGAATGGCTCAACTGAAGGCCAACGAATAACCTAGACATGATACGATACAATTTTGTCCTTTGTCCAAGCATTTATGATACAATTTAGTCCCATCAATCATCAGACTCGTGCGGATTGAGTAATACAGTTCCAATCAGGGATCAAATTTGAAGGATAGGGTTCTATTTCACTTTGAAGGGCTATGAGATAGTGAACCCTTCAATGTTGACATGTAAAAATAAATCATTATTTTTATTTGAAAATGTATTATTATTTTTATGAATTTAATATTTGCATTGTTTAGGTTTATAAATTTTAATAATTAATGTTATATTAATATGGACTAATTAAATAACACAAAATTCTATATAAAATAAATTTCAGTGATAATTAGAAAAATTAAAATTAAAATTCATAATTATTGGAAAAATTAAAATTCAACTATTAGATTATTAACAACTATTTAATTAATAGTTACAACTATGAATTTAATTTTATTAATGATACAACTATTAGGTTAATGTCAACTCCAATCATGACTTCTACTTAAACCGAAATTGTAAATATATTAACTTTTAAATTAACTATTAGTTACAACTATAATTAAAACTTTAACTTCAACTATTTGGTCTCTAGGAGTCTAGCTAATGTGCACTAGTGTGAACTTCTCCATCTCTGAGGTGGGCATCTAGCTAATTACACTGATATGCATTTATATCTTAGAATTTTGGGGTGAACTATCATTTATGGATGAGAACGAAACAAGTTTACTATTCATATTGATTTTATGGCCATTGTTCAAAATTCATAATTAACAATTTCAAAAAAATAAAAAATAGATTAGTTAACATGTAATAAGTACACTTCATTATAGTAGGAAAAATTAAACTTCAACTTCAACTCTGTAATTAAAATTCCAATCACGATGATGTACAACTATTACATTAACTCCAATGACCTTCAACTCCAATCACGACTTTAACTTGAATTGCAATGGTTGATATATTGACTTTTAAATTGATTATTAGATATAACTATTAGCTTAACTTCAACTCTAATTGTCTTTATATTAGATTAACTATTAGATAAGTATTAATAATTCTCAAATATATAATTGTTGGCATATTCCGAACATATTAATCTTATTAATATGATTTTTGCTAATTAATGTTATGTTCAATTGTTAAAATTATTAATTTAATTTTCAATTCTGAAAATATCTTTAAACTTTTCCTTTTTTTTTGGCATAAAACTAAATGAGTTTGTATTCAACTTTTTATTCTAATATGTTTGTGAAATATTACAATGGTCGTTAATGTAAGAAAGAAACTCTATGTTGATTTGTATTTTGTACAAAAGATTACACTGGTAGTTGGTGCAAGAAACTTTATGTTGATTTGTATTTTGTTTATATATGTGAAATATTACAATGGTCATTAATGCAAGAAACTCTCTATTGATTTGTATTTTGTTTTTATTTTAATATATTAGTGAAAGATTACACATACTCTCTGCCAAAAAACTTGTATAGCTATTAATATGCAAAATGAATAACTTAAAAAAAAATGTTGTGAAAGGTAATGGCTTCATAAAAGAAAGTAACACAATATTATTTGTTTAAATAAGATAGATATTATGATAAAAAATACATGACATCCCTATAGATCCAATCTTTGTGTATTTGAGCAGGTTTTTTTATTTGAAGTAGTATTTGAGTAGTCTTTTTTAGCAACCTTTCGAGATGGGTAACAAGGTCTGGCGTTGTTGACTAGTATGTGGACAAGACAATGTCTCAATGCATGACATTTAGCAAGGAAGTTTCACAAAGTTTTTTAGAAAATATTTGAACATACAAGTGGAGTCGATTGATAATGCTAGCTATTAAATGATTGGAATTGGCACCATATAAACCTCTAAAATGCTTTCAACTGATGTTCTTGAATGCATGTTTTTTTTTTCTTATAAATGATTTCACGAAGAAATTGCTTATCATTTCTAGCTACCATAGATCTAAAATGTAAAATTGAATTTGAATTTGATGAAGGTAGTGCATATGTCAACATATGTTGAGACGTCTACCTAAACAGTGTTGATAAAAAGAATATCCCTGAACTATAACAAGTTGATCCCTTTAAAATCAACAATGATGACTTTGCCGGAGCATAATACTAAAATCCACAATGATGACTCTTACCGAAGCATAATACAAAAATGGTAATATGAAAATGTTAATGCTGAAAACCAACATAATTCCTAATTCCTGAGTGACAACAATAATTGCTACAGTGTTTCTTATATCTCTTTTGATCTTACCAATACAACGTAACGAGCTGCATTGTTTCATCTCAAGTTCATCAAGCCTACCTTATTCTCAAATTAATTAGTTGTCCAAGTAGTGATCTTCGATAGAAAATATCCAATGGAAAGAAATAATGCAGATATTTTTATGAAGTCATTTTACATTTTGTTTATATGATGAAAAAGTATGATCTGTATTTTTGGCATCCAGTGACATGTTTTTTTATAGTTTCGTTGATATATGGGATGTGCTATAGATCACATAATTTTTTTCTTAATTTTAATATATTAATAAATAAAAAAATAGATTTAATATATTTAATGATTGTTATAGATTCAAAATAAAATTAGACTTATTTAGAAAATCTGAATATGAATTTATAGTAAAATTAGATTTATTTAGAAAATATGAACATCTAATAATTTCCTTCTCTGAATTTCAATGTAGGAGTGCAGTTAACAAGATCACAAGTAAAACTACAAAATGGAAGCCATCCAATAAACAGAAGGAATGTTAAAGCATGATTAGAGAGATCGAATTCAAATGTCCAAAGTGAAGGAAATAGAGAGGATTATTGCTGCCCTAAAACAATATGGAAAAAATAGAGGGAAAATGCAGTTTATTTCTTTCAATACTTCAAAGCAAGAGAGATACATGAAAACAAAAGCTTTACATGTGAAGAGAGACAACACAAGCGGTAATTAGAGTTATCACTCTCTTTAACTGGAATAGGTTTGTGATAAAATATCTAGATGTACATGAAATAGTAAGAAAAAAGAGTTTTTATAGAGATACAAATAGTTAACTGCTATCATATAAAACAATATTATTATTTTTTTCTTTGATCTTAGATTCTTTGGACACAAAACTCTAGGATTCCAAACAAAAACAGATAAAAATCACAATCCACACAAATGTAGGTGTGTAGTTTTTGTATCGACAAAATTTGATTAAAAAATTCATGACCATATACACTTTAACATCTTTTTGTCTGGTATGCAGATAGCAAATCGAGATCACGAGGAACATAAGGTTGTAATGTAGGTATGTAGTTTTTGTATTGACAAAATTTGATTAAAAAATCCATGACCATATACACTTTAACATCTTTTTGTCTTGTATGCAGATAGCAAATCGAGATCGTGAGGAACATACGGTTATAGATATGGAGGATTTATAGGATGTTTGTGGCAATAACTTTTAATCAAATTAAACATTATAGTTGTTTCCGCTTCGTCCAACCAAGGTGGACTTCAGGGTAGCTACTGGAAATTTTTTTTTGCTAAGAGGGCTATAAACTGGAGCTGCATAGGTATTAAAAAAAATCACATGAGGTTTTGAACATCAACCCAGAGGACACAACACACAATGCAGGGATGAAAAACCAATTTTGCAGTAACAAAGGCCTCACCCCCGTTGACCACAAATCCAGAAATTAACACACACAACAGACAAACACAGCGAACACAAAACATTAATTATGAAACAAAAGACACAGAACTTCTCCAAGAAAATTGCAATTTCTTTTTTTCCAAACCTAAAAGGAGAAAACCCATTTTTTAAAAGCATACATGACAAATTTTGAAGAAAAGAATGCACATACCTAGCAAAGCACTAAAGACAGAATCACATGCAAATAGAGAAGAATGAACCGTGCTCCGTAGAAACCACCGTCAACACTTGGGAAGATGGTGACACCAACAGCCAACTGAAAAACAGAACCAACAACACGAATCAGTACCCAAAAACAGTCTCTTACAGTTCTTAGCCTCGAACACTAGCTATAGCACAAACAACTTGGAATTCAACCAACCAAAAACCTACAAGACACCTCAAGAAAACACCATGCGAAAACAAGAAAATAATTATACATAGTAAGACAACACCCAAGTGAAATTTGTCCCCTACAGAACAAACAACAGCGGAATGACACAACCAACAAGAAAAACTCAGCAATTCCACCAACGGAAAACTGGAAAGAGACCTCTACACAACAGTACCCTGCGAAAACAAGACCACAATTACAACCAGCAGAACAACACCCACACTGAATAAACGTCTCCTCCTTTCTCTCAGACTCATCCCTAGAAAGAAGGCCTCATTATATACAACCATTGTGAATAACTCATTCCAATAAACACAAACAACTCACTGCGATACAGATGAATAACTTGGACCAGGTAAAATAAAACTAGACAACAAAAACGAGCGCTCATGGTAAACATCTAAAGGTACAAGTGGGAAAACGTACAAGCTCTTCTTTATTTCAGATGACAATCACATTGCTGATCAATGTTGGCACAGGAAAATTCAATGGATTGTGGCTATAGTTAATGACCCTATGGTAATTTCACCTGCCATAAGTGCTATGTGCATTATGTGCATTATGGATTCCAGACTGGACTAAGGTTTGGTGATCACATTAAATGCATTGATACTGTAACAGAGATGACACCCTGTCACCTACCCACCGACCCCACAAGCCACGGTGCCATTGCTTTATGGGACTGAGGTCCAACTCTCCATCTCCCACTATCCCTGGTCTCCCACAGTCCCACAACCAATGATAACCCACTATCCCTTCGCTTGAAAATATGCACAACTCAACCTAATTTTATTATTGACGGCTTTTGCATGAAACTGGATTTTTTTTGCATCGTAAAATTCACCATGCCCTTCTATGACGAGTAAAAGCGCCTTTGACGGGCATTGAAGGCTTCAAATTTGAAGCCTCGTTCCAATAGTATTACACATGTTTTGTGATTAGAATGATATGTCTATATGGAATAGAATAGGCAAATACTTTCCCTATATTCATGGTTCATGCATATATTTCCATGAGCTCTCAAGCGAATAGGCATAATCACATTATATCCATTTCCTGGATAGGCTAAGTTATGTAAAGGAAATATAATTCTAAGTAGGAAAGTGTACAAAGTATTCACCCTAAATAAATTAGAAGTAGATCAACTATCTTAAGCTAATTAGCCCAATAAACTAGAAGTAGATCAACTATTTTAAGCTAATTAGTCCACTTTAATAATGTTGGTATTCATAATTGAAATCCAAGTTTTTTTTTTATACATTCGATTGTGATCCGAAATTGGTCACAACATGGATGAACAAAAATATTTTTATTTCTAAATTAATCTATGAATTCAAGTTGAATAACATATGTCCTATCTTATCCATATTGTGAACTATTTTGTATTGAATTAGATTGAGGGGGTGAATGCATCATGCGATAAGAATAAGAGAGATGGTGCATATTATCCCAAGGTAGTTAGGAGCAGTCATGGCTTCTAGAATGTATTCATCGGAGTGAAAGATGTGATCACTATAGATGTGGGTATTATACGATATTGTTGAGGGGATGGAATTGTTAGTGTTACACCCAAAAGAAACTCCATACATTTGTGATGGGTGGCTTATTTGAAAAGAACCCACAGACATGGAGATGCCATAGATGGTGTGAGACTGCATTCATGATGAGGTTGATATTGAACCAATAGGAGGTGGTAAAATGTAAATGCTTGATGACATGGAAGAGATGGCTCAATGACTGGAGCGCAATGGGACCTTTGTTAGTTAGAAGATGACTCAGTAAGGCTGCCAGGAGGTTCATAGACAATGGGTGGAGACGAGGAGGTTAAGAGACCTAAAGATGGTGGTGATGGCAAGCCTCATAGAGAAAGGGGGTAAGGACTTTGGAGGATGTTCCTATAGAGGAGGAAACTACCAAGAATATAGGATATGAGGAGGGTCCTCTAAAGTTTCCTCAATATTTATATATAGTTTATAGAGATGTCCTTACTCGCTAGCTACCACAAAGTTATGGAGAATACATAGATTTAAGGGATAGGGATCCATAGCATATAAAAGTCTAGTCTATTCAAAGGTTGGATTTTTAGATGGCCATACCTATTTCTAGTCTAGTCTAGTCTTTTAATGTAATGTTGTTGGGGAATTTAGGGGGTTAAAAATTTTAGATTTTTTAAAATGTAATGTTGTGGGGAGGTTAAGGGTAAGGTGGGGAGGGGAGCGGAGAGAAGGGGGGATGGTTAGAATTTGAGGGGAGGGTGGAGGGTTAGAATTTTTTAAAGTTTTTTTAATATAATGTTGTTGGGGGATTTAGGGGGTTAGGGGGGGAGTTTTTTTAATTTTGTTTTTTTTAATGTGATGTAATGGGGTCAAGGGGTTAGGGGTTTAAATTATATATATACCCTGTCATTCATCTGCAAAAAATATAGATTTTGATGGGGTGTCAGAATCCATGGATGAGTTTGAATAATCTCACATGAAACATTTTAGATGTTTTTCATTAGTATTATGTTTGTAATTGAAACTCTAAAGGAGTTTTTGGTCATTTATATGAATAATTTGTTCTTGTAGGGTCTAATATATGATTTCATTATGAATCACAACATAATTTGTTTGATTTTATATGGTTAGAGTGGTGAAGTTATTTATGAAATATTAGTTTTTGTTTAATATACAAGTTTCAAAAAAGTTGTAATTTATCATTTGAAGATTTTTTTTTCCAATTTAGGGGTTGATTTCAAAGTTTTTGTAAACAAAAGTATGGGATGTTTAGGCCATGGCTCTATTTTACCTTGAAAGAAAAAATCGTGTATACTCGTATCAACACTTTTCTATTTGGGGGGTGTTTTTGGTGTTTTTAATGCAAAAATCATCGTTTTTATGGCTAGAATTCTCGTTCTTAGTATAAAGTTCTTGTTTCATAGTATAAGTGATTATTGACATGTGATTAAATACTAATATTTTTATATCAGTGATGATCGTACACACGATACACATTTTGTACAACATTGCATTGAAAATATTTTCTATGAATAATTAAAAACATGTGAAGTTAAATGTAATGAACATTGGTTATGGTTGGATGGATGTGCTAGAAATTTTAAATTTTCACGATCGTTTTTTTGGTTCTTTCGGCTTCATAAAGCGCCGAATAATACACATCCTTGGAAATTCTTTGAAACTGGACATGGAAAAGGTGAACATGATGGTGTAGGAGCATGTGTAAAAAAAAGCCCTTCGAAGATGGCAAATGAACCATTCTTTTGGGAGATTTCATTCAGCTGCATAAGTTGTCCAATGGTGTCAATTACATCTAAGCCATGACTATAATAAACATTCAAAAGATGTGCACAAATATGTACACAATTTTTTTTATATTTCTATTAATTGTCAATTAAAAAAAATACATTATTTGCAAGTCTAACATTAAACTATATGTACACTAACATTAAAATTTGTCCTTTGTGATTTGTTTGTCATATCGTGCAGGTTCTTTTGGCTTATAGGAATCCAAGATATAGATAGATCAATCCCATACGAGGCAGACACCATACATGGGACTAGATATTTACACTATATTCAAACAAAATCCTTCCAAAACGTGTTTTCATCTCACAGTAGAAAGCAATCATGCTTTTGTCATATTTGCATTGAAAACGTTGAGTCTAAGGAAGTCAGTGAAAATTTAACGAACAACTAGATGTAAAAAATTAGAAACACATAGAAATTAATCCAAGGGGGGGAATGCCACTTGCAAGCTTGGAAGAATTAGAATCAGAAGAAATAGCCCTATCATCTGATGTTGATTGATGAAGCATGTACATCTACAGTACAAATTATTTGTTAATTGTTCATTGTTGACTACGGGAGATTTTTTTGCCATGATTAAACCCTTAGATAACAAAGAAAATGTGAAATATTATTTGATGTGATGCACCAAGAGAAATATGAAGTTATTGGAGGACTATGATGAAAATCATATTTACTTTCAAGATTAAGAACCTGATTTCACATGTTGTCAATTTAGTCATTTAGTATGTGCATCTCGAATAAAATTAACACAAGTTCCATCTAAAAAAGATTAAAAACTAAGAGATGGAGAATGCCCAAAGTTGATCATGAACAAATAATTGAGGACGATCTTCCATTATGATGTTTTAAAAAATATATTTCAAACTCTATCCATCTGATGCATTATAAATATATTGGATATATATATTTTATTCTATAGTTATTAGATTTGAATTGAATGCTCAGCTACCTAACAAAGTTAATCTTTCTTGAACAAAGTAGAATAGAAGTATCTGCCTCCTGGATGCATTTGTTGTCTTTATTGTTAGATGTGTGAGTGGGTCTATAAGTACCCAAGAGATTGTAATACATGTTTTCATACTCCCTAGAAGAGCGCATGTCCCATGAAGTTGGAGACGATTGTTACACCACAGAGTTGTTGCAACGTTACAAATCCAAACATAGAGCAAAGAGTTCTTACCTATATAACATCATCTTTCGAAAATTGAGCCTACCGGCTTTGCAACGGGGGCATTGAGGGATAAAAATTACATTTTGGGGTTAGTTGGGGGTATGACGCCCCCTTCAATGCACTATTTCAGCAAGTGAAGTGTGACAAGATAGAAGTAGATTTGTAGAAAAATAGTTTCGGAAAATTATTTTGTCAGCTGCAGACTAATTATTAATACAGTTATTAGTAGGTATGGTCTTCGTTGAATCTCAAACAGCTTGAAATCTCAAAGCTAAGCTACTGTTACAGCTGCAAGAGGCTAAATAATTCTTTTGAGATGGTGGTTGAGCAAGTCAGGAAGTGCTCACACTCTGCGCATAGTTTTCTGGGCCATGAGACAACTCACCATCACGCACATGCCACCCATATTGCACACGCATGATGTTGAACAACGGATCTTAAAAAAGACAAATCAGAATATTCTGTAAAGTTTGTAGCCATGACACCAAATGGTGAAATTGTGGTTTGCATGAGATATCCGGTTCAACTTGGCTCGTGGGAAACTTGCCTGGCATACGCACTGCCTCCTTCCAGCCATTGGCAAACGAAGTGATGAGAGTGAAAAAACTATGGTAGTGGATTCTGGATGCCTACCTTCAAGTTTGTTCGTGACGTTATTGAAGCTCAAACAAATCAAAACTCATAGCTTTATGATAGGCCATTCAAATCATGGCTTTAGCAACTGAGGAAATCAGGATAGTTAGCATTTATCTACTGCTAAGTCCTCATAGTTATGGTATGTTGGAAAGAGATCGTTGTAGTAATGGTATGTTGCAGAGGACACAAGCGTGTTCGAGCAATACAACTCGGGCAAAGCTAGAATTTTTCAAGAAAGGAAAGAATTTTGAGAGGCGGTATTGTGAGTGGTTTCCAAGTCAGGTGCCGTAAGAAGACCGGAAGTCACTGGAAGTTCATGTAGATTAAGTGCATTAAGCTCATACCTTACATAAATTCCAACATATTTTTGGTGCTATCAAAGATGGAAAGGTATTGCAGCTCTGTTCTGATTCATCGTGGAATTATGTAATGAAAATAAGGCTTTTTATCATTTTTCATAGGAGATCCGGTATGATCTTATCGGGTTATATGTTCTCTCTCAGTCTTATATTTACTTATTGTTCTCTTTCAACAAGGTAGTTTCTGATTCAAGGCTCATAACTGTCGCTCGGAGGCTCCCTAGCCAGGAAATTCTTGTTTACCGGTCCAGTCCTGTTGAATGGGCGAGAGCACTCGTCGGAATGTGGCTTGCTGTGCTACTTATACTTACGGATAAACAATGATTGGTTGCGGGTTAAACTCAATCAATTAGGTCAGTGCGAGTTCTTGCTTCCCTGCAAGTCAAGTCATAGTCGGGATCCCTGATAACCTTACAGTAATGATGTCATTGGAGGACACATGGCAGTTGAAATCCCACTCCTAATATCAATGGCAGATTCAACTAATAATTAAAAACTCGACAACAAAGTTTAACATTAATAATTGAAAAATGAATTATATACAGCTAAACTAATAAACTACTATGCTGAAAATAAAAACAAGATGTCAATACATAATAATAATATAGAAATATAAATTTTCATCAACTTAAACTTAAAAAAAATGAAATATATATTTCTTACATATTATAAAATTTCACCAATAACCAAATAATAAAGAAATATAAATTTTCATCAACTTAGAAAATGGAGTATAAAATTTCAGCAATAACCAAAAAAAATGAGATGTATATTTCTCATTTGAGTTTTCTGTTCTTTATAAAGACCATTACATTTGAAAGTCATTGCTTTGAAGTTTGAGCATTAACTCCATGATTAACTCTTACAAGATTATCAGAAAGGATATAAACTGAGAGCTCCATTGTCGTTGTAGTAAGGATCATTCTTTAAATATATATACACATGAGGATGATCCACATCTAAGTAAGCCTCTGTAGTATTATGTGCAGGACAAACAGTCTTATCAACGCATAAATCTGCACCGCCAAATACATATGCCAATCCTCCGGCTTGGGCAGCTGCAGTTCTGAATCTTGCTGTGGGTATCATGGCCTTTTCAACCCATGTTTGATCTGATACATAGTACACCTGGTGCAGTTTTGCTTTGTTAATCCACGTACTTTATTTTGTAAGCAATATCTTTATAAGGAACTTTGAACCATGAGACTTGATAGACATACTCTGGCATGCTATTGACTGTAAATAAATTTTCCCTTCAAATTCACCATATATATTAAGAGGATTTCAACTGCATTTTCCTAAAGGAAATCAATAATAGCATACCTCATTTACGTGCTTTGGGTATTTGAAGTCGCTATTGTTCTCATAATGGCCTTCTCCACCAATAAGCATAATTCTCTCTCCTGGAAGTACAGCTAGTCCCTGTATTAAGTATCAAATAATTGGTTTTCAGCCATGTATTTGAAGGAGTGGAAGTGATCTGATTTTATGTCTAACTAATTAAGATTCGAAATATCACATTAATGAAATGGGAAAAAGGGATCAAACTTTAGAAAGACAGATTCAAGAATGAGATTTTAAACCATTTAAATAACCTCAAGAGATCTCAGATACTAATTGTATTAAGAGAAGTGAGGTGCTATATCCTTGGGTGGGAAAGTATTAAGCTAAGTGTAACATAGATAATAAGCAGGAGAGGCCAGAGTTATAATTACAGCATCTCCTCTTGCCGTGAGGAGGTCAGGTCGTTCTGTCCAGGTTGTAGAAGTGGGGTTGTAGGACTCCATTTTATTTGAAAATGAATTATTCACATTAGATCCATCCTGCATGCACAATTTCAATGCTTGTTTCATAAGTCACCATTGGCACAACACTGTCAAAGACATCTATTCAAACCTATTTGTTTATAAGTACTAATAATTCATTTTCTGAAATTCAGAAGCTTAAATAATTAAACATTGATCCAAAAATGTATGAAGAAAATCAGTTGACATTGTTTTTATATAGTATTTTAAAAGAAACTAGGACAAGCTGTCTGGAAGTTTACTTACATAATAATATCCTCCAAGTACATAAATCTCCCCTGCAACCGCAACACACATGAGATCCCCTCTTGCAGTTGGCATATTAGGAAGCTTACTCCACTGATCTTTTACAGGGTCATAGACTTCAGCTGTGTTCAGGTAAGAGTAATCTGCCCCATAGCCTCCAACCATGTAAACCTATTAAGAAGACACAGACACATGGTAACCATGTTAACATAATAGTGAATGAAATCATAGCTAGACAGTTATTCAACAAATGCATTCTGCAGTTTTACAGTTTGGCAACCTCGAAGAGTTGGGGTTTAGATGATTCATTGGATGCGTTTAATATTGACATTAGCATAGACACATCCAACCACTGGGTTGATTTGCACTTCAAAGTTCAAAATTGTAAGAGCCAAGCTCCAAGTTACATATCTATAATTGATACCAGGCGATTTGTGTGAACTCCAGTTATGCATTCTGCAGCTGTACAGTTTAGGAACCTCGAAGTGACAAGGTTTAGATGATACATTGGATGCATTGAACATGAGCGGTAGCACATACCTATCCAAACCTGATTTGATTTACACCTTGAAATTGGAAATTACCCTGATTTGATTTACACCTTGAAATTGGAAATTGCAAACTCCAGGTTGCATATTTATAACTGATGCCTGACGATTTGCGTGAACTCAAGATATGCATTCTGCAACTTTGCAGGTTGGCAACCTCAAAGTGTTCAAAGTGCCAGGGTTTAGATGATGCATTGGGTGCATGAAATATGAAAACTAGGACAGACACACCCTAATTTGCACCTCGAAATTGGAAAATTACAAAGCTCCGGATTCTGCATCTTTGCAACCTCAAGGTGAATATCAAACCAGCTTTAGATGAGTTTTAGCTAGTTTACTGTTTCTCTGACCAGATAGTTTTGTTGAAAATGACATAACGGATTTTAAATGATGACACATCTACCAAATGACAAAATTATGGAGTAATATGAACTTCTCAAAGAAGATATACATTTCGTTTGAATTTGATCTTCTAAATATGGAGATTGGCTAGCATACCTTTCCGTTTAGGGAATCTGCGCATGTATCACTGTGATATTCAAGTGAATCTTTTCCTTTTGACCATTTATCATTCCGTATATCATAGATGAATGTAGATTTCACTATAGCTTCATTTGTATCATTGACACTGTTTCGACCTCCAACAACATAGACTTTGTCTGCCATGAAACCAATTTAACACTCAGAACAGAGAGAAGGAGAAAATATCATGTTTTCGATCCCTAATTTTCATTTAAAAGCGGAGAGCAAAGATGATTATATTGTATCACATGCGTGACAAGATTTGCAGACATCGAGTGCACAGAGTCAATATGTACAAACAAGTTGATCATAGCCCCTGAGAATGCAATGGAAAAAAAGGAGGAATAGTGACACACCTTTAAACAGAGCTGCACCAAATCGATACCTAGGTTCAGGCATGGAAGCTTTCTGTGTATACTGTTGGAAAACTGTATCATACATCCAAACTTCATTTGTTATATTTCCATCTGCCTTGGCACCCCCAATGATAAACACACTATCTTCGTTGTAACCAATAGCAGCATGGTCTGTTAATTCACCTGTAAAAAAAGCACAGGTAGACACCATGCAAAGGAGTTTATATTTATCCTGAGTAAATGATGATTAACAAAGTCATCTGTGCAGCCAGAGAAGCTAGGTGCATTATAGATCTCATGTAGAGGAGGATCCCAAGCAGAAACCACCATGATTTTGTGTGATGGTATATTAAATCTAAACTTGCATGTATTTAATATGGATACACAGAGCAATCTAAATCCTGTCTGATATGCACCTCTAAGTTGCTCATCTCATATTGAGACTCTGGATATACCTTCAGAACCAACAACTGCATATCAGACCCAGGTATGCATATCCTGTGTGAAAGTGCCAAAACTTATGTAACAGTGCACTGCCATGAATCCTAGGATCAAAACATTAAAGGTGGCTTAATAGATAAGGTTGAGATGGATATATACTTTTATATATGTAAAATAAATGGAAATTAAGAAAACCGCTCTTCACAGCACTGGTGCAAACCAATAAAAAAATTTCTTGACCGAAAGTTGGGACAATTCAAAAACAATTCATATGAAAAGAATTAGGTGTAAATGTGCAAACCCTTCACCCTATGATGTTAGCAGAAAGAGTTATGAAGTAAGCAGAAAGAGTTATGTTGCCATGAAGTGGAAGTATTATGTCAAGTTATGACATATTTAATTAAAATAAGGCATATGGACACTAATAGACCAGACAATGGTTGCTACACAATATAAGGGTTGGTGTCATGACTGGTTTGAAATGGATCCAAATACAAAGGAATGGTTGTAAACCTAGGTACCTGAATGTAATTTGGTATTTAATGAAGGTTACTAAGTTATAAAAGACAAGGCAATGAAAGTAAACAAGATGAGAGAGAAAAAAGAAATAAAGAAATACATGTAAAAGAAAAATGAAATAGTTATAAAAAGACAAGGCAATGAAGGTAAACAAGATAAGAGAGAAAAGAGAAATAAAGAAATATATGTAAAAGAAAAATAAAATAGGAAAAAAAGGATGAGGAATGGGGAATGAAAGGTTAGGCTAGTTGGCCTTCCACCAACCCCAGATCTCTTATATCTCCTCTCATTTAGACTTTCAAAGGGTTTTTTTTGCATGTTGCTCGCCCAAAAAGGAGAGTGCCAAAGATCTTAGAGCTGCATTGTAATCCAAAGATTGCTGAAATGAAAGACTGAGCAACCATTGAATGTTGGTTTTCCCATTTGGGTTTCCAGGGTAAATAATGTCTTATGTGCAAATTTTTAATGTGTGTTTGATTATTTGTCTGTATTTGTTTGTTTAATGAGTGGTTCCAAAGCTCCTTTGTATTTGATTAATGGTTACCAATAATTGTAAATGGTCAGAGAATGGAGTTTTGTTAAAGCTAGAGCTGTTTAATGTATTTCTGAGTTTTGTTTTGGTTTGATAAAGAATCCAACAACTAGTAAATCACCACCGTAGGATGCTTTTCCTGTTGCCAAAGATCAAAGGCTATTAATGGACTGTTGCAATTCCTTACAGAGTTTCTAATTTCGATTATTATTCAAGTTGTGGACAGTTGGGCGTTCTCATACATAGCTGCGAGAAATTATACACTTTGTTAGACGTTCGGGCCCTTTCCTCGTCTCCTTTTTTTTTTGAGTAGGGGAATCGGTAACTCGTCGGAATTGCCTGGGCAAGGCCCAGGTTCAAATCCACCGGCTGCCACTATAACCCCTGAGGTATAAACCAACAGCCCGCAAGCCAGGATATACCAGAAACTTGTGACTCAGCAAGGGCCGAGACGTCCCGGATCCAATCCCGACCAGGGGCGGTATCCTATCTAGGGGGCGTCTACCCTTTGAGCCTTATCACAGCGGGCCATGTCTCGATGAGACTTGATCCCTGGTGGGCTGGGTGAAAACCACCTTCCCCACCGTTCGGGATCCCACGTCATCTCCTTGCTCAGCATATTACTTTTCTCTTGGTGGTATGCCCTTCAAGAAACAAATTACATGACTTGCAATGGGTTTGCAGAGTGTTGAATGCTGCAATAGATGACTGTATATGATGACTGTATGCTGCCATCCTCCATTGCCATGGTTGTACGACCTTGTTAGCATTTTTTTATCATTGTTTGGCAACTTCATTTGTTAGATGGGTGAATTTCCTTGATGCTAGGACGCTTCTTTGCCATTGTTGGATGAATTTTTAAACAATAAATTTATAAGTGCCTGGGTGAATTTGTATTCTTGGGGCGAATTTATGATTGCCTAGCTTGTTCTCTCGGTGCTTGGGTTGCTTTTATACCTCAAAGGGTTGTACTATCTTTGCCTGGGCCATATACTTAATTTCTTGGACTGTAAGCTGTCATTCTTGATACTCCACAGCCATACAATAGAGTTGGGTCTGTGTGAGGCCGTACATAACCATTGAAGCGTTACAAGTCCCTCGATTATGGATCATATTGCATGCGATCCATTTGGATGTCCAATTGCTTTTAGAAATCAAGGGACCAAATTAATTGAAGCGTTATAAGTCCCTCGATAATGGATCATATTGCCTGCGATCCATTTGGATGCCCAACACTTGAAATAATGGCGAATTAATGAGAAAGCTAGTTGAACTGTAGTTTAATTAACGCAGATCCTATTTCTGCGGTGGTTATTGTAACCGTTTTCTGAGTTCTTCAGTCAATAAAAACGGATGGAGATACTCTCTGTATTGTAGTGGTTTTCCCATCTGTCTTGTGCTCTGTTTTGCATGCTCTGTTCTTTGATTTGGTATCAGAGCTGAGTAGTTTGGGGATTAGTCTTTCGTTGCTTGGAAGCAGAAGCTCAAAGCCGTGAGAGCAGAGCCGTGGTGAAAGTCGAAAGGAGAAGCCGTGCTGTGCACATTGTCGTGCCAGAAGTTTTTACTGTGAGTCCGTGCTGTAAAGGGCGAGACTCATAACCCTCGTGGCTGTGAAGTCCAATCTGTGATCGCTGGACTGAGAAAAATCTTCTTCTTCCTCTGAATACTGGCTGTCCAGATCACCTTCCCAGCTGTGTGAAGCGCCCATTTTGAGAATCTCTGTATTGGGTGCTCAAAAGCCCGAGATCAAAGAAAAAAATCGAACCACTGACTCACGATTTGAAGAGCCTAATTGGAGTGCCGATTGAGGCTAGATTGCTTGGATCTGCTGACAGAATTTAAAATCGCTGTGTTGATTCGTAGCTGGAGAAAACGTGGAGAGACTGCGATCTCAAGAGACTGCTCGCTGGGCATATGTGCTGAGTCAATTCTGCCTGCAACTCCTTCTGAAGCGTGGAGCAGTGTGTACCTGGGAAATTTTATTGAAATCGCTGTCTTCAAGAGCTGAGCTGAGCATAGCCAGCGTGGAGGTAATTTTTTGGCTACGATTTGGTAGACTGCGCTAAATTGCTGCGATTTCATTGCTGAGATGTCAAATCCATTGGCAGAAACTTATCTCAATGAGGCTAACAAATTGGATGGCTCGAATTTCATAAACTGGAAATTCAAAATGCAGACCTTGATGGAAGGCTATGGTGTCTGGTCAATCACCAATGGAGATGAAGCGAAACCTGTAGCAGCTCCGGGTGGAACAGCAACACAAATTCAAGACTGGGATAAGCGCGAGAACAAAGCCAAGGTACTGTTACGAATGTCTGTTAAAGATAGTATTATTCCACATATCAGAGAAGCTAAAACTTCTGCTGAAACATGGACAGCACTTAAAGATCTGTATGAAACTAGCAATACAAACCGTCTGTTTTTCTTAAAAACTAAATTGCTAGGCATGAAGATGGATGCAAATGAGTCTGTTAGTTCATTCTTGGGTCGTCTCAAAGAAGTGAAAGATAAGCTAGGAGACATAGGAGAAAAGGTTTCCAGCACTGATCTCGTAACAATTACATTGAATGGTATGCTAGAGGACTACCATATGTTTATAACAGGTCTTGCAGCAAGGGAGAAACCTCCTACTTTTGAAGAGCTGACAGGTATTTTGCTGCAAGAAAAAGAGAGGCGTGGGAACTTTAAGCCTCAAGATTCAGGTTTGGCATTGTGGTCAAACAAGAGATCTCCGAGAGGGAGATCAGGAGAAAGAGGCAGAGGAGGCAGGTCATCACAGAGTAGAGCTCCTCAAAAACCGAATCAAGGTATGCCATCTAACAGGAATGAGTCAAAAAGTTGTTTTTATTGTGGTCGATCTGGACATCTTATTAAAGACTGTTATAAGAAAAAGAATGATGAGGCTAGGAATAGACAACCTAGAAAACATTCAGGTCATTTCGCTGAGAGACTTGCTCTTAGAAATCAAGGGACCAAATTAAAGAATTGTTGCTGCACTTGCATAGGAGTCTCTAAATTGAATATTTTTAGAGTCTCGATTATCAGGGCAATTTTTCTTTGGCTGCGAGAGTTACTCCCTTGCTTGTGCATTTCTATCAATGCCTGAGCATAATTATCAGTGGCTGGGATAAGTTCACCAAGGCAGAATTATTAGTGCTTTAGGTGAGTTCATCAGTGCTAAGGTGAATTTACATTGCCTAGGGTGAATTTGTGTTGCCTCGGGCGAATCTATCAATGCCTGGATGAATTTATCATTGCCTAAGATGCATTTGTGTTGCCTGTGGCGAATTTTATAAGTGCTATCTTTACCTCTTTAAAGCAATATGAGTCAAATAGCTAGATGGGTGGAGCTCATTTATTAAATAAACATAATACACATGATTGTGTATGCTGAGGAGTGAGGCATCACCTCCCTCAGGTGCTTGACCATTCTCTACTAAGCTTGTTTTGTTTTACGAGGAGTAGGCCATTAATGATTAATGGGATAGGCATGTGGAGAAGTAGTCATTGTCATTGTCATCAGATGAAGACACTCTGAGAGAAACACAGTGAAGAGTTTCTTACTGGACATCACGAAATCCCACGGAATTCACCTACTGAGTAAACAAAAAGTTTGGGGGTTGGTATCCTTGTTTATTGAGCACAGTGGTAATAGTATTGTTATGGAAGCTTGAGGTCCTTACGAAGGTATATACTATAAAGAAACGAGACTACCATAGGAAGGAAGACAACTCAACAGCATACTGAGTTAGAATCGTGATGGTTGAATAGCATGTCGGAGACGAGAACTTTATTTGATAGTACATTGTTATGCAGTTTCTTGTGTGCAGGTTACATGGAAAGGATGGAGCAAGATTTTTTATCCTGAGCATTGTAGCTTTTATGCAGCACATTCTGAAGAACAACGACTAGGTAGCCATCTTCGAAGATAGAGCATTCCAGATGTTAAGAACTCAAGTTTTGTTTAAAAGAAGATGTACACTTAAGAATAGACCTTGAAGCCTTTATGAAGAACTGAGGTAGAGAAGCCATCTTGGTGATAGAGAGCTCTATATAACGCAGATAACAGAGACTAAGAATAATTTTTCTGCATAAGATCTGTGTTGGTGAATTGAATCGGCTGTAAATCCCTCAAGGAAGTATGGATAAATGACTTTGAATGGGCTATAAATCCCTCAAGGAAGTATGGATAAATGACGAGATGAAATAGATAAAAAATGAAGAAGTGAAAACTTGAATCGTTTAATATACATTGAAGATTTGTTACAAAAGAAAAGAAATTAATAGAAAAGCTTTAGTTGCATCATAAACCCATATGCATCAGCTCAAAGATCACCCACATAAAGCAACTGTCAAACAGCACCCCATCTTTCAGAGTTCTGCCTATCCTGGCGTTTATGGCGTCTGTGGATCCATCTCTGACCTTGCCAGGTTGTTTTTGGGCCAGATTCTGGGTGATTCTAAGTAGATTTAACTTGCCAGATTCCAATGGGGTTGCCAAGAAAGGTTCACTGCATTGCATGTTTTGGGGATTTCCTCCCTCTGAACCTAAAAATCCACATGCATTCAAGGATCTTTTAAGAATGAATAACTTAATTAAAGCTTAAACATACCTGGTAAATGAGCTTTGGTGGCCCAGAAACCACTGCCTCTGAACAAACTGCCTCCATATGTAAGCCCCTCTATATTCTTATGACCGAATCCAGTGACGAATGCAACAGTGGGATTCTTCACTATCCCAACTTTCTGCCTGAGGTGGCGAATGGAACTTTGCTGGGAAACTCCTACTGCTATGAGGGCAATCAACAGCGCCACAACCACAACCACCAGAGCTGCCACTGCATAGATGGATCGGTTTACAGAGCGCTTCAGCCTCTGAATCTCGCCATGCAATTGCCCAACTGGGTCGCCCTGCATGTTTAGACTCGAAGAAATCATCACTAATTCTTCAAATTTCAGCGCAGAAAAATCCTTTCGGTTAAGAATCCATGTTATACATACCCACAAAAGGTACTGAGTTGAATATATTATTCAAGTATTATGGCGTGTTCCTATTAATTGCAAATTCCAAGATATAAATAGTTTCAAACTATTTGTTTCCTTGCAAGGATGATGGGTGTAACAGAGGATTGGATGATTTTGCAAATATTTTAGGTTGTGCGGACTCGGGACCGGATTTTTTTGGGTACTCTGCAATCTTTGTCTTTAAAACCATGTAAATCTAACTTCAGTGCATTTGCAAGCTTGTGTTGACTGCTGCATTGCAATCTAGTGCGTTGACATTGGATTGTTTTGGAATAATAATTAGATGTGCAGTTGCCAGCTTAACAGTGCAACCCAGTACGTTGACATCGGATTTAATTTGACTGAATAATTAAGTGTTCGCTACGCATGAGCTCTTAAATGAGAATTATTAAAGATCAAAGTGGTTTTTTTTCATGGGTATTTAGAGTAGTATAATTATTTAATTTGTGGTCAGTCTACATGTTAAAGTGATATTAACAAATTAAATTTTTGAATATTTAGGTGAATAGGTGTTTAAATATTAACCAGATTAACGGACAGTGTACAGCCGAACTTAGTTAAATGTTTAAATAATTATTATATTTATAAATAATAAAGTTATACTTAATCTATAAGTAATAAAACTATAGTTAATTTATTGTTTTTTAATTAAATTGTATTTGTTTTATGTTTATATTAATAATAAAATTATAGTTAATGTATTGTTTTTAATTAAATTGTATTTGTTTTATGTTTATATTAATTAGTTTAATTATGTAGATGGATGTTTTTATTTGAGATTTGGGATGGATTAGGACCTATGCTTTTTCATCTATGAGGACTAGACAAGTGCACTATCGAGATTGATTTTATGGCAATAGTTCAAAATTAAAAATAAACAATTATAAAAAATGAATATAAAAAATAACTAGCTGATGAATGGATAACTAGTCGCAATGCATGGATAACGCATCGCTGATGAATGGATAACCAACACTAATGGGAGATAAAATGAAAAAGAATATAACTAGAAGAAAATGAGATATAATTTTTTTTTCCAAATTGTTTTCCATTCCATAACGCATAGCTGATGAATGGATAACCAACACTAATGGGAGATAAAATGAAAAAGAATATAACTAGAAGAAAATGATATATAATTTTTTTTTCCAAATTGTTTTCCATTCCATAACTATCTCTTAACCATTTGATCATTATCTACCTGATCCAGCCACAAACTATGTGGGTGTGCTAGTGTTTATGTTATGTCATAAATGGATAACTATAACTATTTGGTAATTAATTTAATTACTTGGATATACGTTTTTATTTGAGATTTGGGGTGGACTAAGGCCTATGCTTTTTCATCTACGGACAAAGATGAGACAATTGTATTGTCGAGATTGATTGACGTTCAAAATTCAAAATAAACAATTATAAAAAAGGAATATAAAAGATAATTGGTAGCTAGCTGATGAATGGATAACTCTTAGCAATGCATGGATAACTCATAGTTGATGAATGGAGAACCAATACTTCAAGCACATAACAAGAAGAATGTGAGGTAAAAAGAAAAAGAATATACAAAATAATTGATAGTTGATAAATGGAGAAGAATGTGAGGTAAAAAGAAAAGGAATATAAAAAATAATTGATAGTTGATAAATGGAGAAGAATGTGAGGTAAAAAGAAAAGGAATATAAAAAATAATTGATAGTTGATAAATGGATAGCAGGAAGAATGTCGGTGATAACTCACAATTGAACCCATTTAGCTAGAAGACTATGAGGAATAAAAAAAAAATCTAAAATCTCTTCCATTCCATAACTTGAACTAGGATTATTAATCCTCCCTTGACCATATTGTCTATTAGATTATATTTTCCTAACTTAGGAACCTTAATTCATTATTTGGGTCCACTTGACCTAATGGGGCCATCTAGATCAGTTACTAGAGTGTGGGGAACACTGCTAGAAGTTAACTTCCACTTACTGCATGTGCATGCATCAATTTGGGTGCCTCCTAGACCAATCCCTACATTTTAGGAGCAACTGGGAGTCTGGGCACCAACCTCCATCAGTTAGGTGGAGTTGGAACTAGTTAGTCTTAGTTAGCCCCCAGTTACATTCAGTTACTTCACAATCAGTTAGTTAGCGCCAACAATGCATGGATAATGCATGGTTGCATGGGGAGGAGTGCTTTTCCTACCTACAACACTCAGTTGCACTGAGTTAACTAGCTCTAACTGATTGATTGAGTTGTTGGACATCAAGGAGTTGATCTTTGGACTCATACTTTGTCAATTACTTCACAATAAGTTAGCTAGCACTAGTAATGCATGGCTACATGGGGAGGAGCGTTTTTCTTACCTACCACACTTAGTTGCACTGAGTTAACTAGCTTACACTGATTGATTGAGTTATTGGACATCAGGGAGTTGATCTGTTGGACTCCAATATTGATTGAGAGACCATGAGTTAGAGATTCAGTTAGATATAGTCAGATCCACTTGGTAGATTCAAATTGCTACCTAATGCATTCAAATTCTTCCTATTTGTAACCTGTTGTACATTGGATTTCTTATTGTGAATGATACTATAAATTCCTAAGCAATACTTGTCCTTTTCTTGTGTGGTTTGTTTTGTTCACTTTGTATCTTCATTCTCCATTCTTTTGCTGCAAACATTATTAGAACTATCTGCTTGAAGATCTAAATGGCATTCAAATTCTAATATAACTATCTATTAACCATTTGATCCCTATCGACACGATCCAGCCACAAACTATGTGGGCGTGCTAGTGTTTATCTTTTGTTAAACAACTAGCCATCTCTAGAAAACTAAGTGGTTGTCTGCACCTATGGGCGTTCACCCACCACTTTACTTGTGGTTGTGCTAGTTACTTTTAGTTAAACAGGTTGTCTGCTCAGTGCCCATTATTCATGCATCAGTTATTTTGAATTTGGAACAATGACCATTAAATGAATCTGGGTAGTACAATTGTCTCACCCTAGTGCAATCTTGGACAACAACCATAA
The DNA here is from genome assembly GCA_001517045.1 of Pseudotsuga menziesii. NCBI lineage: Eukaryota > Viridiplantae > Streptophyta > Pinopsida > Pinales > Pinaceae > Pseudotsuga > Pseudotsuga menziesii. Next base: position 736,599 of record LPNX011215605.1, on the reverse strand, counting down.
AATAATATGTATAGTACACTTGTCTCATCCTCATGCAATCTGGGATCCATGGAGATCTACCTCCATTCGGAATCAAAAGTGGAGAGAACTACACATATATTCGTGTAATTAGAAGAAATTATATATTTATAATTATCTTATATATTTACATGGATAGATGTTTATATTTTACAATTTCTGGTGGAGGAGGAAATGTAGTTTACATGTGATAAGTAGGTGTTCCCTAGGCCAAGATCTATTAAAGGGTATGAACAATGATCAAAGATCAAAGTGGCCTTTGGAGGGTATTTAAATTAGAAGAAACTATATATTTATCATCATAGATCCATCTTAGAATGATCTACCAAGGGACCGAGAGGGATCAAATCTCTCCATCTGCAAACCCCTTTTTAGTGTGGAAATGTTGAGGAAGTGTGTAATGCAATTAAATATTTTAAATCTAAGATGAGTCCACATGTTAGTTTTTATAATATTTTATTATTTTTTATAAAGGACATGTGGAAGCTCTATGATGAGCACCAAAGGAGTTACACATCTCCCCTTTACAAGGTTGTAGAATGAGTCTTTTCTGTGCAATAATTATCTTAAATCTTTACACTTACAAGCTATTTTGCAATTTTAGGTGGATGGGGAAGGATAGATTTATTTTATGTTGGAAAAAAAACAATTATAAAAACATATACATACACACACAATTTGCATGTGATAATATTTATAATATTTATGTGTAGATTTGATATAAAGATGTCAAAGTTTACCAAGTCTTAGGTTAAATTATTGGGAAGTTTAGACAGATGTCATTCTCAATAATACTGATAATATTAAGATTATTGTTATATCTAAATTTAAGGAAAAGTTATGGTGAAATAAAAAATTAAAAGATTTAACAAATTAAGATATTATAAGGACGTGATGAATCTTAATTTAAAAAATAAAAAATATATATAAAGAAAAAAAAATCAATATTATTAAAATAAGAATAAACTTTTACAAACTCTCTACTCAAATATAACATTCCTAGTTATTTATGAATGCATTAAAATTCTTGAGAAAATCAAATCACTCTTTACTCTTTTTAAAATGTGGTAAATTAAAGTTGATTTAAATAACCATAATCATAATCAAAATCATTATATATATAATTAATTAATTATATTTTAAATATTTATATAAAGAGAAAAGTTAAAAACAAGTATATATAAGTTACAAGGTATAATAAGTATGTTGAATTTGCTTCAGTCTAATTCTTATTGGCTTTTTCTTTTTCTATTGAAATTCTTGGCATACATATTTTTGATGATTCAAAACTTGTGTTAGATTGTTGGAAGACTCGAAAGCCTCCAAGGAATATTTATCTATCCTCATTATATGAGGAATTTATTAGGATCGGTGCTCATTTTTAGAGGATCAAGCGGCCTGCCTACTTGCTATCCAAACCAAAATTGGTTTACAGCTCATAGCTCACAGTTAGGACTCTGGAAAAATGGGAAAATTTAAATGGCGTTTGAGTAATTTCTAACTCCTTGATTTAGCACTTTGTCAATGTGTTATTCTTTTACTTATATTTTATTGTAGTTTTTCCTTTCTTGTAAACAATGGGTGGTATTTTGATATTCTGTGGTTATAATTTTGAAGTTGGTATACTCCTAAATTTTGGGATGTAAAACAACTATATTTTATGCTATTTTTTTTTTATAATAATCATTTACTATCTCATATTGGTTTATGTACGGCTTGTCGTTGAACAATATGGTTTTATAATATAAAATTATGATTTTTTTTTGAGAAAAAAAAAATTATATTTATTTTATATGTAATTAATTATTATATTAGTAAAAATATTATGTTTTCAATATTTTAATAAAAAATAAAATCATCTAATCAATATACTATTAAAATACTAAAATTTTTATAACATTTTTAAGAAAAATATGGAGAGTTCAAATTATTAAACTATAATAAATTAAATAAGTGGAATAAGCAACAAAGTTACTTAATACCTGCCTCCTAAGAAGAGATTGAAAATATATAGCAATAGGATAATTTTACTATAAAAATATATGATAAAACAAATATAATTACAATTTGAAAGAAATTAAAACAAAAATGAATTAAAAAATGTCCATTTAAATACGATATAGCTTATTGCAATGTAGCATAAAACAAGCATATTCAAGCTTCCTTACATACTTCTAGTAATATTCTTGACTTATGTTATAAAAATATGCAAGTTTCTTTATAGACTAGCATAAATAGGAAATGAGAAATAATAGCTTATAAGACTATAAACTAATATCACTGTTGTGAGAATAGTTTATTTATATTTTATTATAAATTTATAATGTTATACAAATATGCAAGTTTTTTTTATAGACTAGCATAAATAGGAAATGAGAAATAATAGCTTATAAGACTATAAATTAATTTCATTGTTGTGAGAAAAGTTTATTTATATTTTATTATAAATTTATAATTTAAATTTAAAATAAATTTAATTATTTTAAATTGAAAAAAAATATTTTTTAGTTAAATATTTTGAATAATGGATTTTCCAAGAATAATTTATAGATAGTTCAAAATAAACTATTGTTATCAAATAACATGCATATATCTACTTGTTGGGAAAAAAACATGAAACTTAACATAAAAAAAGACATTTTTAAAAGAAAAATATGCTATACATTGGATTTTGTCTTTCATCTGGTTTTAAATACTATTTTCTTAAGTCCACTGTGCCCAATTTCTAGCATTCTTAGCCTTGCATGATGAGATTGTAGTCTATTATGAAAATTTTACTATTCTTCATTATCTAATACATTTTGGTTTTTTATTTGATGATGATGATGATGATGGTTAACATCCCCCGAGACCTTAAAAAGGAAATTAATCATTTATATAACTAAATATTAAAAATTTTATATTGTTTGTTTGTTTGTATTATATTAAAAATTTTATTATTATTTTAAATTAAATAAGTAAAAATTAAATTAAATATCTTTAATACATGCCTGCCTCCTAGTTGCTTAGTACCTGCCTCCTAAGAAGAGATTGAAAATATATAGAAATAGGATAATTTTGCTATAAAAATATATGATAAAACAAATATATTTACAATTTGAAAGAAATTAAAACAAAAATGAATTAAAAAATGTCCATTTAAATACGATATAGGTTATTGCAATGTAGCATAAAACAAGCATATTCAAGCTTCCTTACATACTTCTAGTAATACTCTTGACTTATGTTATAAAAATATGCAAGTTTCTTTATAGACTAGCATAAATAGGAAATGAGAAATAATAGCTTATAAGACTATAAATTAATATCATTGTTGTGAGAATAGTTTATTTATATTTTATTATAAATTTATAATGTTATACAAATATGCAAGTTTTTTTTATAGACTAGCATAAATAGGAAATAAGAAATAATAGCTTATAAGACTATAAATTAATTTCATTGTTGTGAGAATAGTTTATTTATATTTTATTATAAATTTATAATTTAAATTTAAAATAAATTTAATTATTTTATATATATATATATATATAAAAAACCATTCCCTATTGACCTCTCTCTGTAGTGATATAATTAGAGGGATCTTTTGTTGCGCCATGCTTATGCCATGAGAAATGGATATTATTAACTTAAATGAACATACAACCATTATTTAGATATTTATACATTTAGATGTTGATAAGATTTCCTTGTCTTGTCTTCACTGTATGTTATAATAACGGTATTGATTTGAATAAAATGATACTTAAACGTGTTTTATGTTTAAAATAAATAAGAGTGATTATATACACATATCATTACTCTCGATGCTGATTATAACATTGACCAAACATAAGTGTAAATTTGGTAGAATCTTAATCTCTTGAATCCCTACATTGTTATAGAGTTTGGATCAATACACTAAATGGACAAGATATTTCTTCTATTAATGTTGTAGAAATTTAAAAGTCCATGCTCTACTCTGTCTGCCATTTTTAACGCGTTTCAAATCCTGTGTTGCCATAAAATTTGCACTTTTTACTGTATTGTTTTGTAATTTTTTTGCAGGTTTAGACCGTTGCGGGAGAAGTTGTTGTTTTAGGTGGATGAATTTTCTCAGACCGGACATCAACAAGCAAGAATTTAGTTTAGAGGAGCAGAAAACCATCATCCGTCTGCACGATCAGTTGGGCAACAAGTAAGAAATGGCATAAATCGTGAATTGCAATATCAGTACCGAATCTCCATTCTTGCATTCACTAAAATGTAGAGCGTTCATAAACAAATATAATCTGAATCGACCATTTTTTTTAATCATGTGTATTCTTTCTTTATCGTAGGTGGTCGATGATTGCTTCCCGTCTTCCCAACAGAACGGCCAACGGTATAAAAAATTATTGGCACACACAAAAATGAAGAAGGCTTATGGAGGAAATGGGCATGAGTCCCGTCACACAAATGCCAACCTTCGAACCTCTGTTAGTAGGCATGCCCACATCCGAACTTGTGTTAGTAGATGAACAACAGCTGAAGGACTTCAATGTCCTTGGCAATGAGATAATGACGGAAGAAGCTCCTACACGAGCCCAAGACATATTGATCAACCCCAGAGCGAGCAGCAAGGGCTTGTGGACTATAGGGAACATCAATTCCAGCAGCAGTGCACCTCCTCAGTATTCTTTCACCGACGGCAGCAGCGTCTCTGTAGTTGCAAACCACCAGTGTCACCAAACGATGGATGGTAGTTCATCAAATTCTTCCTACAAAGATAATCCCATCCACTGTCGTGCAGTGCCTCTAAGTTACAACAATCATCCCACCAACTATCCTGCAGTGCCTCTAAGCTACAGCGATAATCCCATCCATGCATTGCCTGTGATGAGCTACAGCGATAATCCTTTCCACTGGCCTGCAGTGCCTCCTAGCTACAGCAATCATCCCATCCACTCTCACGCATTGCCTATGAGGTTCGATGACAGAACCTATGGTAACACTGAACAGTTATCCACCTTTACACGAGGTTTGTCATGGACGAAGGTGCAAGGTAGCACCTACACCAACACTGGACAGTTATTCGCGATCTCGCAAGGTTTGTTAAGGACACACGTGAATAGCAAACAATATCCGCCTTCGCACATTGAAATCTCTACAAACAGCTGCTACAACACCTGCAGCAGCACGCAGGGAACGAATGCCTTCGACTGAGATCCCCTCTTTCCTAATTATGATTGCAGTTTCGATGATCTTCTGGATTTCCCAAGCGAACACAATTCGTTCGACTTGCTTGATCCGTTTTGCCATCTTTCAGAAAACCCAATTTCTGAACCGGCATCTTCTGAAAGCGTTGGTAGCACAATGTAAAATAACAGATGATGTCATGGTCCACTGATTTTAGATTTTATGTTGATGACGTCATGTTGCCACATGTCAACCCAAATCTAGATACCAAATCCCAAGGCTGACATCATCTCCTATCCACCAATCGGCTCTTTACAAAAATAGCTTTTTAACAAAATTAAAAAAAATATTTTACGAACCCTTAAGTCATACTTTGCAAAACAGGTTTTGATTTTTTAAAACTGCCTCAAAAAACACCAGCTAATAGCAAAGCCAACCAAAGTCAAAATGTGATCGATTACAATATACTTGCTGAGGCAGGTATAATAAGTATAAATTAAATGTTTTAAGATGTAAAATGTTTTATCATTTAAGATGGATCTAGGTTTAAAGATTAATATATTTTCATTGTTACATTATTTGGATGTAAATATCATATTTGTAGTATTTAAATTTATGTATAATTTTATTTAATCTTTCTTTTGAGTTTTTATTTAGCATTTTTTAAATTAAATGTACGTATTATATCTCTTTCTTTTATATATGGATATTTTATTATTATTTATTATAAGCATATTATTTTATTTTAACATGTACATGATGTAAATGTTAACTACATGACAAGTATGATAGATGGACATCATCCCTATCATATACGTGACAACATTTCTATCATCTTCATCAACATTCAAATTTGAACTTCTCCCATCCCTTCCATAAGGTTCTTGCATGTCCCATAAGTGCAAAGTTAAAATTGACCTTCGAAAAAAAGAAAATGAACTTGTTTTTACTAGTCCAAACAAGAAGGGCATAATTTACAGCAACATTTTAAAGGAAGGGCAACTTTTTAAATTACGTGCTAATATGAATTTCAATTTACAGATAGTGCTTTTAAAATCAAATTGTCCCCAATTGACAAAAACTTCATTCGCCCAAAAATATGTAGCAATGATTTGACACGCAGACTGTCTGGTGTTCCAACTTTTGAATAACCGCAATAATACTTTCTTATCTGAAACTCGATGACCTCGCGCAAAATGTCATAAATTTTCTGGCAAGGTTATGTGGTTAGTATCTTTCAAGATATACAAAGGGATAGATTGATTCCTTGGGGAGTCGAGGGTTTTAAATCTTTCAAACACGATCCCATAATCCCAGTACTTGCACATGAAATTATTATAACTGTAGAATATCACTGAAAATGGCAGTGGATGGGTAAATTAAGATATATTTATAGATTCTTGACTCCCTATTTGCAGATTCATTAAATCTAGACTGGTCACTGACTAACTGCAAGAAATTTACTTGAGGATTTCATTCTTGGAGCCATGGTGCTCTTAATTTCTCACGACTAGAACCTTCCCAAATCTCGCCATTCACAAATTTATTTAGTGTTTTGAAATTATATTTAAAGGGTAGAAATTTGGAGGCCAAGATGCACAATTCACAAGTTCCAAGGACCAAGCCTCATAGGATGCATACATCCCATCGATGTGCACATGCTTAGACTTGATGCCCCTCCATTAGAGCTCGGGACCCAATCGAATGCGACTATTTACACTAGTATTTATTCAAATTCCCTAATAATAAGAAAATGATTTTAAAATTTGAATTATCTTTCGATATGTACCTCTTTTGTAGAGTCTAAATATTTAGTCAACATTGCAACTTACATCACTTTAAAACTTGATCTCATGTGTTGGAAACCTAATCTGAAAGGATGTAGGTTATGTAAATAATGTAATTATTTAGATAGGAATGTGAATAGACTCTGGAGGAATCCAAGAGTCATATGGGTAGGTGAAACCCAACAATCACTATGAATGTAAAAAAAAAATGTTTTTGCTCATTAATAAATTAATCCCGAAGTTATACCTGACAGTGGTATTAGAGCGAGGTTGTTGTCATAACTCATGTTGTGTGTACATGCTATGTGTGCACTAGTCCTGGTAGTATTCCCATTCAGTCTTCCCTCTGATTGCTTGCTCAGTCCTGCATTTTCCTGTACGTTAGTCTCCAATTTTGAATGTTATCGTGAACATCCACTGATCCCTATCCACCAGGAAAACCTAGTGCACAGACTCTCTCTCTCTGCATTTTGAGACTCTTTCTACGTTGAATATCTCTAGAGTATCATGGAGTATCTCTTCCATTATGGAGACTATTATGGTGTGTCGAAATTGGTGAAGGCTCCCTCTCTTTACGACCACTTCTCTCTCTATGCATGAGCTATTTTCTCTCTATCATGGTCGTGACTTGTTTTCCTGGAGGTGTGTCTCTTTAAATTTTCAAGACTCTCAACACAAGAACTGTTGCATGGATTAAAGTTGTTGATTGCCACCACAAGAAAGGAAAACCCTAATTTTAAGCTACGAGCTACGTGTGGTACGTTCACCTTGGTTTTATAAGTTTGTGGCTTTGGTGTTGAATTGATATCTCTGGTTGAAACTACATATTGATCTATGAGCTGCATTGGAGTTTGTTGAGCCATCTCTTCATGAGGGGAAATTGGAAAAAATGGCCACTCAATGGTGAGTCTTAGGACCACTCAATGGAATCTATGATCACTTTAGAACAGGTTATAGACATCTGCAACTCGATGTGGGTTCATTGGAAAAAAAGGCAAATTTGCTAGTAAATTGTGGTGAGATTCCCCTTAGGGTGTGAGAAAAAATGGCTCTCCAATTCATATGCAACCCTCCAAAATTATCAAACAGAGTATGGGGACTGATATTAGACTTAATTTACTGTAATTAGGTGTGGTTATAAGTTCTTCAACAAAGATATAAAGCTTCATTTTCGAATGCATATGTTCATTGGTATTTGCTAAAGGAAATTGGCAGTAATAGCTTAACTTTGACTCATAAAATGTATATGAAATGGTTCAAAACAAAGCATAAGGAATGTAGAACATTAATAGAATATAAATATCTCACTCAAAAACATATAACATTAGATCAAATCCTCAACACAAATCAGATACACAACTCCATTAAAATGGGAAACCTATACATGGAAACTAGTCAAACCATAGCTTGCAAATGTGGAAATTTGTGCATATATATTTCTGCTAATTTCGACTTACGGAGAGTATGTGAGACATATTATAGAGCCATAAATCATTCACCCATTCTTTGGCATCAACTGGACTCAACAAGGTGCAAGCATCATTTACACTAGTGCGCCATCATATGGAAACATGGGAATAAGGAAGTAGGGAATGAGAGAATGGGAGGAGATATGGATCACGAAATGTAGCCTCCTATATGCAATAACAATAGTCTATTTAGATCCAAATGAGAGGTCAGGGTGGCATATTCAACATCAAATTTGGATGAGAATCCAACTCCTTTGAAATTGGCTCACTAGTAGGGAGAGTAAGCACTCACCGTGCAATGGACAAGCTAGTGCTTTCCGAAATGCCAAAGGCAAATTATAAAATGATCAAAATCCATTATCCTTCCTCGTGACATAATTTTATAACTCTCCTAAGGTCCTCCAAGGTATAATTCCCTCCCATAGGCTTCCTCCAACGCATCCTTGATGTTTAGTGACTCCCATGACACGTGTCCTTCTCCTCATCCCTCCATCTTCCTCCAAATTTGAATGGTTGTTACCAAACCCCAAGTGTTCCCTCTTGGAGGCTATTTTTAGCCTCGACATGTCAGATTGTCATAGGTCTAGAGTTAGGTATGCAATCAGGTCTGATTTTTTCATAGAATCTTCCATCATTGTTGTCGTAAAACACAAGGAATCTCTCTCCAAGTGACACATAGTTTCTTCCTAGTCTTTTCCTCTTCCATGGGGAGTTATTCCTCTTCACCTATTAAAATCCTTAGGCTCATGACATGTTACTTGACACCTTTTCACCTCCCAAGAATGTTCCATTACTCATAATTTCAAATTTGGGGTTATGTCATGACATGTGTAAGGAAGAATCTAGCCACCCAAGGTCTCCATGAACCTCCAAATGTCTTCATGTGGCAATGCCACTATATTTTCTCCATATTTATTATTTATATGACCCAATTTAATGTGTAGAGGGTAAACTAAGGTTTTCTTGGGTCACATAGCTCCCTTATTGCAATATTTAATGCATCCTCCCCAACCTAGGGAACTAGTAAGTGGGTGAAACATTGCTAGCTAGTAGTCTCATTGGGATGGGGACATGACAGTCCTCCCCACTCAATATTGCTTGTCCTCAAGAAATGAAAACTTTGGATGCTGCAAAATTTCTTCATGTTCCCAAGTGGCTTCCTCACTAGGAAAATATTTCCATTGTACTAAGTATTCTTTTATTGTTATGCTCCTTAACCTTCTTTCCCTTGTTTTCAATATTTTGTCTGGAATGAGAACAAGTTGTCCTTCATCATCTAAGGGAGGTAATGTACATTAAACTGATATACGCTTACCTATAACCTTCTTTAGACATGAAACATGAAGTACATTATGAATTTTACTTCCTATTGGAAGCTCCAATTCATAAACCACTTCTCCAAATTTTTGAATCACTTTGTAGGGACCATAAAACCTTGGTTTGAGATTTTCTAAACCTTGTCCCTTTATGGTGGGTTTTTTGTACGGTTGCAAGATAAAAAATACCAATTTATTCACTTGGAAGCACCTCTCCACTCTATGTTGGTCTACATATTGTTTTTGCTGGTTTTGGGCAACCTGCGAGTTATCTTTCGAAACCTTCAAAATTCCTTGACTTTCTCTAATCCAATCCTTAGCCTTTGGAGCTCTACTATCACCAAAAATGTGATCAATAAAATCAGATGCATCATAACCATAAAGTGCCTTGAAAGGAGACATGCCAATGGACATTTGAAAAGTAGTATTGTAGAAAAACTCACCCAAATGCAACCATTTTATCCATAGTTTTTGTTGCCCACTAAAATAGTTCCTCAAGTATCCTTCCAACCATTGATTCACCCTCTCTGTTTGGTCATCATTTTGTGGATGATGGCTTGTGCTAGGTGTCAATTTTGTCTCCACAATTTTGAGGAGTTCTTGACAAAATGCACTCAAAAATCTGTTATCGATGTCACTAACAATGCTCTTGGGAAGCCCATGCAATATGAAAAATTCTCTAAATAATAGTTTGGCCACTTGTGCATCGATGAAAGTGGTAGTGATAGAAAATAAATGAGAAAATTTAGTCAGTCTATCCACCACTACATATATGCAATCCTTACTAAGTACATTGGGAAAACCAATGATGAAATCCATGGAAACACTCTCCCATTTTTGTTCTGGAATAGGAAAGGGGTGTAAGAGATCAGTTGGATGAGTGTTCTCCACTTTGTTTTGCTGACATGTGTGGAATTCATTAACATATTTCAGAATATAATCATTCAACCCTTTCCATGATAATCTTTCCCTCAACATTCTATATGCTTTTTAGAAACCAGAGTGACCTACTAGAGGAGAATCATGAGCTTTCTTTAAAAATTTCTCCTTCAAACTTGAACTAGGGACCAAATAGATTCTATATTTGTAGTATATGATTCCTTCCAACACCTTATACCTATCATCATGGTTAGTCCCATCAAAAATTTCACAATACAACTTATCCTTGGCATATTCTACTTCTAATATGGCTTTCCAATTTTCTTTTATATCCATTAGAGAAATAGAAGGTCTTCTATATAAGGCATCAACTACCACATTATCCTTTCCCTTCACATATTCAATATCAAATTCAAATGCTTGAATCTTACTCACCCACTTTTTATTCCTTTCATTAAGATCCTTTTTGAGTGAGGAAGTACCTTAAGCTGTTATGATCAGTTTTGACCACAAACTTGTTTCCCACCAAGTATTGCCTAAATTTGATCAAAGCATGCATGATGGCTAACATTTATTTATCATAAATAGAGTAAATATTCTGATGTGGTTGTAGATTTATACTCTTGAAATCTATTGGGTGTTTTCCTTGCTTTAGGATTGCTCCAATGCCTTCTCCCTATGCATCACATTCCAAGACAAATGGTTTAGAAAAATCAGGCAAGGATAGAATAGGACAATTTCTTATTACCTCTTTCATTCTTTGGAAATATTTTTCATCCCCTTCATGCCATTGGAAAGAATAATTATTTGTCAAATTAGTGAGAGGTGAAGTGAGTTGGGAGAACCCCTTCATAAAATTCCTTTAGTACATACAAATTCCAATGAATCTTCTCAATTCATTGAGATTTTTTGGACGAGGCCATTCTATAATGCTTTTATTTTTTCCATATCCACCTTCACACCATCTTGACCAATGATGTGTCCAAGATACAAGAGTTATGTCAAACCAAACTCACATTTTGACAGCTTAGCAAATAAATATTGATCATGCAAAATTTTAAATACCACTTCTAGATGATGCAAATGTTGCTTCCATGTTTGACTGTAAATAAGAATGTCATCAAAGAAAACTAGTACAAACTTATGAAGTTTCTTGTGGAAGATATTGTTCATGAATGATTGGAATGTGGAAGGAGCATTTGTCAAACCAAAGGGCATGTAAACAAAGTCAAAGTGACCATAGTGGCATCTGAAAGCAGTCTTTGGTATGTCTTCTTCCTTCATTCGAATTTGATGGTAACCAAATCTAAGGTCAATCTTTGAGAAGAACTTGGATCCATGGAGCTCATCCATGAACTCATCAATCCTTGGTGTGGGATATCCATTCTTTATTGACTTCTTATTCAAATCTCTAAAATCAATGCACATCCTCAAAGTTCCATAATTTTTCTTTACCATAACAACTGAAGAAGGATATGGGCTTAAACTAGGCCTTATGAGACCCAACTCCAAATTTTCTTTAATGGCCTCCTCAATCTCATCTTGAATCCTTTTGGGGTTCCTATAGGGCTGCATTTTTATAGGTTTTTTTCCTATCTCTAATTCAATGATATGCTCCTCCCCTCTGTCTCGTGGTCTTCCTGGGGGGAGGTCTCCAAAAACCCTCTCATACTTACTCAATAACTGCTCTATCTCCTTAGGATGCTTGGAAACCTTCAAGTGAGGTTTAAAAGATGAAATTAAACATTCAGTATCCCATTCTATGTCACCATGCCTCAATATAGACCTCATACTGTGAGAGGACACCACTTGATTTAGGTAAGTGTGCATTCCCCTCAACAAGTTGGGTTTTCCTTCCAAATTTTTGAACCTCATTTCAGGGACTTGATAGTTCATTGTATGCTCCCCTAAAGAATACAACCATTGGAATTCCAAAACCACATTTGTTTCAGCCACATTCACTACATATAAATTGTCAGTGATAGTATGATTTCCTATTGTAATTAAAGATTTGGAATCCATTTGGTACAGTCCATAGAATTGTTACCTGGAATGATGACTATGAAACCATCGAAGGTTTTAGCTTGTAAATTTCTCCTCTCCACCAAGGCTGCATCTATGAAGTTATGAGTGGCTCCTCCATCCACTAGGATCATAACCTTTTGGCCTTGTATGTTACCCTTGAGACGTAGGGTGTGAAATTTAGGTACACCTGAACGTACTGCAATTTTTCCTGTCTCAGGAGTGGGTTGTTCTTCTTCTGTTGTTTCATACCCCTCTTCTTGGGCTGCAAGTTGTGCTTCTTCCTCCTCCTCTTCCTCATCTTCAGAGATAACTTCAATGATGTCTTCTTTAGAGATCAATGATGTTTCGTAACTTCAATAATCTCATCTTCAGAGATGTCTTACCCTTTGCACACTTATGTCCCGAAACCCAAGGTTGTTGACATGTGAAGCATAGTTTATTTATTCTAAGTTATTCTTTGCTTGGCTCTCCCTTATTTTCTTTAGCAAAGGAGTCATTTTTCCATGGCTTCTTACCTTCCTTGAATTTGGAAGGGAAATTAGGCTCAGGGGGATATTTGGTTCTTTGCAACACATTCTGCAAGTCTCTTGTCTAATTCATGTCATCCTTCAATGTAGTTGGCTTGTGGGATTTCACGAGCCCTCTCAAAGGTTCCTTCAATAATTCAGTAAATATTAGAACCAACCTATCCATAGATACATCAAAAACCATAACTGATATCTTTTCAATTTCTAAGATATATGCTTTAGGATTTCCAACTTGCTTCAATTGTGCTAGTTCTTGAAAGGAAGTTCAGGGTCTTTCCTCTCAAATCTCTCCATTAATGCATTGGAGAAACCCTCATAAGATAAAATATGATCACGTCCCAAGGTTATAATACCATGAAACCACCAATCACTAGCTTCCCCTTAAATATTTAAAATGGCCATTTTCAATGCATCTTCTTCCACCATAGGATTTAACTAAAAATACACACTTAATTTTTGTAACCACACACTAGCAGACATTTGGGAAGAACCATCAAAGGAAGGAATAGTTACTTTTCCCATGGTATGCTTTAATTTCTGATTAAGAGGAGGTGTCCTATTCCCACTTCCTCCATTATTAAACTAAAGAGAGGCCCTACTGAACTGATCGAAAGGTAGTACTTTCCTACGTTCATCACTTAGTTGTTGCCAATCATTTGTTGCTTCCCTCACATCATTGGTAGTTTATGGGCCCTCTTTAGACTCTATAAAATTAGGTATTGCAGGTCTGATCTGATTCTTGAATTCATGGGGTCGTTTATGAGGTCGAGTCTTTGAAAATGGCTTCCCCATGGGTCTTCTTCTCATCATGAGGTGAACTACTGCTGGTCCCGGGTGTTGACTTGACCCCAAGTTGGCTAGCCAACAATTTGAACCCTTGAATAAAATGTTTGGTCATACCTTAAATGGCTGCCTTAATGAATGTTTTAAGGTCCTTGTTATCCCCCTTATCATCCATATCTCCAAATCCTATTTTATTTGTAATCTCCTTGTAGAAATAACTAACTTCTCGACCTCCTTCTCTTCCATTGTTAATGTATTCAGTCTCAGTTTCTAATGGAGGGAGGTCATGATAAAGAAACATGAATAGAGAAATACAAAAGGTTCTAACATCATGTTATGTTACCATTGTAATGACCCCATTCAAAAATTCCAAACAAGGGCAGAATCTGGGGAAAAAATGTATTGACTAGTCTTGACTCTAGGGGCTTCGAATGGCACAAGATGGTCTCGAATTTGGTAGGGACTGATATGGTGAGTATTAGGACCACTAAATGGACTCTCTGGTAACTTTAGAACATCTTATAGACATCTGCAATGCGATTTGGGTTCATTTGGAAAAATGGAAAAATTGTTAGTAAATTGTGGTGAGATTCCCCCTAGGGTGTGAGTAGAAATGGATCTCCAACTCATATGTGGCTATCCAAAATTATAAAAAAGAGTATGGGGAATTATATTAGAATTAATTTACTGTCATTAGGTGTGGTTATAATTTCTGCAACAGATATATAAATCTTCATATTCGAATGCATATGTTCAGTGATATTTGCTTAAGGGAAATGGCAGTAATAGCTTAACTTTGACTCGTAAAATGTAAATGAAATGGTTCAGAAAAGAGAATAAGGGATGTATAAAATTGAAATAATATAAATATCTCACTCAAAATCATATAACATCAGATCAAATTCTCAACACAAATCAGATACACAACTCCATTGAAATGGGAAACCAATACATGGAAACTAGTCAAACCATAGCTTGGATATGTGGACATTTTTGCATATGTATTTCTGATAATTTCAGCTTAAATAAAGTATGGGATACATATTAAATAGCCATAAATAATTCACCCATGCTTGGGCATCAACTGGACTCAACAAGGCGCAAGCATCATTCACACTAGTGCGCCATCATATGGAAACATGGGAATAATGAAGTAGGGAATGAGAGAATGGGAGGAGAGATGGATATCTAACTGTAGAAGCCTCCTATATGAAATAAAAAAACTCCATTAAGATCCAAATTATAGGTTGGGGTGGCATATCCAACAACCAATTTGGATGAGAATCCAACTCCCTCAAAATTGGCTCACTGGCAGGGAGAATGAGCACTCACCATGCAATGGACAAGCTAGTGTTCTCCAAAATGCCAAAGGAAAATTATAAAATGATAAAAATCCATTCTCCTTCCTCATGAAATTTTTATAACTCTCCTAAGGTCCTCCAAGGTCGAATTTCCTCTCATAGGCTTCCTCTAACTGGTCATTGATGTTTAGTAACCCTCATGACACTTGTCCTTCTCCTCATCCCTCCATCTTCATCCAAATTCGAATGGATGTTACCAAACCCCAAGTGCGCCCTCTTGGAGGATATTTTTAGCCTGGACATGTCATATTGTCATAGGTCTGCAATCAGGTCTAATTTTGTCATATAATCTTCCATCATTGTTGTCATAAAACGCAGGGAATCTCTCTCCAATTGGCACATCGTTTCTTCCTAGTCTCTTCCTCTTCCATGGGGAGTTGTTCCTATTCACCTATTAGAATCCTTGGTCTCATGACATGTTACTTGACACCTATTAAACTTCCAAGAATGTTCCATTACTCATAATTTTGATTGGGGTTAAGTCATGACATGTGTAAGGAAGAATCTAGCCACCCAAGGTCTCCATGAACCTCAAAATGTCTTCATGAGGCAATGACACTTTATTTTCTCCATATTTATTATTTATATGACCCAATTTAATGTGTAGATGGTAAAATAAGGTTGTATTCGGTCTCATAGCTCCCTTATTGCAATATTTAATGCCTCCTCCCCAACCTAGGGAACTAGTAGGTGGGTGAAACATTGCTAGCTAGTAGTCTCATTGGGATGGGGACATGGCATATGAAGTATATCTCTGTGTCTTTAAAATATATTTGGAGAATTTTGGTAGGAAATTTTGGGCTAAGTTAGTTGTGCAACATCGTGGACGCTGCGCAAAGTCAAAGATGTTGCGCAAGGTGGAAGATGGTGTGTAAGGTGACTTAACTATATTTTGTGTATTTTGGTCATTTTTAGTAGATTTGGACCGCATTATGTGGATTGTGGTCATCATTTTGTAGATTTTGGTCCAAGTAGTCAGGAAGTTGAATTAAATGGACCACCAATGTAAAGGCACAAGCCTATAAGTAGATCTAGGATTGTGATTGTGAGTTAGTTTTTGGAGATCTTTGGTGCGTCTATAATCCTGATATGAACTAAGATCCTTTGATCTGTTGATAATATGGAGATACATTGAAGAACTATTCTGGAGAACTTGTGTTTTGCTACGAATATTAATATGACATGATCGATATTGGACATAAACATTGTGTCTTTTTCTATTTTTCTGTTTTCCTGTTTTCTGCAATTTGAATGCAAATGCGATGTGTATATGTGAATGATGCGATGCTTCTCTGTTATGGATGATGTTGTCTTAGTAGATATGTTTATGATTTGATGTATCTACTATGATCTAAATATGTTGATATGATCCACTGAATGATGTTATGAATAGAGTAATGTATAATATGAAACTGTTAAGTAGTGTTGCATAGATTTGACAGTAGATGCGCAGTCCTCCTTCATACTATAGAAACTTGGTTTTGACAGTTCTCTCTTGAACATCCTAAGTGAGATTTTATATTCTCTGGAGGTGTTGTTGGATGGGGTAAAACCTGTTTGGGTCGGTGCTTAGGGATATCACTGAGTTTTGGGTGTCGACAGAGAGCGAACCCCTGTCGATGGGTTCATGTCAACAAATGGTTCTGTTGTCAGGACCTTAGTGTGAAGGGAAGGAGGACATGTTGTGGCATCCGACGAGACCAAAAATTTAATACTAGTTTAACTAGAAGGCACAGGAATTTGCCGAGAAAGAAAAACAAAACCCCGGAGTAACGACGCAGAAGTGGTTGGAGAGGCACATGTATTCTGATCTACACTAGTACTTTTTCTCTGAGTTTCCAATCATCTTGTATGAGTGGTTGGCGTGATTGACCTATCAGAAGATAAATTTCCAAGGAGGTGAACCAACTGGCTGAACTCTGGAACTAATCCAGAAGCCACAGGAGGTAGACAACAAAGCATCAAGGGCTGTTGAAGTTTGTCTTAACAACATCTTAGAGGGCTACATCATTGAGTTCGCGGTCTACACAGTTAAATCTTACAGCGACGCATAAATGGACTTCTTCAATAGACCAAGAGGTAGGTTCATGTTATCTTTGAAATTGTCTATTAAGATGCTCATCTGTGAAAAAATCATATTGAAGATGAACTTCGCTGAGTAGAACCTTGGTGTGCGGAGGTTGTGGGTATCATGGAGACAAGGGTTAGATGGAATGATACGGGGTAGATGGATGGAAGTTACGATGAGACTATGTGGGAAGCCGAGGAAGGAAGTGGTATTACAAGAGGAGGAGCAAGGTTTTGGCAAGATAAAAGGCAGAGGACAGGAGACAATCCTCTTCTGACCGAAATGCGATATTGTGAGAGAATACCACATGGGATGAAGCGAACCTACAACAACTTAGGAGATGACCAGGCTATGCCTGAGGCCGAGGAAAGGCCGACCTGGAGCAGCTTCGTACCCACACCTCCGTGCACTGCACCACACTCAGGAAGAAACACGAGTTCGAAACTGACCTTCTCGATGTGTCAATAGCACTCTAATAGTAGTGGATCAGACACTGTAGGAAGAAGGCCTAGGAAGGTGGGAGATGATGTGAAGTTACGTATATTTCATGGGAACGGGACTGATGATCCCGAGCAATACTGGTTTCTATGTGAATCAGTGTGGATTCTAAAGAAAGTTCATGATGATGATGTTAGGAAGAGCCAATTTGTGGTGACCCTTCGAGGTTGTGCACTGAATTATTTCATGAATTTTGTACAAGTTCCTACGGGAACTCCAGCGAAGATTCTAGCAGAAATTAGAAAAGGATTGATTGAAGAATTCAGAAAACTGAAATTTGAGGCGCAATATATCAAAGAACTGAAGGAGATTAAGCAATATCCAAATGAAACTGTTTGGGATTTCGATAAGTGATTCAAGAAACTGATGGAAAGAGTTAGCTTTGATATGAGTTATTTTTAGCATAAGGAATGGTTCATCGCATCTTTAGTACCTCATATCATATTGTCGTTGATGCAACAAAAGATTGTGACATAGAGCGAGGCTTTGGAGATTGTGATGAAGTTGGAAGCTTCACTCGTTGGTGAGAATACAGTTGGTATGAACCTGATTCAAACACAACTGGATAATCTGACACTCCAGTTGCAAGATATAAAGAAGGGAAAAGAGCATCGTGAGGAATTTTGGTGTACTTGATGTCGCGCAGAGGGGCATCATAAGGATCAATGCCCAAATTTCCGAAAGTACCTACTGTCAGTAGCACCGAACCCATTAAGTTATGGCGGCATGCCATGGTGCCATATCTGCCAATTTTATGGGCATCGACATGAAGATTGTGGATATATGCAGAAGATGGCCATGAAGCCGACGAATTTATATTGTACATTTTTCTGGTCTGATGGGCATGAAGATAAGGATTGTTGTGCATATGATTTACTCCAGGATAGAACAGTGAGCATGTGCTATGTGAAGGGAGAATACCATCGAATAGGGAAGCAACCATAGTAGCAGCTGCAGGTGGTACAACCACCACCTCAACTGCAGGTGGTACAACCACCACCTCAACTGTAGTTTGCACTACTGCCACAACTACAGATGTAGTTTGTACCACAGCCGCAACCACAGATGCAGTTTGTACCGCAACCGCATTTTTTTCCACAACCGCAGTACAATCAGATGCAGATGGCTCTGTAGCAGCCACAGTATACTCAACCGCAGTAGTATGTCCAGCAGCATTCAAATACCTCGCAAAAACAATTCATTCAACCACAATATCAACATCGAGGAGGATTCTGTGGAGGATTTCAAGGAGGACGAGGTGGAGGTTTTGGTCGAGGAGGAGGACGAGGTCCCGGACCGGTGCTATAATTGTGGAGTGCTGGGACATTATCATATAGATTTCCTGCAATTGTAAGCACATTATACTTATTGTATCACTGTTGAGAACTGTCTGCAATTGATTGCGAAGTGGCAAGAAAGAAACATCCCGTAGTTGCAGAACCAGAACTAGAACTAGTTGCAGAACCAGAACCGTAACCAAATTCAAAATTAGAACCAAAATGCAAATCAGAATGTGAACCAATCAGTGAATACACTACTGAACCAGAACCAAGGGCTAACAGTTACGACGATCTCAGCAAAACCAGGGTAAAGGATGATGATGTTGTTGTCATTACTCATGGAGGTGAGACGATAGGGGATGATAGCCCATTTTCAAAAATTCGGTTGGATGGAATGAAGAAGGTGCATTTCGATGTCGACACTAAGAGAGACACATTCTTTGAAGCATGTGATGTGATAAGAAGAGATCCGAGTAAGTTGCATGTTTATGAAATGTCAATTGCTTTTGATTCAACTTCGGTAGCAGGGCCATCGTGATAGCATGGTACCTTGTAGAACTTCTTTGAAAGTTTCTTGTCACTGGAAAAGTATCATGATGCTCTCGTCGATGTTGAGAATCTATTGTATCAACCGACCAAGGGACGAAAGGAGTCCACGGTGAACTCTCTACACAAGAAAAATACGGGAAAAGAGATGCGGATGAATATTTAGATTGGGGGCTACGAGGTTGATTCAATCATCTTGGATCTAGGCTCTGATGTCAACATTCTAACAAAGAATACATGGGAAAATATGGGGAGCCCACAGTTGGTTTGTTCCCCTGTGTAGCTGGGACTTGCTAACCAGGCCAGAGTAACACCGATTGGGCGAGTTCCACATCTTGCAGTGGAAGTTGAAGGGATGAATACTTATGCTGATTTTGATGTTATTGAAGTTTTTTTTATTGTGGAGGTTCGTATCCTACACTGTTGGGGATTGGATGGGCCAATGACAACTTGCGGTGATTAATTTTAAGAAGTGTGTGATGACCTTTGAAAATCGTAACATTAGAGTCATAGCTCCAATGGATTCAACTGAAGGACGAAGATATGTTGAACCAGTTAAGGAAGAAGCTATAAGAGGATGGGATCATGCATATAAAATTTCAGAGGATTACATCCATTTGAATGTCAATGGGGAACTCAGTTGGCACAACTCTAGCTCTGTGTCTTTTGACTTTGATGATGGCTTAGAAACCTGGTAGAATCGGATGCATGAGGTATCGATTCAGAAGTGTGGCCTAATTACTTAGTCATTGTGTCAATTCATAACCAAGACTGTTGGATTACCAGTATATGAAGGACTGTTGGATTTGTCTGAGTTTCTAGTGGAATTTGAGGATAAGGTGTCAGAAATCCAGTGATCGTTGGCATTGGATGAAGCTTTGAAGGCTACTCTAGTACATTGGTGGGTGACACATAAGAAGTCGATCAACAGGTGGTTGTAGTGCCGCGGGGTGATGACATTTTGCTTCGGTGAAGCAAAGAAGTACCACGCCGATATGTACAATGGGAAGAATGTTGCTGGTGATCATATGATCACGTGTCAAAACATGTGGGCCTCACGACCAAAGGATGAGTGGGTCCATGCTTTTGTCCACACGTTGGATGAGATGCCTTGGTCATGGTATGTATCAGCTGAGTTGCTCAAAGAGATCACTACTTGGGAAGAGTTGACAATTTTCTTCAATCACACCTTCAATTTCGTGGATACCAATCCAGCTATTCATAGTGCACTGCAGCACATCCACGATATTGTTCTGAAGGTAGTTCCAGTTGCATATCCAGTGGATCCGCATGAGAGATGTCTGATGCAATCAATGATGGAGTGCTACAATGTGACAGGAGGACCGGATGATGGAGATGATCCATGAAATATCAATATTCCAGAAACAGAAGGGAGTCGGGTTGTCGCAGCACCCGACGTACCAACGGCTCCAATGAATCAACCGTTAAAAATTCTAAAGGTCAACATTGGGACAGAGGAGAACCCAAAGTTTGAAAATGTTGGGGACTATTGGGATGATGAAACCATGGCAAAGATAATGGATCTATTGCGTGAATTCCAAGATTTGTTTCCTACAAAGTTTTTGGAGATGAAGGGAATATGGGGATACTTGGGAGAAATGAAGATCTCATTGAATCCAGATGCAAAACTAGTTAAGAAACGACTGTATCGTTTGAATCTGTGATATAAGGAGAGGGTTAAGGTTGAGCTCGACAGAATGCTGGATGCTGGGATAATAGAACCGGTTGAGGAATCAAAATGGATCATCCCCATGGCCATGCAAGACAAGAAGATAGGTGAGTTTCAGATTTGTGTCGACCTTAGAAAATTGAATGATGCATATCTGCATGATCCATTTCCGACACCATTCATGGATGAGGTACTAGAAGGAGTGGGTGGTCAAGAAATATACTCATTCATGGATGGATTTTCTGGCCATCACCAAATTAAAATCACAAAATAAGATCACCATAAGACAACCTTTGTTACTGAATGGGGATGTTTTCAATACATTGTGATGCCATTTGGACTGAAGAATGCACCTATGATATTCTCTCGGATTGTTGTTGCTGCATTCAAGGACTTTATTCAGAAGTTTCTAGTGATTTATATGGATGACTGGACGGTTTATGGATTGATCAAAGACCATTTGGAAAACTTGCGACTGATGTTGGAGCGATGTCGACATCATCAGATTGCGCTGAACTCGAAGAAGTGCATTTTCTGTGAACCTTTTGGAATGTTGTTGGGACACATTGTGTGCAAGCAAGGACTGTTGGTTGAGCCAGCCAAGATTGTGCTGATTTTGAGCCCACCACCGCCTACAAATGTGAAGCAACTTAGAGCGACATTGGGACACACAGGATACTACTGCA
Source organism: Pseudotsuga menziesii (assembly GCA_001517045.1). Taxonomy (NCBI): domain Eukaryota; kingdom Viridiplantae; phylum Streptophyta; class Pinopsida; order Pinales; family Pinaceae; genus Pseudotsuga; species Pseudotsuga menziesii. Next base: position 714,509 of record LPNX011215605.1, on the reverse strand, counting down.
ATTTCATTCGAGGTTATGTCTGTTATATTTTTATCATTTAGTGAATATGATCTTAGGATCTTATTTGAGAGAATAACATGCACATCAATAATAACAAGAGACAAGAGACACAAAGAGTTTTCCTTGGGGAAACCATAAAGGAGAAAACCCCGCAACTTCCTCAGAGATAGAATGAGCACTAATGGAAAAAGTAAAACCCAAAGATAGAAAGATGATCTCCGACAGATGTTCTCTCTCTCACTTGTGTGAGCTCCTCTTCTCTCACTCATGTGCTACAGTTGAGTGAGTGTGTGTTTCAAATAGAGAGCCACACTCTCTATTTATACTAGTTTCCCACTTGACAATTACTCACCAAGGATGACTTCTTTAGGAGAGTCTAATAACACTAGTACCCCTCAACTATTGCCCCGACTTACAATGGATCATTAACCTCAATGAATTTACATGACTTTATTATAATAATGGTTCTTATGATAGGAACATCAGGGGGTACAATGAAATACAACATAAGATATACAAGTGAATACATTCCAGAGTTACAAATACATCAACACTCCCTCTTAACTAGGAATGTATTCTCTTGACACAATTCATCAGTACAAGTCTTCATCACTGGAACATCATCAAAGCTGTATCATCATCGCTTCTCCCGCTATCTTAAGAAAATGGTGCTATCTCTTCAATTCTACTCGTCATAGGAATTTCTACAGAGCCAACCCTTTTTCATGTTGGTTGTAGGCCTAGCCTCCATGTAGGTCTTCGTCTTCTTCTACGCTTACATCTGACCATGGGAGGAACCAATCCTCTCACCATGTCAGAAAGGAAAAGCACTCACATCTGGCCATGGGAGGAACCAATCCTCTCACCATGTCAGAAAGGTGGAACACTTACATCTGACCATGGGAGGAACCAATCCTCTCACCATGTTAGAAGGGCAAAGCACTCACATCTGACTATGGGAGGCCTATCCTGCCACCCTGTCAAAAAGGCACAGCACTTACATCTGACCATGGGAGGCCTATCCTTCCACCATGTTAGAAAGGCAAAGCACTCACATCTGGCCATGGAAGGCCCAGCCTGACACCATGTCAAAAAGGCGTAGCACTTACATATGACCATGGGAGGCCCAGACTGCTACCATGTCAAAACACCAAGCTTCTCCTTGGAAGGAACCCCGATCTGGAGAACACCAAGCTTCTCCCTAAAGTACTCAAACTTCACTCTAGCCACTTCTAGCATAGAATCACATTAGGGCTGATTACATCCAAGGATAACCTATGAGCTTCACCAGGACTGATTACATCCGAGGACAACCTATAGGACCATTTACGTTTGAGAAACCTACGAGCTTCACCAGGACTGATTACATCTGAGGACAACCTATAGGACCGTTTACGTCTGAGAAACCTATGAGATTCACCAGGATTTTATGCTCAGACAACCTTTCTCACCAGCTATGCTAGAATTCCCTGTTTTGAGATATCTGATCTAGATCACATACTGGAGCTTCACTACTCCTCTCTGCATCATACAAAAATGCAAGTCAGATCAATCCATTAAAATAGTACTTTTCAAAAGAAACATACTACCTCCCAAATAGCTGAGCAAGTGGCAACATATTTTTCCTCGGCTGTACTCAGTGCCATGCAGGACTGCTTCCTGCTAAACCAAGAGATCACACCTAATATCACACTGAAGCAGCACCCTGAAGTGCTCTTCCTATCAATGGTACTGCTTGCCCAATCCGAATCTACATAACCCTCTAGGTTATCTTTTGATTCGCTTCATACTTGAGCCCATAGTCAATTGTACCATTCAGGTACCTCAGAATATGCTTTGCAACAATCAGGTGAACATGTCTCGGATCTGTTAGGAATTGGCTCAATGTGTTCATAGTAAAGCACATATATGGTCTCGTATTCATCAGGTACATCAATGACCCAATCATTTGACCATACATCGTAGCATCAACCGACTCTAATGAAGCATTACTTAATAGCTTCAGGTTCGATGCCATAGATGTGGTCATGGCCTTGCAGTCCATCATCCCAAACCTCTTCAGGATCTCTACTGCATACTTCCCTTGTCCCAGGGAGATTCCATCTGCATTCTGCCACACCTCCATTCCTATAAAGTAGTGCATCATACCCAAGTCTTTCATCTCGAACACGATAGAAAGTCTCCTTCTTGCAACTTTAATGAGTTCCTCTTTTCCTGTTAAGAACATGTCATCGACATATAATAGGAGCATCACTGGTCTTCTGCCTTCAACCTTGGACCAAAGGTTGGATTCCTCTTTACTCTTAGTAAATCCTAGAGCCATTAGTATTCTATCCATCCTATCGTACCATGTCAAACCTCAGGATCTTATGTAGTCACTCCCTCTGAAGTGGAGCATCATTCTCCCTCTGCCTTTCATACTCTATGTATTGAAACATTATGTACTGGAGTGACAAGTAGCTTCCTCTGCTACTAATATTCTATGTATCCATCTAGGGTCACTAGATACCAAGATCCTCTATCTTGAACCTTTTCAAAAGTTCTTCTCGCACCCATCTGTGAGCTTGTCATCCTCTACAGGCTTTCATCTTCAACCTTGTAGCAAAGGTTAAGATCTTCATCACTCTAGGTGATCTTCAAGCTCCTCATGTATGTGTTATCCCATGGGTGCCTTCTGAGCTTGTACAAGGACTTCTTCAATTTACACACATGAGTGTGTTTGTCATGTGTCTCAACTCCCAGTGGATGCAAATGTATTTCTGTAGTCTATGCCTTATTTTGTGAGAAGCCTCGTGCTATGAATATTGCCTTGTATCCCACGATGTTTCCATCTACTGCATGTTGGATCTTGTAGATCCATATGGAAGACACTACAGACTTCCCTTCAGGTCTCAATACCACATCCTAGACATCATTCTTCTTGAACTGGTACTCTCCTTACCTTTATTCTTGGCTACTTCTTCATAGCTAGAAGGCCCTGCATCAATGATGCCAGTCAACAATGTCACATAACTGCATTGTGTCTGAGACCTCTTTCTTTCTTTGAAAGTATCGTCATATTATTCTTCATCTTGGATTATTTCTTGAATTGTCATCACTTGTTCTTCGAAACAAGTCTTATCCTTCTTTTATTGTAGGCGATTGTATGCGATCTTTCCTACAAGTCAAATGCATTAGTTGTATGGTTAGAAACATTCCATAAGGAATATTCATAATGGAAAATTCTTATGCATAAAGATATAATCATGCAACTGTTTTAGTTGATACAACATTCATCCATATCTCATGGAAAATTTCTAGATGCCTTCCATCTCTACCATGACATCATTGAGATTATGCACTAATCCAATATGCCAACAAAGAGGTTTCATTCTAGATAAGTAGCAATGAAGAGTTGTATAGCACCATGGGCTACTTAGTTGTCACATGCATATTAGTAGTATACTGTCATTAATGCAAACATTCAATCATGCATAACAAATCAACTAAATATAAACAAATGCATAACCGAATAATATCATGAAATGACAATTGAATACTTATCTTTATTCGTTTCATGGGTAGACTCCTTCTTGAGCCTTCTGCTTCATTATCTTCTTCATTCATGACATCATCATTTCTTATCCAAATGCTAATATGGATAAGGGGTTCTTCAAGAATTGAGTCCTTCATATTCCTCATTGGTTGAGGGATCTTCTTTGAATCGTGAGAGCTTGATTTTTAGTTTCTCCCATCTTCTCTTCTCTTATTATGAGTTGATCTTCTTCTTATGTGCACTCTTCCTAGATTTTGCTAAAGGTAATCACTTCCTTTTGGCACACATTCCTCAAATGAATGAATCTCATGATCCTGGGAGGCCATTCAAGGTGGTTATAACAGTATCTTATTCTTCTTCGACTGCGTCTTCATAGCATAGAACACTTCCTTTTGGTGTCTTCAGGGATGATACATGAGGGATGAGATGATCTTTAATAGAATCTACAATGATTCTCTTGGCTCTATCCTTAGCCTCATCTCCCTCTGGCTCCTAGAACTTTCTTACTGAAATACTGATCCAAGTCAATTTATTATAGGATCATAGAGGTATTATACTTCCATACTTGGAAGTTGTTAGCTTCACCAAGTTTGTCATCAAGCTGGTGTGATAGGTCATTTGAAATGAGAACCTCAAATGTAAATAGCAAAAGATTAGATCTTATTGATTTGAGGTGTTCGTCCTGGTTCCGGATCTGGGTGATCTAGGGTTTGTCAAAGAAACCCTACTTTTCAAAACTTGGAATCTCAAACTTCTTATTGGATATAAAGATGGGCCTCTTCAAGGTGAGTTGTCCAATCTACTCCTTTTCTGAAAACAGTGGAGGGAAGCTCCCGGAACAGGAAGCCCTAGTTTTCCAATTTCTTATGTAGAAATTACTGATATTGTTTTTGTGGTATATTCGAAAGTACCACTCCTCTATGTCTGAAATTTTGTACTAAGGTATAATCATCTATACTCTTTCCAACAATGCAGTTTTGAGTAGAATTGGTTTCACCAATTGGGACTTATGAGAGTTTTCCCAAGGTGACTTCTTTCAGGATTGTTCATCATAGCGAACTTGTACAGACTCCCATGTGTCATTGTTTCACCTTCTGGGTCTGAAACATTTACCAAAAAATATACATTCCGTTCCCTTTCTGTAACATCTTTTGAAATTTCATTTGGACCTTTGTATCCCGAGATATAACAATTCTCCCTAGGTGTCCTATTTAGGGACGAATCCTGGGAGAGGCTAGAAGCCTGATTTGGAGGAATCATATCGCCTAGAATATAGCGAATATGAGGCTGAAAATTTTACACAATGTTCATCATGAATTTTTCTTTGTCCTGTAAACATTTTGGCTTTTGATCTTTCTCCAATATCAATATATAGTGAATGTACCAAAACTACTTCTCCAATTTCCATTAGCTGCCATTGCAGTTGTACTTCAGCTGTATACTGAAACTTATCTGATTCATATTTTTAATGAGAAACCCAAATGGAAATACAAAATATTTAGATCTTACCAATTTGAGATTCCTGAACTGGATCTAGAGCTGATCTTTTGCAGTGCTGCTTTTCTGGTCCGGGGTCAAATTAGGGTTTGACTTTCCCAGAGTTTTACCCAACCAAAAACTTCGATCTTGGTCTCTAAATTTCGATTTTGTTGAGGAGAGAAATCCTATGTTGGGCTCACTCAAGAATTCATCTTCTGTAAAAATCCCTAATTTCTCGCAGCAGTGACAGGTCAAAAACTGAAAATACCCGGAATCAAATTATGCTTCGACAGAAAGATGCGCCCTTCAATGGAGAGTTGGCCTAGCCTCCTTTTGCTGATGATCTATGGAGAGAGACCCAAAAAGTAAGAAGCCCCAAATTCTGCAGCTGCACAGTGTCTTCTTCTCAGGTTAGCTCTGACACCATGTTAGATTTTTATCATTTAGTCAATATGATCTTAGGATCTTATTTGAAAGAATAACATGCGCATCAATAATCACAAGAGACAAGAGACATAGAGTTTTCCTTGGGGAAACCATAAAGGAGAAAACCTTGCAACTTCCTTAGAGATAGAATGAGCACCAATGGAAAAAGTAAAACCCAAAGACAAAAATATGATCTCTGACAGCTGTTCTCTCTCTCACTTGTGCGAGATTCTCTTCTCTCACTCATGCACTACAGTTGAGTGAGTGTGTGTTTCAAATAGAGAGTCGCACTCTCTATTTATACTAGTTTTCCACTTGACAATTACTCACCAGGGCCGACTTCTCTAGGAGAGTCTAATAACCCTAGTACCCCTCAATTGTGGGGACTATTGCCCTGACTTACAATGGAGGGTTAACCTCAATGACATTATAGGAACATCAGGGTACAATGGAATACAACATAAAATATACAAGTGAATACATTCCGAAGTTACAAATATATCAGCAATGTCATAATCACAACTCCTATGGAGACGTTGCTAAAGAAGGATGCGGTATTTGTATGGAATCAGGAGTGTCAGGGAAGTTTTGATACATTAAAGGAAAGATGGATTCCACACCAATACTAGGTTTTCTTGATTGGACGAAGGAGTTCCATGTTCATGTTGATGCATCGTTAATTGTGATGGGTGTGGTGTTGGCACAACGAGGAGAGGGAGATCTTGATCAGCCAATTGCTTTTGCTAGTCGAAAGCTGTCATCTGCGGATAAGAATTATACTGCAACAGAGAGGGAAGGTTTGGCAATGGTATATGCATTGCAGAAGCTTCGACATTACCTATTATTTCAAGATGTTCACAGACCACTCTGCTTTGAAATACCTGGTGAATAATCCTATGTTGGGGGGGAGATATGTTGTTGGCTACTTCTCTTTCAATAGTTTGATTTTGAGATAATTGTGAAGCTAGGTCACTTGAGTGCAGGCCTAGATCACTTATCATGAATTGAGACTGGTGAAGAACTGAAAAACATTGAAGATGGGTTTCCAGATGTGCAACTATTCATAGTTGAGATGGTTGATGACTATTATGAGCAAATAGTTCAGTTTTTTGCGACGGGAACAACACCGAAAGAGCTTACTACAAGTAAGAAGAAGCAGTTGGTTGTTAAATCTACATATTTCCAATCGATTACTGGACAACTCTATAAGCTAGGACCAGATGAGATCTTAAGGTGATGTGTCCTACCACATGAACAAGGGTAGGTATTGGCAGAGGCACATGCGAGAGTTGCAGGTGGAAACTATGGAAGTCGCGCTACTTCCAAGAAGGTGCTCCACATAGGGATGTGGTGGCTAACTCTCAATAATGATGCAACAGACTATGCATGGACTTGCGATGTCTGTCAAAGAACTAGAAAATCATCAAGGATGGATGAGATTCCATTAGTAACTTAGGTGACACTGCAGCCATTTGACAAATGGGCAGTGGAATTTGTGGGACCAATCAACCTGCCTGGAAAGAGGACTGGTGTGCAGTATATTATTACGACAACAGATTATTTGATGAGATGGGGAAAGCAGCACCGGTTGTAGATTGCACCACTGTGACAACAACAAGGTTCATTTTTGATAACATTGTTACTCGGTTTGGGTGTCCAAAGATACTGATAACCGATTAAGGGAGTCACTTCATCAATCGCATGATCAGCGCGTTGACTGAGGAGCTTCAGATATAGCATAAGAAGAATACCCCGTATCATCCCCAAGCAAATGGGATAGTTGAGGCATTTAACAAGGTGTTGGAACACGCACTCACAAAGGTGTGCAATGTCAACTGTGATGACAAGGATTTGAAGATTCCAATAGTCTTGTGGGTGTATCGCACCACTTGTAAAATATTGACAAGATAGACGCCATTCAAGTTGGTGTATGGGTAGGAAGTTGGTGTATGCCAATAGATTACATTGTTCTGAGTTTGCACATTGCAGCAACGACAAGCATGGATGATGAAGGAGCATTAGAAGAATGCCTAGTGCAAATGGTGCAGCTAGAGGAAGATCACTTAATCGTACGATTTCACCAGCATGTTGAGAAGGACCAATAGAAATATTAGCATGATCCAAATATCAAGAACAAACATTTTTAGCGGGGAGACCTGGTGTTGCTATATGACAGCAAGTTCTTCAAACATCCGGGTAAGTTACAGATGCATTGGCTAGGTCCATATGTTATTAATTCCATTAATTCAGGAGGTACAGTACAACTAAAATAGTTAGATGGTGTGATGTTTCCTAAGCTGGTGAACGGCAGCAGGATGAATCCCCACAAGACAGGCCCGGAGCTGCATGATGCTTGAGTCACTACGCGACATGGAAATTAGGAGGATGGCGCACCAAGAGGAAGTGGTTGCGCAAGTAGAAGAGTTAGTATCGTAGTTAGGGATTCATGCTGTGACAAAGTCAAATCAGAAATAAATACAACAATTAAAGAAGTTTGTTGGCAGTGCTTTTTGGACGAGATGCGCCTTAATGGTGGATCTGACCGTTAGATTGGCAGGATCAGTGACATATTCAGGTGATTAATGCATGATTTGGTTGAAATGATTAAAGGGGATTGTAATGATTTTCTCATCATGATTGGTTGATCAACTCAGCACCATAAGAACAAGTTGTATGTTGTTGGAATTCACCATCGTGAAAGCTTGAGTTGTTGACAAAGTTGCAAAGTTATTACAGTGAGTTATGTTGCATATTTGAGTTGTTGAGCAGCGTAAGGTTGAGGTTCCCATAGAGAACTTGAAGGCACTTGTGCGGCATGCCGAGTGAGCCAGTTACAGTAGAGATTTCAAGCGAGAGGGACTCACAAGTTATCGGGGTAACCATCGAAGAAGAGGTTGCAAGCATGCTTGTGGGTTCATGATCGGTTCTAAAGAAGAAAAGGGGGACACAACGACTCACATCCCAGGTTCAGAAGAAGTGGAAAACTAGAACTTATACGTGGGCATAGGAGGAGGCACCTGCACAGATGGGACCATCGATGTTCGGGTCTAAGGAATCCTCAGCCCAAACAGGGGTGTCCATGGTGGACATCCCTGGCTATGTGCCTCCATGTCGACCCAATGTACCAGAGGCAACCAATTTGTAGCAGGTTGGTTCGATCAACATTGGGACGCAGATTAGGAATGTGCAAATTCCACTGCATGCAATCGAGACCAAAAATGAGGACCTCAACGCCTCACTTCAACAATTGTAGGATCTTTTAGTAGACATCAATGTGTTGTCAACCCAAAAATTGGTGTAGTTGTAGAAGGTTGTCAATCAGGAGTTGGCAGATAGAGAGCAGATAATTGGCGACCACCTTTTGAGGTTGCAGGAGAAAGAGAGTGAAGCATGGAACGAGATTGAGGCACTGAAGAAAGAATAAGAGAAGATGACAGAGGAGAAAGAAAAATAGATTGAGGCATTTAAAAAGGAGCAAGATAGATTGACAGTGGAGAAAGCACAACTCTGGGACAACAAAGTGTGCTTAGAGAAGGCAGTTTCGATTGATTGTCAACAAGTGCTGAAAAACACTAAGGACATGGATGCAGAGGCAAAAGAAGAGCGGCTTGGGGCCGTAATTTCATAGTTGGAGTGTGACAACGATGATCTACACGCAATAGTGGATCCAGGAACACCATTGAAGGAAGCTATTGAAAGGAAAAGCACCATTGAGGACTTCGCAACGCAGCTGGAGGAAATGGAGCAAGAAGCAAAGAGAGTCACTAACGCGACTACACAATTTTGGGGCACTATATTCTAGGATGTGTAGTTAGAGAAATTGACCACGCAGTTGCAAGAGGCCAAGGGGCAGTTGGCCACACTGAGGACATCGCTTAAAGCGATGCCCCCATTGGTACAGATCACAAAGGTGACAGAACTGAAGAACTTGCAATAACGATTTGCAAAGGCTAGGGAGTGTCAACAAAGTTGTAAAACATAATTATATGAATTCCGAGACGTTGGTGCATACCTCTCTATGAAGGAATTTCCAGTGCTACAAGAAGTTTAGAATGGTAGAAGAGATGTCACTGCAAAGATCTTCGAGCACCCATTGGAGCGAGAAGTGACAGAAAGTTGCGAGACTAGCGAGAGGATCAAAGAATATGTCAAGGAAATCACCCAACAGTATGAAGACTTCAAGGTGAAGATCAATGGATACACCATTTCCAGTTGATGTGGCTCGAGGGTGAGCCACAAGATTATGTTGGGGGCCTATTGGCAGGCAGTTTTGGGGTAAGTTAGTTGCGCAACATCGTAGATGTTGCACAAAGTCAAAGATGTTGCGCAAGGTGGAAGATGGTGCACAAGGTGACTTAACTATATTTTATGTATTTGGTCATATTTGGTATATTTGGACTGCATTATGTGGATTGTGATCATTTTTTTGTATATTTTGGTCCACGTAGTTAGGAAGTCGACTTAAGTGGACCACCAATGTAAAGGCGCAAGCCAAGTAGATCTAGGATTGTGATTGTTGAGTTAGTTTTTGGAGATCTTTGGCGCATCTATAATCCTGGTATGAACTGAGATCCTTTGATTTGTTGATAATATGGAGATGGATTGAAGAACTATTTTGGAGAACTTGTGTTTTGCTACGAAGCTTAATATGACATGACGAATATTGGACAGAAACATTGTGTCTTTTTCTATTTTTCTGTATTCCTATTTTCTGCGATCTGAATGCAAATGCGATGTGTATCTGTGAATGATGTGATGCTTCTCTGTTATGGATGATGTTGTCTTAGTAGATCTGTTTAGGATTCGGTGTATCTACTGCGATCTAAATATGTTGATTTGATCCACTGAATGATGATATGAATTGATGAATGTATAATATGAAACTGTTAAGTAATGTTGCAGTGAGTTGACAGTAGATGCGCAGTCCTCCTTCATACTACGGAAAATTGGTTATGGAATTTCTCCCTCGAACATCTCACGTGAGACTTCATCCAATCTGCAGGTGTTATTGGACGGGGTAAAACCTGTCTTGGTCGGTGCTCAGGGAGATCGCTGAGTTTTGGGTGTCGACAGAGAGCGAACCCTTGTCGACGGGTTTGTGTCAACAAGTTGAGATTTTAATTTGAAGTTGCCTCTTTTTGTTAACCCTAATTATTTTTTAATGTGGAAGAGTTAGTTGTAGGCTACATTTGGTATTTGTACAAATAAAAATATTTGCAACCATTCACCAATTATACACTTGACATTGGGTGTATTAGATAGTTTTTTATGAAGTGTTCTTAAAATTTGGAGACAAATTGTTTGTAGTTTACATAAATTATATATGTTTGTAAAAGTTAGCAAAGACCTAGACCTGCACCTTTTTGTAACCATTTGGAGGAAAGAATGCATTCACTAGCTTCTATTGTTGGAATTGTACTCAGTAGAAAGGAAAACTATTCTGGGTGGTTCAAAAATATTAAAGCCACTTGCATTTATAATGATTTGTGGGATGGAATATTCAAAGGAAAAACCATTGAAATAGATGTTGGTGCAACCATCACAACTAATCCAAAGCCTCCGGCATCAGAAAAAGAGCTAGCTATATGGAAGACCAAAGACAAGAAGGCATTAGCAATGATCAATGCTACAATCAGTGAAGAGGTGAGTCGACATATATTGCATGAAAAATATTGTTTTGAAGCTTTAAAAACCTCTTAAGGACTTGTATGGATCACATTCTGAAATGGAGATGATTCGGCTAATGTTGAAATTATTTAGTTTAGAGGTTAAGGATAATGACCCCATGTTGGTTACATCTAAGATCGAAGCAATAATGCACAATATTCAACCCTCTGGTATGAAACCAGACCTTCCACTTACAACATTTAATTTCAAATCTCTTTATCCATCACATTCAAACTATTTGGAATCACTTCAAGGAAATGATAAGTTCAAAGTTCTCACTTTTGACACCTTGGTAGAGAAGATTGCAAACAGAGAGAAATTGTTCGGAAAGAAGACAAGCAAGCAAGGTGGATAATCTACTTTCTTTGCTCATAAACAAAAAGAACTAGTCCAAAGACCCTTCCAAGGGACATAACACCAAAAGAGGATGAGGAAGAAGAAATTTCAGAGGTAGAGGGGGCATAAACAACTCAAGCAAAAGATCAGATCTGATATGAAAATGTTGTGGGAAGATTGGACATGAATTAGAACATTGTTGGGATCTGTGGGACTCCATGAAAGGAATACATAACCAAAACAATGAAGAAAAAAATAAAATCCAAGAGGCTGGTAAAGCACTTGATTTTACTCATTGTATTGGTGCACATTGTAATCTTGCACTAATGAAATAAGTTCTTTGTCATCTTACAAAGATTGTCGCTTTCTTGATACTAGTGCAACTTCTCATATTACTTTTAGAAAAGATTATTTTGAAGAACTGAATGACATTGTAGATGGCATAGTGTACTTTGTAGACAAATCTAACCTCAAACCAAAGGGAATAGGTTCAATCAGGATCAAGCTGCATGGATTCCTTGACTTTGTATTGAAAAATGTTCTCTATCTTCTAGAGTTGCAGAGAATCCTTCTGTCCTTAGCGCATATTTGACAGCAAGGCCACTCCATTCACATGTTCGATGGAGTTGTAGAGATAAGGAAGTCCTCTGAAAACTAGGTCATCATGACCAAACATGAATATGGAAAATTGTTGAAGCTGAAGGGCTCATCTGCAAGAGTTCCAAATTGTCTCTCTCATCATGGAGAAGGTAATATGTCATCCAGTTTGTTATGGAATTCTAGATTTTGTCATTTGAATTATAAAATTATTCGTTTATTAAGAAAGGATGGTGTATTTGTCTTGCCCACCACTCCTAAGAAAAAGAACAAATGTGATGCATGCATACTAGGCAAACATAGTAAGCAACCATTTCAAGAGTCTAAATTCAGAGTATGTACAAAGTTAGAGATGATTCACTCTCACTTATGTGGCCCCGTGTCAATTCCTTCTGCACATGGTAGTAAGCAATTCGTGACCTTTATTTATGAATATTCTAGAATGTGTTGGGTATGCTCATTGAAGACAAAGTCTGAAGCATTTCAAACATTCAAGAACTTTCATGCATGGATATAAAATCAAGCAGAAGCTCATATTGGTACATTTCGTTCTGATAATGGTAAAGAATACACCTCTAATTATTTTGAAGACTATCTTTGTAAACATGTGATTACATATCAAACTTTAGTTCCCTACAACCATCAACAAAATGGTGTGGTAGAAAGGATGAATAGAACCTTAATGAACATGGCAAGATCAATGATGTTTTTCAATAATGTAAAATTGATGTTTTGGGGTGATGTAGTAGTATGTGCAACATATTTGAGAAATAGAATTCCTTCTCATGTTCTTGAAGACAAGACCCCACATGAAATGTGGTTTGGCCACCTTCATTTGGTTAAGCATATCAAGGTTTTTGGTTCCATCTAATATGCCTTGATACTAAAGGAGAAAAAAAAAACTCTATGCTAGAAGTCATATATGCATTTTCTTGGTGTATTCAGACACCTACAAGGAATGCCATCTTTATGATGAAGTAAACAAGTATTTTTGTTTCCAGAGATGTCATTTTTCTTGAAGCTAATAAAAATGACAAGTCTATTGATAGACAACTTGATCGCATGGAGAAGTTTTCCCAACTAAAGGAATATTATGAAATTGATAATGAAATTCCACATCATGAAGGGGGGGTCCCAATCTTATATAAGGATCAATCTCTTGAATTTCCTTTTGAAGCACCTACACCCCCTCATGAAGAAACTCATGAAGAAGAAGTCCTGACCAATTCACTTGAACAGGAGACTCAACTAGATGACGTGACTTAGAGGATTTGAATATTGAACCTTGAAGAGAATGGAGCACCATAGACTGATCAACCTAGGCCATCAAGGAATATTACGAAATGAGCAATAAATACACTAGAAAGTGTCCATCCACATGAAGTTGGAAATATGAGAACGAGAACCTCAACCGGACGAGAAGATGGAGGATAAGCAGATAACTCATGTGATGACATGGATGTCTCATTTGATTGTGAATTAAACTTATTTGCTAATTTTGAGCCAACTTCCTATAAAGAGGCTGCTACTAGTGATGAGTGGAAAGAATCCATGCAAAATGAGTATGATGCACTCATGAAGAATGGAACTTAGAAGCTGGTTGAACCTCTAGTTGAAACCAAACCAATTGGTTGCAAGCGGGTATACAAGAATAAATATAAATTAGATGGCTCACTTCACAAGAACAAAGCGAGGCTTGTGGAGAAAGGCTATGCATAGAAAGAAGGAATTGACTATGAAGGGACCTTCTCCCCCACAACAAAATGGGATACCATCCACACCTTTCTCTCCTTAGCTGTGCAAAATGGGTGGAAAGTCCACTAGATGGATGAAAAAATAGCTTTCTTGAATGGAGACATGAAAGAAAATGTATTCATGTCTCATCTAGAAGGATTTTTTGTGAAGGGGCAAGAAAACAAGGTATGTAAGCTTGTCAAGTCCTTGTATGGCTTGAAACAAGCACCTCGTGCCTGGTATGAAAAACTAACTGGGCATCTTTTGAAGATAAATTTCAAACATTATAATCTTGATGATGCAACATTATTCGTAAAGAGAGTTGGAATATTTTTTGTGTTTTGTGTGGTGTATGTTGATGACCTTTTGATGACAAGGAACAATGAAAGATAGATTGCATCCATAAAGCAAGATTTGAAAAAGGGATTTGAAATGACATATCTGGGACGCCTTCATTACTACTTCGGAATTGAAGTCACTCAACAACCTATGTATCTATTCATCTCCTAGAAGAAGTATGGTGGAGAACTGCTAAACATATTTTACATGACAGGATGCAACCCTCTCTCAGCCCCAATGGAACAAAAGTTGAAGCTCACATCAATTGTAGAAAACAAATTTGAGGATGCAACCAAGTATTGACAGCTAGTAGGAAGCCTTATCTACCTCACAACCACCAAACTATATATTTCATATGTTGTTGGCATCCTTTCAAGGTTCATGCACAGACCTTGTGAAGGACATTGTTCTATAGCTAAAAGAGTTCTAAGGTACTTGAAGTGGATTCAAGTATTGTAAAGTAGATGACTTCAAACTCATTGGATACTCGGATTCATACTTTAATGCTGACAAAGAGACATGAGTGTATACTTCTAGATACACAATGAGTCTTAGATCAGTAGTTGTTTCCTAGAGATCATGCAAACACTCAATTACGGTTTATTCGACAACAGAGGTAGAATATGTAGTTGTTGCAAAAGTAATGAAAGAGATTGTGTGGTTTAGGAATATACTTGAAGATTTGTAGGAGAACCAAGAGAACTCCACTCCCTTGTTAATCGACAACACTTTTTCAATCAAATTGGCCAAGAATCCTAGATTCCATGATCAAACCAAGAACATCAACACAAAGTACCATTAAATTTAACATCATGTAGAGGCCAAGACAGTTCATCTATGACATTGTTCCACGAACGACAAAATTGCAGACATATTCGCCAAAGCGCTAGACAAGAGAAGTTTTAAAGGTTTAGAAACATGCTTGGACTCACAAACACCCCTTTGGATTAAGGGGGGATGTTAGAAACCTAATCCGAAAGGATGTAGGTTATGTAAATAATGTAGTTATTTAGATAGGAATGTGAATAGAATCCGGAGGAATCCAAGAGTCATGTGGATAGGTGAAACCCAATAGACACCATGAATGTATAAAAAAAGCATTTCTACTCATTAATAAATTAATCCTGGAGTTATACCTAACATCATGTGTAGGATTTGCTAATGACATCCCCACTCCAACAACGGAAATATCCATGCTCTCATCATTCATGTCATTTGTCGAATCGGGGTCGCTAACTCTTATTTCCCATATTGCTTTGCATTATGATTTCGAGAGTTATAAAAGTGTCCTGTTTTAAAATGATTTCTAGCGATATAGATTTGAAGGTAAAATCTTTCTTCAATTTGAGTTTATAACAAACACGTTAGAGTGTATGTACAGTTACTTGAATTTAAGACAAACTTTTTCCAAACTCTATTAATGATAGAAATAAATAAATTATACAAGACTTCGTCTTAAAATATGGTTCGAAACCTTTAACCGTTTATGAAAATTGGATTAAAAAAAATTAAAATATAACCAAACTAAGTCAACTTTAAACAAATGATCACATCATAAATATATTAATTAATAACATATATGATAAAAACATAAATACAAAATCTCAACGATTTACAATTACATGTTAATTCTAAATTATATATATATATATATTATCATTCTAAAGAAAATATGCATATGAAATAGTGCTTAACTTTATGGTCATAAATTCAAGCACTCTTATGGTGGCTCCATTCCATAATCCATTTCATATATTTTATATTCATTATACATTGTTTTTATTGTACTATGAAATTTTATTTTAAAGTTTTAATCTTTACTTTATGTTATAATGTGTTATTATTTATATATTTAATATTTACTTTATATTATAATGTGTTATTATTTATATATTAGTTTATTTTATATGTTTTTTATCAATAAATAAATAAAAGTTCTCAAAGTAGAGATTTTTAGGTATTTTTCATATATAAAGACAAATAGAAAAACTATAAAGTATTAAAGTTTAAGTTTAATTTTCATGTTTTTTTTGGTATATGTAAATTATTATATATTGTATGACCTTCAAAATGGTTTTCATTATACATTGTTTTTATTACAATATAAAGTTTTAATTTTGACTTTATGTTACCATGTGTTATAATTTATATACTAGTTTATTATATGTGTTTTTTATAAATAAAAAGACATTATAAATTTCATAAAATAAAAGTTTTTGGTTTTATTCAATAGAGGTTCCTATTTCTATTTTTGAATCATTTCATTTTATAGGTACTTTTCATATGTAAAGACAAATAGAAAGAATATAATGTACAAAAGTCTAAATTTTTAATTTGTTTTTATATATGTGAATTATTATGTCAATGGTATTTGGAGACCAAATTATGAAAAAAAAGAATAATTTTGTATCACTAGACTTTATTAGTGTACAATAAACACAAATTTCAAATATTATATTTTCAGTTGGGTTTGGTTTATTTCAAATCTAAAGATTTTATAGCCTTCCAAGTAGAAATCGAAATCATGAAGATATTCTCTCATGTTTCAAAACTAATGAAGTATATCAAGTACTTTATGATTGTTTCCTTTTAATATGATTTCGGTATTTTTATTCATTAAAAGATTAAATATATTATTGTTTTTTATTTATTTATTTTATTGTTTGAATTGATGACATAGGTGTAAATCCGAAGAAAATTCTTCCATTGGTCGCCCTAAAAAGGATATAAAACAATTATCAAATGTTAAAGAATTTAGTATCCCACAACATTCTAATCAAGCACGTTATTACCAAAATGAAGTTGATGTTCATCCCCGTAAAGATGATGAATCAAATAGTGTAGAGTTTGTTGAAGGGAACCAACCATCAAAGAAGCGCAAAAGGACATTCAAATCTAAATGGAAGACAAGATATCCATGGGTTTATGTTGTAAAATATTGCAATGGTAATGAAACGATTAAATTTTATTGGTGTATTAAATTTAAGAGAGACGCTCTGTTGGCTAAAGAGGGAAGTAACACTCTTCAACTTAGTGGTCTAAATTGCCATGCATAATCAGAACCTTATATATTTTCTTTGCAACTTTTGGAAGAAAAAACCAAACAAAGCAATCTTCTAATTACTAAACATGTAAAATTAATGCTATATGTTGAGAATGAGAGAATTATATTAGTGATTGAAAACATGTATTGTTGTTATACATGATTTACCCTTATAAATGTACAAGTCAAATTGTGACTTGAATAGGTAATTGCACTCCACACATGCCTTTAACAAATGAGTACTCTACATACAAAAGTACAACATCTGGAAAATAGTTTCTCCAAGCTACTAAGGAGGTATATTGGAAAATTCTAAAAGATGAGATTTTTCATGTCCCATTTTACTCAATTATAGTTGATGAAAGCATTGATCGAACTATGGAGCACCATTTGATTATTTAAATTACATATTGGAAAAATGAAGGAAGAAGTCAATGTGTATGAAAATCATACACCTTTTTCAAATGAAAGATAGAACAACATAGTCTATGTATGATGTAGTGAGAACCCTTCTGGCAGAGATGGATTTATCTTTGATGAAGTTAGTTGGATTTAGATCTGATGTGGCATATTCCATGAGAGGTAGTCATGAAGTTTTATTCTTTAAGATATATAGATATTCTACTCATTTATTAGATATCCATTGCATAACTCATAGAGAAACATTAGTAGCAAATGATGCTTCATCTTATTTTCCAAAGTTGCAGTGTAATGATAAATTTGCAAACAAAATTTATTCATGGCTTGCAAAATAACTGAAAGAGTCAATGGAATCAAGTCAAATCACTAAGTTAGAGATTTTACAAATTCATTAAATTAGGTGGCTCTCTAGAGGAAAGGCCATGGAAATACTCACAAACACATGCATGCTTTGTTAAAATATTAGGAGTTAGGGGAGAAAAATACGTATGAGTTGGAAACAATATTTTAAGTGCAATTTTTCATCCATTTGTGTATATATGTGCTCATTGAGTTAAATAAGTTGAATAAGAAGTTCCAATAATATCGTGTTGATATTACATCTATTGACACTACTTTAGACGTTACTATTATTATGCTCTATAAACAAGTTTTGGGAGGTGTGTTTGGGGTAAGTGCAATGCACATATCCTCTTTTTTATTTAGAGAACAAGGAGGAACAATTGAGTTTGGAGATAGCACATGTATGGTACATTTACATCCATTAAGGTTTATAATTTTTACAAGGATACAAAGATCAAATATACTAAATGATTGTTTTTTGAGGAAAATGTTTTCTAATGAAGGTGATTGAATCTCTAGAAAGGAGGTTCATAGATATTCATATATTTAATGATGCTAAGTTTTTCAGTCCTCAACACTATTATGAAGAAATGGATAACAAAGACTCTCAAATGAAAAGATGGTTGAATTTTTTATGTGAAAAGTTTAGTGTTAGGGACTCACCTATTGGGGCTACTACTAAATGTTTGGGTAAAATGGATTAATTTATTTGTATTATTTATTAATCATACTCTAAAAAGTATATGTTTGGAACATGGGATATATGTGGAGATGAACTTGAATGGTTAGAAGGTTTTCCTTGTTTGATGTGATTACGACACACTATCCTCGTTATTCTAGTTAGTACAACAATGTGTGAAAGAGCCTTATCAAAATTAAATAGGATAAAAAAAGATGATAAATCAAGACTTTAATTGGAGATGTTGGATATGTTAATGTTTCTCTCTCTTAGTGCACCTAATGCTCTAAATGAGGTAGATTAGAATGTTATTTGTGATGTGTGGAAACAAATGAAAACTAGAAATCCTTTCCTTTAAGCAAATAAATTGATGTTTTTGATGATGTAAGCTCAAATACTTTTGAAGATTATCAAACGAATAGAAGAAAAATATGTTTTCTTATTTTTTGTTGTTAAAATGTCCTCTTTAAGTAAAATAATAGTAATCATGTGGACCTCTCTAATTTAAAAAAAAATGTTATTTCTTAGGGTTTATTGAAAATTTATCATTTTTCATGTAAGGAGTGTTCAATTGTTTAAGTGTAAAAATTTGGAAGGGCAATATTTGTTTTTTACATTTTTTAAAGGTTTAGTTAAAGTGTGCCAAAATTGTGGAAGAATAAGAGGTTGGATCGTTGGAGGATTATCTATAGTGACAATTAGATTACATGCACCTTTTATTGAGTTATTAAACTATGTAGGTGTGTTGGGCATTGTTTTGTTATGATGTCTCCTCCAAAACAATGTTGGTGCATAATTTTGCACAAGAAAGTGTTAATATGGCTAAACTTCATCACATGCAACCAAGTTGTAGCACAAGAATGTGCAGCCTAAGTGTTGATGCATAGGTTGTCACAATTCCTTCTATCACTTTAAAATTGCACAAGAGATTTCCATTGCATATGTGCGGCCTAGTCTATTTACTCTATGCATTCCTCACTTCTACAATTGACTCTATGCGCTCACATTTAGATAAATTTATGTCAATACCTTAGGTTTGACTCCTAAAAGGCATTGGATCAAATGTGTATAGATTGTAATTTTGTGGATATTATGATGGGTGTTGAGCCATATAGTATGAGTCATAATATAAATGTTGCAAATATGCTCCATATGGACTCTTAGTATGGAGCTCAATGTCAAGGCCTGACTAGAGAATGTCAAGACATATAGATGTTGTAAATATATTTTTTACCAATTGTGTGGTAAGGTTACTATGGTGCTCTTTATTTTATGTAAAAGATAATGTTATTATAATATATAACAATACAAAATAATTGGAAAATAATATGAAAAGTGTCAACTTGAGAACTCTCATCATTTCCATCATGTGCCATAAATGAATTTAACCAACACTTTTGACATAAAAACCCAAGTATGAATGTATTAAGTGGTTGTGAAGGAAAATATGTCTCACATGGAGAAAGTGTATGGGAGAGGTACCTTGTAAAGAAAAGTACTATTGTTTTGGGAAATAATGCAGTGTATCATTTCATTCTTCTAGCGCATTGCATGACATTCATTCTCTGTGGCATGTTATGTTCTCAAAGGACATTTATCCAGTCTACAATTACTGTAACTAGTAATAAGAAGTCCATGTGTATGGGAGTTTGTATGAGCATAAAGGTTGAAGAAGCAATGTGAAATCGTCACATATATTCATATGTTACTTATATTAATTCCCTTTGATGAAAATAATTTCCCACAAAGCTTTCCCTAGAGGGAAATCAACCTTTAGACTCTTCACAGTTGCATTGTAAAACAAGTTTGTGTTGATTTTACGAGGGACTATATAAAAAATCCAGGAAATGTATAAGATGTGTTGTGTATGGATGAGAAGGAGATTTTCGTGGTTGATTTAGGTTGGATGATGTGCATAGCAATCCTACAATGAAAGGATTAGCCAAGTCATGAGAACTATAGTTTGGATTGAGAAAGTTATAGGTTTGTAGTTGGTTTTATTTTCCTTGATGGACTCAAAACCCGAATTGGGGATGGCATCCATAATGGATTTATATGGTTCACGGGGGCTTCACTTGTTAACCAATATCCTATCATGTTAGTTCATATTGTGGGTTTTAAAATTATCAAAAATCAAACCAATATATTGTAGGTATTGGGGGGATGAGGGGGTTAAGGTTGGGGTGGGTAGGGTAGTTTATAAGGATTGAGGTATAAAAAGGGGTGGGGAGGAGTTTTTAAGTATTGGGAGGGGGTTTCAACAAAGAGAGTTTGGGTCAATATCTCTCGAAATTAAGGGTATTCTTTAATATCCCACGATCGCACGTGCTATGTGAGAGGTTCACTAAGTGAAGTCCCCGTGATATGGTTGGGAAGTGATAGCTCTTATGAAACCAATTTCCTATACCACTATTTTATTAAAATATATTTAATCTCTATTTTACATTATGATACTTAATTCCTTGAATTTTTTATGTTGGCGATATTTGTGTCTACATTACTTTATGATTCTCTCTAAAATTGGAAATAGATATGTGACACCAAGTTTCTCATAACTATATTTCTAAATCCTATGGTTGCACCTTTTTAACGCATATATCATGCATTAATGCTCTATCAAATATCTTTTGAAATAGTGAACAGTATAGTTCATGGGTTTGTAGGTGGTCAAAGTTTCAGATTCAGACAAGTGGGTACTCAAAGTGGATAGGATGTCATAGATAGGTCAAGAACACACTTAACTATGTCAAACTCTTATATGTGCAAATCAAAGAGTTGATATAATTATTCAAATTATGAACTCGTATTGAATTAATCTTTAATTCATCTTACATTAAGCATCCTTTCTTAGGCGTTGTTTCTTCCCAACAATTATCCAACTAGTTGAGGAAACTTCTTGATTCACTCTAAGGTGTACCACTTTTGAGCTTATGGTGGTTTTCCATTGAGCCTAATCTACTAAAGTTGCATACTTCCTTCTCTAGTTATCTTTTTTTTGTTATGAAAAATTATGTCATCTTCTAACCATGTGCTAAATTTTGTGGTAAGCTATTTAGGAAGTGACATGATGGACTCTTCTTTAATATCCATCGAACATAGAGGGATCAAATATCTTCATGGGGTGTATGTTGAACATCAGGTTGATCCCTACGTATGATAATAATAAAAAACATATTAATTAATATGCTCAACAATTATATATTGTTTATATTTGAGTGGTTTCAGTTTTCTCTCTCCTTGAATCTCTCTTTCTAAAGATACACTCAAATTTCTCTCTTCTGCAAAAATGGTTATCTCCATAATGTTGATTATGCATATATTTATGCTTCTATTGACTTTTCTATAAAGTTTCATAAACTTGATCATGTGTTTTTGACATATGTCGTTAATCAACCTTATTGATTTCCCATATGTGGCAACCTCCTTCATCATCAATTTTTGGAGAATAGTACTTAAAAGGCCATTCGATGCTTCATCACGAATCCTAGACATATCACAAATAGTGATGTACTTGTTGTATTGTACGGGGAATTGTTTAACTAAGTTGCACATAAAGGATATTGGTATCTCAAATCTATGGATGTTTATAGTAAATATTTGCAACAATTAGATTGATGTAAGTCAATAATCCTTTTCATATTAATGTCCATTCCCATAATGTATGCCATAAATAGCTTATGAATCTCTTTTTCCATGAAAAACAAGTTCATATTTTAATATGAAATCTGAATATGCATGTGGCTACTTTAATGGGCACAAAAATATTGTATTTGTACTATTTTTGGACAGTGTCTTTCTATATCCTATTACTATTTGTTATATCCATCCCTGTCCCCTTATATAATCCATTCAAAATTGTTTGTTTCAACCCATGGGCTTTCACTAAGCATAAAAACATGACAAAAGGCCTTGGTTATGGCAAAGTTAATACATATACTAGCTCCTTGATCAATAAAGAGATATTTCTAAGATTGATATATAAGATCCCCCCTCTAAAAACTTGCTCACATAAGATCCCATCCTACATCAATATGTTGGAGACATTTACCACCATACACACTCAATTTGGTCAATTTGGACTAGTTAAACCACTATCCTAAGTTTTATTGACTTAATTGACATCAGAGGAGCACTAGATGACATCAGCTAGATCACGGCCACACCTATCTTCAGTCAAGGAGGCTAACTTATCCTTCTCCTACATTCGAGGAGGCTAACTAGAGCACTACGGGGGTGATCTGAGTGTCATTAATGCCCCATATTGCTAACTGATGGTTACAATTAGTTAAACATAGCATTAAATGCACCTTCCTTCATTAAGTTGATTATTTATTGATTATTTAATGAACTAGAGTCAACAGGGGCGCCTCCAACCACTTCTGATGTTCAGTTACACTTCAGTTAACCTCATCGGGGTTCATTGGAGTCATTGATGCGCTATCACTTGATGGTTGGATTGCTGTGACATGTGTCTAACCTTCTTTCAGTTAGACTCAGTCATTTATTGCACTTTGACTTTAGTTAGGGCTCAGTTGAGTCAATTAGGGTTTTGATCAGTGGTTAACTTGAGTGTTGACTGTGGCTTACATTCAGTTAAGCTAGAATCACTCATTCAATTCAAATGACCTCCTTGGGAATTCAAATTGCTTTGTGATTCATGATTGTAGCATGATCATTGTATTGTATCATCTTTCTTTCATTTGATTATATAGAGCGGTTGCTCATTTTGTAGCACAATTACACCATTTTCATGCCTTATTGTTATTAATCTTTGATGAGACTTGTGTTTAGTCCCTAGATTACTATGATAGATTAATATGGTATTAGAACTCATGGTGGGATGAAGCTCAGATCTCTCAAAAACAAGGTTTTTGATAGATCTTGCATGAAAATTGAGCAATAGCTCAAAAATCCAGCACTGCACCAGTATCCAAGTCTTACCACTTAATACCCCAAGTAAAGAACTTGTTGATCAAGCTTGCTTGATTGACTATGATGGGTGTGATGAAAGCCTAAAATGTGCAAGCTGTATGACCTTACATGGCCCTTTTTGTTGTGATTTTTCAGTTTTTTAACAGGTGAAAGCATTCACTCTAGCAGATTTAGATGGCTTCTTCTGTAGATCTTTTGACTCCGTTCAATTTCCACTCATGGAAAGGAGACATGGAGATCCAACTATGTGCTAGAGGACTCTATAGGGTCACTATGGACACTGAAGAAGAGCCTACTTCTGTGACAGACAAAGCTAGATTCTTGAATAATAAGGATGAAGCATTCAAATTCTTGTGCCTCTCTGTTTCTCGGGATCTTCTTTTCCATCTCTTGGGATTGAAGACTCCAAAGGAAATTTGGGAAAAATTGGAAACCCTGTATGGAAAGTAGGATGATTTGATAGTTTACTAGCTTGAAAATGAATTGATGTCTCTCCAGCCTTCCAATTTCGAGACCTTGAATGACTTTTTCACAAAGTTCAAGCACATTATCTTACTGTTGAAGCAATGCAAAGTGGAGAAGGAGGATGATCAGCTCATCCTCACCATACTCTCCAAACTTGGAGCTGATTATTCTATTTTTGTCTCTACATTCTGTGTGGGAAAGCTCACAACCCCTGGATGGAAGATGCCTACACTCAATGCCTTCATTGAGTCCCTAACAAGTGAACATGATAAGCTTGTCCAGATGGGGATCATCAGATCCTCCCGTAATCAAGCCCTCCATGTCTCGAGGCCCAAAGATATGAAGGGTAAAGGAAAGCAGTAGAAGAAACCAAAAACTAAATTCGAAGCTCCTAATCCTAAAGTTGAAAACTAGCAGCATGATGAATCTTCCAGCTCAAAGAAGAACAAAGGGAAATGACACCATGGAAAGGAAAAAGTCAAGTGTTCAAACTACGGGAAGGGCTTCCACCCTGAACATGCCTGCATGAAGAAGAATCTTGATGAAGTTGCCTCTCTCCTTGAGAGAAATCACATCAATATTTTGGAAATATTTCGGAGGAGAGATCAGCAAGATCAAGAACCACAGCATGAAAGAGGTCATGCCCTCATGGCAAGCACTTCAAAGTCCAAAGAAATCTTGATTGATTCTGGAGCTTCAAACCACATGATGGCTGAAAGAGACTCCTTCTCATCCTTGGAGACCAGAAAATCCATCCCTATCCACATGGGAGATGATTCCACCATCATTTCAGAAGGACAAGGTACGGTTGATCTTGAGAATGGCTATTTTCCAAATGTTTTGTATGTACTGTCTCTGGCATAAAATATCCTTAGTGTCTATCAGATGACACATACAAGAGTGCCTAAGAGAGTATCTTTTAGCTCGAATGATGTTGAGATAATGGAACTTGCATCTGGGAAACTTGTTGCTAAAGGCATTACAAACCATCATGCAAAATCCTATGAGTTTTCCCACTTTGTGTAGGATGCAAAGTCCACCGCTCTTCTAACTCATGGAAATGAAGTTAGTAGGCCATGTCATGAGAGGTTTGGCCATATAAATTTCAAATATTTGCAGAAATTACAGAAAAAATCCATGGTTGAAGGCCTCCTGGTCATCAAGGCAACCATTGGAATTTGTAAGGGCGGTGTGGTTGGAAAACACCCTAAGCACAAGTTCAATCGAGGGAAGGAAAACCGAGATACATGCATATTGGGGCTGATACATTCTGATATTAGCGGTTCAATGCCTATCAAATCCATGAATGGATCAAGGTATATTCTAACTTTTATTGATGATTTTTCAAGGAACACATGGGTCTTGTTTCTCAAAAGGAAGTTTGAAGTATGTGAAAAATTCACTGAACTGAAGGCCTTGATTGAGAATGCCTCTGGGATTAAGATCAAGATCTTGAGATCTGATAATGGAGGGGAGTATTTCAGTAATAATTTGCTATACATATGCTCCCAAATTGGTATTCAGGTCCAACATTCAATTCCCTACACTCCCCAGCAGAACGATGTAGCGAAAAGGAAGAATCGGTCTCCCAAAGAGATGACCACCTGTATGTTGGAATCAAATAAGTTGGCTGCAATTTTTTGGGCTGAAGCCATGCATGCTGCAGCATATATTCAGAATAGAGTGCCACACTCATCCATTAAAGGGAATACCCCTTTCAAATCATACTTCGGACACAAGCCGGATGTGTCGAACCTACGGGTGTTTGGGTCCACTGCATGGGCCCGAATTCCACTTGATAAAAGAAGGGCTTTGCAACCGAAAAGCATAGAATGTCTGTTTATTGGGTATATTGATGAATCAAAAGGTTTCAAGCTGATGGATATCAAAAAAAAAAATATCATCATCGAGAGAAGTGTCAAGTTCGATGAGCCTCTTCAGGAGGTGGAACTAGTGAAGGAGAAAACTGTTGAATTTCCTTCCTATTCTACTGAATATTTGGATGATGAAATTGGGGGCAATGACCCTGATTTGGATCCTATGATTGCTTATATCAGTGTACAAAAAACATCATATGTTGAATCAGAACTTGAAGTACAAAATCATCTTCCCACATGGGCTCGATAGACACTCTCCTCCACAGGAGATAACACTGGAAATACGAATGATCCAAGGAGAACCCGACCTGATTTCCAAAGAGCGGGTATTGCACTCTCTTGTCTTGATAATTTGCTGTCTGAAACTTGTTATTTGATTATTATTTTAGACCCAAAATCCTACTACCATGCTCGGAAGGATCCGATATGGCAAGTTGCCATGGATGAAGAGATGAATTCTCTTCAGAAAAACACTAGTTGGGAGCTAGTTTCTCTTCCTTCGGGAAGGAAATTGGTTTAATGAAAGTGGGTGTTTCAGACCAAGGTTGTTGCTGATGGAAGAACCTACAAATATAAGGCAAGTCTGGTGGCAAAAGGTTTCTCTCAGGTCCAAGGTGTGGACTACCATGAGACTTTTGCACCGGTTGCAAAAATGGACTCCATTCGCCTAGTTTTGGCAGTTTCAGCATCTAAGCACTAGGAAGTGCATCATATGGATGTTAAGTCATCCTTTCTACATGGATATATTCATGAGTATATATACATGAAGCAGACTGAGGGCTACATCTTTGATCCATCTTTGGTTTGCAAGCTAAAGAAGTCATTATACGGGTTAAAACAGGCCCCAAGAGAGTGGTATTCGAAGATGGATGCCTTCCTTCTCTCGCAAAACTTCCAAAGGTGTAGATCAGATCCAAATGTGTATATACAGATATATGATGGTAATTTGATTATTATTTTTTAATATGTTGATGACTTACTGATCACATGTAGCATAGTTGCTTCCATTTCAGCCATCAAAACTGCTCTCCACAATGCATTTGAAATGAGCAATTTGGGGCTCGAAATTGAGCAAAATTTTGATGGGATAATGGTCACTCAGTACAAATACATATCATACCTATTAGTTAAGTTTAACATGGCTGATTGTAGGCCTGCACCATTCCCTTTCCTTTCAGGGATCAGCCTTGAAGAAGGAAAAATCACACCTCCTATGGACTGCACTATCTATCGACAGCTAATTGGTAGCTTGTTGTACTTGAAACATTCTCGGCCTGATATTTGTTATGCCGTGAATTATGTATCAAGATACATGCAACAAACTCATGATATTCATTAGAAGGCAGCGAAGAGGATCCTCCAGCATATTCAGGGAACTAGGACCTACGACATTCACTATGCTGCAGACTCCGAGCTAGAGCTAGTTGGATACACAGATTCTGATTGGGTGGGTGATTCTATTGATTGGAAGTCTACTTCTAGATATGTATTCATGTTTGGTGGTGGCCCCATTTGCTGGTCTAGAAAAAATTAGGCTGCCATAGCATTATCTTCAGCAGAGGCCGAGTATCGAGGAGTGGTGAATGCTTGCATCCAAGTAGTTTGATTGCAAGGCATTCTTTCAGAGTTTGATATTGGTAGTACTTTGTCCACTGTCCTCTTTTGTGACAATCAAAGTGCTATTAATATATCCACAAATCTAGTTAGCAGGAAGAGGACCAAGCATGTAGAGATCCACATGCACTATATCAGGGAGCTAGTGCATGACAGGACCATCATTCTGCAATATTGCCCGATTGATGAGCATATTGTAGACATCTTCACCAAGAGATTTTCATAAAAGAATTTCACTTACCTCCGTTCACTATTGGGGTTGAGTCCATCAGGGTGATCATATTACTTTCAGTGTTCAGCTTGAGGGGGGGTTTTTCCCACTGGGTTTTCCATCTTTTCCTCACTTAGTTTGTTTTTTAGCATTGTTTCAGTTTCGGTATTGTACAGGGTGATCTATGGCCTTAGTTTCTGGGGCCCTAGAATTTTTATGCATTTTATGTTTTCTACTCCTCCTAAGTATAGCTTAAGAGGGGGTGTTGGAGACATTTACCACCATACACACTCAATTTGGTCAATTTGGCCTAGTTAAACCACTATCCTAAGTTTTATTAACTTAATTGACATCAGAGGAGCATTAGATGACATCAGCTAGATCACACCCATGCCTACCTTTAGTCAAGGAGGCTAACTTAGCCTTATCCTACATTCGAGGAGGCTAACTAGAGCACTCCGGGGGTGATCTGAGTGTCATTAATGCCCCATATTGCTAACTGATGGTTACAATCAGTTAAACAGAGTAGTGAAGGCACCTTCCTTCATTAAATTGATTATTTATTGATTATTTAATGAATTGGAGTCAACAGGGGTGCCTCCAACCACTTTTGATGTTCAGTTACACTTCAGTTAACCTCATCGGGGCTCATTGGAGTCATTGATGCGCTACCACTTAATGGTTGGCTTACTGTGACATGTTTTTGTCCTACTTTCAGTTAGACTCAGACATTTATTGCACTCTAACTTCAGTTAGGGCTCAGTTGAGTCAATTAGGGTTTTGATCAGTGGTTAACTTGAGTGTTGACTATGGCTTACATTCAGTTAAGCTAGACTCACTCATTCAATTCGAATAAACTCCTTGGGAATTCGAATTGCTTTGTCATTCATTCTTATAGCATGATCATTGTATTGTATCATCATTCTTTCATTTGATTATATAGAGCGACTACTCATTCTGTAGCACAATTACACCATTTTCATGCCTTATTGTTATTAATCTTTGATGAGACTTGTGTTTAGTCCCTATATTATTGTGACAGATTAATGCAATAAGCCTTCCTTAAATATCTTACCAGTGTTTTGATTGAAGTATTTGAAAATACATGGGTAAAAGCAAGATTGTCAATGTTATCCTTTACCTCAAAAACTTGAATCATAATTGCGCCTAGAATTATGTTTCAATTCTACATTTATTATTTCCTCGGTCATTCTCATCTTAGAATCCCAATATACCTGAGAGTCTTTTAAAGTTTTGTTTGTTGTTGTTTTCAATAAAATCCATAAAACATAGAACTCGACATGATTATTGCTTCCTTTCTCTTTAGACATTAGAGGAAATTTCAACTCAAAATGGGCCTCCTAAAAAAAATTAACAAAATAATAGTTAAAATAATAAAATAATATTTATTAATTTTGGAGGAAGAAAAGAAAAAAACTACTTCTTTGTTTGTATTTTTGACATATCTCCCTGTGTTTTTACTCAAATTTCGATCGGGAGAGCTCGTTGGATGCAGAATTAAATTCCGCATCCAACGAGTACCCACTCGGCATATTTTTGATGGACCCCGCTACCCCAAAAACAATAAATACCTGAAAAAATGTGATGATGACATCATCACATTTTTTCAGGTATTTATTGTTTTTGGGGTAGCGGGGTCCGTCAAAAGTATGCCAAGTGGGTACTCGTTGGATGCAGAATTTAATTCTGCATCTAACGAGCTCTCCCGATCGAAATTTGAGTAAAAACACAGGGAGATATGTCAAAAATACAAACAAAAAAAGTAGTTTTTTTTATGATACCTATCCCCAAATTTATATTAAAAAAGTGTTTAAGACCTATACAGTATTTCAAATTTAAAGCAATTTCATTGGCTAACACATGATGACATGGAATTTGAGTTAAAGTTAAAAGGCCCATTTTGAGTTGAAATTTCCTCTAATGACCCTTTTTTTACAATCAAAGGTTCAACCTCCACAATTACTTTGGTATAAGTCCTCTGGGAAATCATAAAACACCCACCAATCTCCACTCGGGCACCCATACCATTCTAGAGAATCAAGGGTCCTCTTGTTTTGTTCCACCACCAACCACCCTACTGAAGGAACCCTACTGCGCATCTACGTTAATTTTCCAACACTTGTACTTGAACCTATGATCTCCCAGAGTCCCAAACACATGGAGGAGGATTTAATTTTCCAATTCACCTACAATCATTATCCCCCATTGTATATTTCAATAATATAAAAATAGTTTCTTCAAAGAAAATGATAGATTCTACCCCACATATACTTGGGGTTCCTTGGCAGGTTTCCACCTTTGTTGCATTGCCTAATTCAATTGTATATAGTCTTGTGCTCTGGTTTTTGGACCATGGTATTAATCTCCTACTTTGAGAGTTTTATTGCATTGTGAATCAACACATTCACATGTTCATTCCAGTCCTATGTGTTTTCCCCATATAAATTCAATATTTATTTTGATTTCAATTCTTGTGACCACACATTTCCATTGGGTTGTGTTGTTCCATCCAAAAACAATATCCTCATTGAGTGAAATCCATTCAATATACCTTTATACAATTTGCATGCTTGTTTACAATCAATCAAAGGGTCTTCCCCAATTGTCAATTTGCTCCCTCTTCCTACCTTCAAAGGATGATCGCTTTCCTATTAAAATAAATGCCCTAACCAGGGATTTTACACAATTGAACCATCACGAATTCTTTTTTATTTCTACCATGAACCATTCTTCCATAGTTTTTCATTTTAATATACTTTACCTTCATCATATTTTCCCATATCTCTTCCTCATGTATTAGTCTCCATGGGATCTTTTTTTTACAACCATACTAAATACATAAATATCCTTCAATCCCCATCCTCCTAACTCCTTTGGAGATGCCACCCTTGTCCATTTCGATGAAGGAATTCTTAGTTTTCCCTTTTCCCTATCCTTAAATTACTAAAACATGTTTTCTAATTTTGTTAAGGATACATTTAGAAATATGATCAACGCACATCAAATAAACATGAATACTCTTTATAACTTACTTTACCATCACTAATATGTCGCCTAGATAGCCACCTACTACAAGATATAAAAGTTCTTGCTTTAAATTTGTTGAAAATTCAAATCCAATCATTATTCATATAATCTTTTGCCTTTACTTTGAATCATAGGTACTTTCCTCTATCTTCTATCTCAAAATTGCTCAAAGGGAGCAAATTCATTGCTTGAAGTTTAATCTCTTCCTCCATTTGATTAAAAAACATTGAGGACTTATTCATATTATTTGTTAAGATTTCAATGGTTATATAAGATCTAAGAACATTTAGCATCATAACAACATAACCATATACAAAAGGATCACTGAAAGAAAGACAAGCACATCCACACAAAATAACACTAATATTTATCTTGGAAAACTCTCATGGGGAAGAAAACCCAGCAAATCTTCCTTGATATAGAATTCAACCAAGTACAGTGTAAGACCCAAAGAATAAGACTCATGAGACCCCAATAATAATCTGGGTCTACTTCCTCTCTCCTAGATGGATTGCTCCTTCTCTCTCTAGTGCAACTGCTTGAGTGTTCTACTTGTCCAAGTGAGGGAGGTGCCTCTCTTATTTATACTAATCAGCTGAGAATCCTGATAACCCAACTGGGCTGACTTCTCCTTGCTGTCAGGGCCAACTTTCCTTGGAAGACTCAAAAATACATTTTAATTATACTTTTATGGGTGCTACTGACCCGACATACAACAAAGGTTTTACCTCAATACTTTACATGACTAAATACATCAATGACATACATAATCGGAGGAACAACATCTCCGAAAGGGGTAGTAAAAATAATAATATAAAATAGAATATCTTCCGCAGTTACATTTCTTTAACACTCCCTCTTAACAAGGAAGGTATTCTATAACACAACAATACATATGTACAGCTAACCTGTGAATCTATATGTCATAGGAAGTTTTCACAACTACATCAACACCATCACCATCCGTGGAACATCATCAACACAAATATTTGGTATCATTTCGAGCAACATCTCGATCATCTCTGCCATCTTCTCGAGCATCATCATATCTGGCATCATCTTGAGCATCATCATCTCGAGCATCATCATCTCTAGCATCATCTCGAGCATCATCATCCCTTGCATCATCTCGAGCATCATCATCTCTAGCATCATCTCGAGCATCATCATCCCTTGCATCATCTCGAGCATCACCTATGGCATCATCTCGAGCATCATCATCTCTTCCATCATCTCGAGCATCCCCTGCATTATCAGTATATAAATATTGAGATAAATCACCCACAACATAATTAAATATTGGATCATCATCATCTACAACTGAAAGCAGGAACTCATCCATAAGTGAATGGAAGACCAGTCTCCCTAAGAGATTACTATCTTCCACAGGACCATCCTCAGTTGGTAAGTGTTAGGACCACTCTCACGAAGAGAGTGTTCTTGTTCACAGGACCATCCTCAAAGAGGATACTGCCATCTGCAACTGAATGCAGATCTCGTCCACAACTGAATGCATGACTACTCAACATATGAGATTACTATCGTCTGCAGGACCATCCTTAGCTGGTAAGTGCTAGGACCACTCTCAATAAGAGAGTGTTCTTGTCCAAGGTACCATCCTCGAAGATGATACTATTGTCTGTAGTTGAATGCAGATATCATTTGCAACTGAATGCAGGACTGTTGGCTGGATTTTCTGACCTGGCCAACTAAGGAGAAATAGACAACACAAAGTGCTTAAAACAATCCTTGGTGTGTTTGGAATAACTAAATCTCACGGGAATAAAGGCCCCGCTGCCTTTATTTATTTGTTCTCAAGAAGAGAGTCTTACTACTTGAACTTAAAAAAAAAATGTCCTAAACTAATTAACAGATTCAAAGGGTAAACTAAATCTAATCTATGTTTTGCTCTCTTAAGGAGAGTCTCATTGTTATTGATATAAGTTCTTGAAAACTGAAATTCAAACCCTTATGATGTAATATAACTAATATAAAATGTATAATTAATCTAAGATGCAAATTTTAAGAACTAGAAATACATACGGATTATAGCAGCTACGAAATCACACAGGATTAATGGCTACCAAAATGTATCTTTCAAAATAAAACAAAAATCTAATTAACTCTACCTAATCTATCCCGCGCGCAGGAGCATGATTTATAGTTTTGATGTATAAAAAAAAAAAAGATTTTAATTAATTGATTTATTTAAAACAATGTTTAAACAAACAATGAATAGCCTTACACATCTGATTTATACGTCAAGCTTGCATTCATTCTAGGTAATCAATTGAATAGAGAATGACAATCTATGAAAGAGTATAAAATCTCTTAAATGATTTCTATTCAACTTCAGAAGAAAAATCTTACAAGTCCCAACCGAATACAAAGATGATTGCAGCTGTGGTGATCTCTGGTCTCAATTATGCCTGAATGAAAATAATACAAGACTTCCATTGATATCCTGAAACACCAGAAGAGAGATTCTTTGGTTCTTTCTCTGAAATATAAAAATTACAAAAGAATGAACATGCTACAGCTCTTTGGCAACAACCCTTCAAAACTATAGATCTCCCCCTCCTGGAAGCTACGTTTACAAAATAGAAAAGAAACTTCCCAGTTCTGTCCAGCGCATGGCCCCCTTCTTGTTAGTCAAATTGCAAGTATTTATAGAGAAGATGAGATGCCTTCCAATTATTAAAACAAACTTTTCAAGATGCTCTCCATTTTGGTTGATGAGTCGATGTATTTCAGCGGCAAATGCATCGGGATATTTTACTTTTCATTCTCGATGGCTCCTTGATATTCAATCTTCTGTTTTGATGACTTATCCGTTAGCTTTTAATTTCTATCTAAGTAGACAGAAAAGAATGCCTGATCTTCTGCTTGATTTTTCATCAAGATTTTATGAGTTCGTTTTCTTTCTGAAATTTGACCGTTGCCTATGCAATATTCACCTTCATAAACCTGCGCATCAAAATCAATGAGAGAATATAAAGCAAAATGTAAATTACTTCGAAGGTTAAAATTAAGAGAGAAAAGAAAAGAAATCTTCTCTTTATTGAGCACACAACTTTTCAATCTTCGTAGTACTTTAATGTGAGTGGTAGTTTCTTTTATGAGTTGATCTTTTACTCCGAGATCTCATTTTCTGGTGCAATTACTGTTGAATTAATAAATATTGTTGCTATAAGCTCGGGTTCCAGATTCAATGATTTCTCAATTAGCGTAACTGCTTTTGTTTGGAGAACTATCTTCTATGAAATTATTCCAATACACTTTTACCATCTTCACTGTTAAACCTTCATATGGTATCTTTAATTCATGAACTCTGCCCTTCAAACCGCAATATTTTCAACAAATTTTCCAGATAGATCAACAACTCTTGGGCTTTTCGCATTTGAAGCAATCGAAAAGTAACAAAACGCGTTCTCCTGTGGTAACGACCCCGTAGAATCGGGAAATACCTCCTACTGCGATTAAATTCATAACTGTTGAGTCAAATACTTCTCCTAACGGTTTCCATAATCTCAGATTTTAAGTAGTCATTTATTCAAGATGCATCACAAGTGGCGTTTTGAAATTGCAACTCCATGACTGCAAAAGCTGGTAGGTTACTTAAGGACAACGTGCATTTTACACCCAACAAGTTCGTGTCTTTCTAGTTGCATTGATTCTAGCTGGCCTCGGCGATAAGAATTTGAGATATCATGGCATCTAAATCTGTGCTATAGTCTCCACAATTTATGTAACCAATTACTAGCTTTTCATCAATCCCTACTTGCGATCTTGGTGGCATTGAATTCAATGATTTTAGCAATGATATGCATGTTCATCAGCTGTAATTCAATCCCTTTACTGGTTATTTAACTGTTTATGACAGATTGCTTCATAGGCTGACATGTAAACTGTTTTCATTATTCAATGGTGTGACACAGTGAAGAATACGTGGCATATTATTCATCTATTTCTTCATGCTGCAACTTTGAGTTTCAATGCTTACACTCTCCAAACCTGCCAATACCACAAGTAACGAAAGCGTAAAAACTATGTCATGTAAAGAAAGAAAAGAATCTATAAATGACAATATATCTCCTTCCATAATCTGTGTAAAATAATCACATGTGCACACTGTTCTTAAATCAATTAAATACTTTAATAAAGCTGAATCCAACATTCGATGTGTATCATCTCTGATTAAGCAATAATATTGATTTTTAATTATGTTTTGTAATGTCCACAAAGAACCTTCAAACCATACATCATAACCATCATGATTGAAATTTATCGTAATGATCTTATCCTCGAACAAAAGATATGAGTAAGCATTTTAATATACTCTGCATAATTATGAGACCGTCCTGGTACTTATCAATCCAACACCATAATATTATAATGTTATGCAAACTTCATCCTCTTGATATCAAAGCATACTCACGTGAAGTCATATACAATAAACATACCATATTAATGCCAAAATATGATATAGCTATGCATTGTAAGAACTTCACAAATGGATAATCATGATATTGTTATAATAAAAAGATCAAAATTAAAGTGAGAGAACCGTATCAAAATGGTTTCTTTTTAATATTCTAGGATAAGAAAAATTCATGTAATATATGATGTCAAATTCCATTAGTTACTGGTGCTCATCTTTTTTTAAAAGAAGTTGTTTATTATTTTTTATATACTTTTGGTTTCATTAATATATATATTCCTATAGGAATTCGAACATGAGGACACCAAAAGTTTATTGCAATAATTTTGATTTATTTTCTTCATTAAAAAGAGTAATAAAATTTAAAGTGAAATAGAGAAAGCATCAAAATCATAATGTCTTTTTTAATTAGAAATGAAAATTATATAAAAATTTTAGAGATGAAAATTTTATAGATCATGTAAAATTATAAAATTTTCATTTTAAGCATCCAGTAATAATGTTTTTTGACCCATCAAAGCAACCGAGATTCAATTAAAAAAAAAAAAGATTCTCGAATGATCAAGACATTTAAACCCAGCCAAAATGACAAGCAATGCAAAGAGTAAAATACCGAGAGTCCAAAATGAAATTGACAAAGAACATTAAAAACAAGTATTTACAAAATTCTAATCAGGACCCCTTTATTTTGGAAAATGGGGAGTTGTTGGGGTGCCAACAAATGGCGACATGCTGGGAGAACCAGTTATCTCTGTATGTTACCTGAATATTAAAGATATAGGAAAACAAAATCAAGTTTTTCTCGAAATATCAAACTTCACACCACATGACTTTATCCTATCACTAGCCTATATAGTAAAGTTTGAACTTTAATACGGTTACAGTCAAATGAATTATCGCAACTATTATTTAGAGACTTCATAAAGATGAATGACTTTTAAATATATGCATAGCAAATAAACCTTATCAAGAATGCTTTCTCAACAGCTAAGGATAATCGAATAACACCAGCATAAAGATATGACCTCCATACTTTAAGAAGATATCTAGATAAGTTTCCCATCCATTAAACGGAAAGATAAAATTTGTTTTCTCTTCTTTTTTTTCTTTTTTTCTCTTTATTTTTTTTTAAATATATTAATTATATCTTTGATTCAAGACTACTATCCTGGCCTGGTAACCAGATATTGATAGCATCATTCACGAGAACTGCTAGAGATAAACAAGCCGGCTCGTGATGAGACCTCCTGTCCCTTGATCTTATGACCAAGAGCCATCACCCTGGTGATCAGAAATGATGTTATCCCTGACAGGTCTGATGATCATGATTAGGTCGGCTCATAGTGAGACCTCCTATTCTCCAATCAAATTTTAGTTTAGTTTTAAAATTTTTCTAATGGATGAGAAACAAATCCAGATAATACCCCTATAATAACATGGAAGGCCTAAAGATGACTAATGCCATTGATTCATAAAGATTCCGAGAGAAAAGTTTCCCAACAAGTTAAATTTCCTAGCTAATGATATCATTCTCAAAATAAAGTCCAAGAATAATAACCGTGAGTTCAACTGACTGATTAGCTAAGTTCATAAAAAATCTTTCGAGGCTAGGAGTGATTCAGCCACAGTAAGAACATTTGATATGGCAAGAAACTCCTTACAATGGTTTCCCTTAAAGATATTAGGTTGATTAGTAGAGAAACATATGAACACCCAGCATTATTTATCTATAATGCTCCCTTACTAAAAACAAAGAGGAAAATCAAAAAGCTGAAAAATATTAAATTCACTACTGAAACCAATCAACCAAACAAATTTTAAGAATAAAAATCACTAATTGAACCAAAATACTCAAAAAGATAGAATCTGATCAAATCCAAAATTCAACCAAAAGGTATGTATTGAAATCCAAAAGAAAAATTTATCAAAACTTTGACCAAGAGTCGAAGATGGTAAATAAACTCAAAAATCAAAATTCAAGATATGATTACTTTCTATGTGATGAGCTATACAAAATAACGTAAAAATCACAAAATTATAACATGTGTAAGAAATAACGACAAATCTCCTAATATTAAAATTAACCATAATATAAAGATTTAAAGTTTAAATAAAGGTCAATAGAAAATAGAAAATAGGAGACATAAATATAATACGCATGTCAAAATGGTGATTTTCACAAAAAACATCATAAGTTTATTATTGATGTAAAGTGTCGAAAATATTTGAATATTGCAGAATCATTGAATTGTTAAAATATTTCATTCTTTAGGATTCATTTAATTAATCGATGAGAAGATTGAATAAGTCAAATCCCTTTATTCATCATTATTTACAAAAGAAAAAATGAAAAGTCTGAGTTGTACAGTTTTGTGAGAATAATTACAAAGTGAGCAAGATGTAATGGTTACAACTGTTTATTTTGAAAAACAGAAAAATAAAATAAAATGAAGAACCGAAAAGAAAATGGTCATAACAA
The DNA here is from genome assembly GCA_001517045.1 of Pseudotsuga menziesii. NCBI lineage: Eukaryota > Viridiplantae > Streptophyta > Pinopsida > Pinales > Pinaceae > Pseudotsuga > Pseudotsuga menziesii. Next base: position 676,845 of record LPNX011215605.1, on the reverse strand, counting down.
AATCTTCTAAATCAAAGATAATCAAAGAAATAAAGAAGACTTGTAAGAAACCAATTATTTCAAAAATCAAGATATCAACTTAAAATCTAGTCAATATGTACAAGGTTGAGGTGATAAGAAATCCAATCATGTAGGCCTCAAAAGTGAAAACAAAAAGCAATCAAGTCAAACCAAACTCAATCTTAATTTCCTTTGATGATTAAATTAATTTGTGCAAATCATTATTAATTCCATGTCACAACTTCACTAAGCATCATAATCGAATGAAATAAAATTCTTAAATTAAAGATCAACATGTAATAATATTTTACATAGATTTAATTGATCTGAAATTATAAAAAAAATTTCCATACCCTCAATTATATTTATCTTAATTTGTGGTTGTGACAATATCAAAATAAGACTTTTCCTTAATTATAAATATGGTAAGTTTTCATAGAAAATCCTAAATTATTAATTTTGAAAAATGATTGATTACAAAAATTTAGAGAAATATTCATCAAAACAATATTTATGTGCAAAATCAGGAATTGGCATGAATGATTTAAAAATTTCAAGGAGTTGATTTAGCAAACTCATTTCAAGAGAAAATCAAACTTTTAATGAAGATTTGAATGATAAAAGAAATAACCATAAGGCTAGTCTACACATTTTAAATAAATTGATGAATGTCACTGTAATAATTTAAATATAGTCTAAAAGTGTATAATTAATGACATCATCCCACAATCGTGTAAAATAACCTAATGGTTAATTTTAATAAATAGATTTATCATTACTCAATTATTGTAAATTTATGATTTCTCACAATTAATTTCAAAATTCAATACTTGTTTTTTGTTTTTTCTTAAATATCAATATCAAAATACTTAGAACAAGCATGCGAGGATGAGTTTGTGGTTCTAAGTCAATTAAAAAAAAATTTCAATATCTAAACTATACAATATTTCAAAGTTTAAAAAGATAAATAACAAGTATACAAATTTTGAAATGGAAATAAGATAAAGAATTCACTTCCCTGATGTAAGGCCATACTCATTCATGCATTCCCGATTGTATCACTTGCTTCAAAACGCTTTCTAACTTGTCAATCCAACCAAGTGTACCTGACCAAAAATTAAGTAGAGATCAATCTATCCTTAGCAGAAAACTATTGAGCTTATTAATAAATATATACATTCTCGTATTTACTGCTACGTGTGAAATCAAAACTAAAAACCAAGAAGCAAAAAAAAGAAAAGAAACTACTCTATTTTATTCCTAGTCTGATTTTATGTACACTAAAATCAAATATACAATCATAATTAGGTAAAGTCAAAAAGCCAATGAAACCATTGAAGCATTTGTAATCCTGCAAAATAAAACATATCGAATATTAATAATATGAATTGAAATGCTTTATACTAAAAAATAGAAAGTATTAAATTAGAACTTATATTTACAAAAGGAAGAGGAAGATGACATGAAAATCTTTTAAAATATGACTCTTCCAACCATGCATAAATTGGATCATAAAAAGAATATTGGAGGAGATCTAAAACTTGTGAAGATTCAATGGAATGTGTGATAGCAATTTCATCAGGATAGTAATCAAAAAGTGGCATGTCGAGATTATGATCAAAGGATCCAGGAAAAGTTAAAGTAAAGGATATATTTTGTAAGAAAGTATCATCATCATAAATTTGAAAATCAAATTTTGACATTACCTTAGAGTAAGCACTTTCCCTTTGAAATTCATGAGATTTTGACGATTCAATTAATTTACAATTGAAAAGATTAGTATCATCAAAATCTAAAACATTATAAGAAATGGTTTTATCTTCTAACTTAACCTCTTCAATATTATCGTATGCATGAGATTCATGAGCGATATTTATAAAATTATTTTCCTCGTCAATATCTTGAATAGAAAGATTTTCCTCATTCGTATACAACAAATCACTTTGCATAGGAACTGACCATAGTGTAGAATTTATTTGTATATTAGTATCTGGACATGAACTATAATCGGTAAATAGATCTGGATATAAAGCATGATAACTTTCCAAATGTTGAAAATTAGATGTTCCTGTTTTCATAGGACAATTTTGATTAACTGATTCAAGAGAAAAATAATTGTCCATATTTTGATTTGTTGATACATTTTGTGAAGGAATGAGATAATTTTGTTCAATTTGAGAAGAAGAAAATGAAAAATCATGATTTATGCAACTATCATCCAAAGATTTGATTTTAGGTCCTAAAATCATTGATTCCTTTTCGACTACAATTTCTTGAACAAGAGAATGATTTTTTAATGTAAGTGTCGAATTTAAATTCTTTTGTTCTTGT